>VDFB02271358.1:185822153-185888793 GCA_007258455.2 Sequoia sempervirens | reverse complement strand
TCACTACCATCCATCAACCATGTTATATTGAACATTTACATTCTCACTCAAAAACCGATAAATTAAGTCCTCATTTTTCCATCACCTATAACACACATATATATGTATACAATTATCTAATAAGCTCTCATGTACACAACTATTGGCAAGGTAAATGTTACTGAGATATTTAAGAATGGACGAGAAAAACTATAGCTATCACATCTATGAACAAATCCATTCAACAGAGGAGATCAATTTCATGGTAGGTGAAGGTAATAAGTATTTCATTTATCTTCATTATGTACAATCTCAAGGTATTTTTATTGATTTAGAATAATATTTTAATATTATTTTAATCTCTTTGTATTTTTCAAGACCTAGAATTATAAAGGAATCACAAAAAGATATCATGATATAATGGTGTAGTAAGTGTATCAAATAAATGGGCCTTATATTAGAGAATATATATCTCTTTCATGTTCCTTATCTTTCAATATATTAAGAAACTATTTATAAACACCTTAGGAAATAGTTTTATATTTTTCTAAGTGTAGTGTAGGAAAAAGTATCCCTTTTTCACACTTAATTTAGGAATAATCAGTATTAAAATGAACCTAATGTTGCCTTGATTTGGTGTTGTAATGTTTTTTACACATTCACATTAAGTTTGGGGCAGTTTTAAGCTAAATACACCTAATTTTTTCTTAATTTAGTGTTGTAAAGTGTATTTGTTTACACCTTCAAACTAAGTTTTGGGACATATTTCATTTATGACCTTCACATCATCATTAATAGGTCCTTAGTATCCTTTATTATGCATCGCGTGGCTTATTTCAACCGAAATCTTGACATAGTCAATAAATACACTTAATTTTCTAACCCCACAACATTTTCTCATCTTGAAAAGCTATGGTGGGACCCATACACCACCTTGGGCATATAAGTCCCCTCCCAAATGGGACCTATATGCTACCTTCGGAATATGAATCCCATTTGGCCCCTTTTTTAGGGTTTTGAGTGGGAAGTTAGGGTTTTGAATTCAAATTTTATGAATGTCAGCATTTGGAATCTAATAAATGATAAATTAGATAGAATGCATATATAAACAAGGTTTCAAATTATTATTTCACCTAGCAATGAAGAGTCAAGCATCCTAAGACTTCACAAGAGCATTATAGAGTATTCAAGAGCATTTCTAAGGCATTCAAGGGAAAGTTTCTTCATCATTTGTTACAAAAATGAAGATCCATCATCATGTCAAAGATTTAGTGCAGCATGCATGTGGTTTTGAGCTAATGTTGTTATGTATTGTTCAAGATCAATTCAAGTATTCAAAGGAATTGTCTTTCATCAAGAATCATGATCAAGATCTACATCCATTGAGGCTACTTCACACTTGTTTGTAAATCTACAAGGTTCCCAACAAGGTTCTTTTGTTTCACCTTATGTCTCATGTTCTTTCATGTTTCATTTCTCATTAATGTTTGATTAACAAAACAAAGTTTGACCAAGGAAAACCCCTATCCACTAACAAATCAACAATTCTCCCTTTCTACATGTGTAATTGCAGATCTAGGTGTTTTGGTGCTTGAAAATCATATGAAGACTAAATTTCAAGATTGAAGACTATTGGAATAGTTGTCAAGAAGTTTCCATCTTCACAAAAAGTCACCTATAGGCCAAAATTCAAGCTTTCAGACTCAGAGATCTGGTAGGAGGGGAGCTATAGAAAATCACTAGAGAATACCTAAATTTCAGCCAAATCCTAATACTAGGACTAAATCACCACCTTGGGAATATGAGTCCCAATAAAATATTTTCTTCTAGCTTTCAAAAGATCTAGATCAATCACTGAGAGATTCCAATTTCTTCCTAGAAACCCTAGACTAGGACTAAATTTCCCAGTCTTCTGTATGAGTCCCAATGAGCTTCAAATAGCATAATTTTAGGGTTTCAAAGTTTTTTTGAGAACATATTTCTTCCAGGTACCTTTATATATCTTGTTGTTTACTTATTTGAAATCAAGTTTCATTTTCTAGGTCATTTAGTTAGATTTGCATAGTACTTTCATATTTTTCTTTCTAATAACTTGCTTAGTGGTGAGCCCCCCTTTATTAATCACACCCATGGATACCTTGTAGCCATCTATTGGATCACTAGGTTGAGATATATATGGATTCCTTGAATGAACTAAGAGTGAAATTGGTTTTAAACCCTAGTTCCATCTGCTAGAAGGTGGAACCCTATTTCCTTGTGTTCATTTTGGTGAACCCAACCTTCGAACCCTTTATTTCTGATTTGGAGTGCATTAATTTCCTATATCTAGGTTAACATTGCATTAGATCTTGCATTAGTTAATTTACATTTAGGGCTTCTAAATCTTGCATTAGTGAAAGGTGCATATAGGTTGCATTTTTGTATCTTAGATCATTTAATCTCACTGAAATTATGCAATTACAAATTTTCAAGTCAACATACAAGCTAGAAACCTTAGAATCACCTCAGAATTTACTAAATTTGGTGCAAAAGCCGTAATTACGACTCATTCACCCATTTGGTTAATTTAGTCCCTATACAGGTGTTTTTCTTGGTTTCTTGGAATTTTGTGTTGTGTGTTTTTCACTGTTTGAACCCTCTAAATACCCTAACTTGGACTGATATGCCCCTTTGGGTCATTCAGTCCCAGATTAGACCTAAAATTGCATTTTACAACAATAAAAACCTTGTTTCTATTCTTTTTTTTGGTGATGATAGATATTTGTTTTAGTTTGTTGATCTTCTATCTCATTCATTTCATTAGATCTAGCTTTATTTGGTTCATTTATTGCATTGCTTAATTTCAAAATGGCATTATTTACAACATGTCCTTTTCAAATTGTTACATAGCATAATCAATCAATTATCATGTTCTAAATCTGAAATTTTCATTATCCTTTTACATTTTTTCTCTATCATTGTTGCATTTCAAATTTGTAGGACAATTATTACATCATGTTTTCATTGAAAAAATCTATGGTTGTCATACTTCATGTTCTATTTTCAAATCTTGTTGAGAACTATAAGAAATTTTTGTTAAGTGCACATAAATATGAAGTTCTCTCCCCTCTCTTTTTGTTCATAATTGATCCCTATCCTAGTATCCTTCCTATGAGTGAGATTAGTCTAGTGAAAGACAATACAACCTTGGGAAATCATAACATTCATATTCATTCTTCTCCTATTATCTCTCCTAGTTGTGAAGAAGATATTTTGGTGTTAGAAGAACCAGTCAATGGGAATTTTGATAACCCTAGTTGTTTCTCTCCTCCTACCTCTCTTATTGGGCAAGACATCGATGAACAAGAGGACATAACAATAACTAATCATGTGACGATCACATAAAATAACAAGAGACCATTGAAACCTACCAAAATACCACTTCAACTAGTCTATATTCATCCCCCAACATCTTCCCCTCTTGTGACAATGTTTTAGTGAAAGAGGATGTAATTGTAAGAAATCATGACAATCACATTATTTGTGAGGAGGATATGTTGGTCTTGGATGATCAAACCTTTCAGATCTTTGACAACCCTTTTTGTTTTTCTTCCCCTACCTCTCCTATTTTGGAAGAAATTATGGTACAAAGGAATGTAATCATAGATGACCATGATACTCATACTTTTTCTTCCCCTAATATCTCTCCTATTTACGAAGAAGCTATTTTGGTTTTAGAAGATAAAAAAAAATGAAAGTTATGAGAGTCCTATTTGTATCTCTTCTCCTAGTAAAAAAATTATTGAACAAGAGAATACCATCATTGATAAGCAAGAAAACCCAACCATTGATAACTCCCTTACTTGTGGTGAAGTAATTTTAAAAGAACCAACCTTTGAATGTCATGAACATCTAGTTTGTAGTTCTCCTAAAACTCTACTACCAAGGAGGATATAATGGTGCAAGACAATGATAACATTGGCACATGTCTTTCAAACACTGGTAATGAGGCTTCCTTAGATGAATATGATGAAGTGGCATTAGACTCTCTTTCACTAAGATAAGCTAATATTATTCAACCTCAACTCATCCTATACCCATCTCCACACAAACCTCAAACTCAAAAGAAACCCATCCTCATCCTCAAACCACCTAAGAATAATATGTCACAACAATCGAGTTACAATAGCATTTCTCATACATAACACTATAAGCAATCCACAACCAAGAAAAACACCATGTTTTATCCACTCCATTTGCCTAACCCTATCTTACCTGGTCCTCCTCGTTTACCTTTACATAATGAAAAGGAGTATAATCTCATTAAAGAACTAAAGAATAATCTTGCTAAGATAAGCTTATGGGATCTTATTCAAGCCTCCCTCATTATCATAACATGATTCAAAGTGACTTACAAGTTCCTACTCCTCCTAATGTGCAATCAAATGATGTGGTGGCCCAAATTTAAGCTATAGCACAAAACAACGTAGAAATTACTTTTCATCAACATGAGCTACTTCCCTTGGAGATGAGAAAGAAAAATGATGTAGGCTCATGATAATAGCTATATATAATAGTAATAGGATAAAAATAACCCTTGTTGACAATGGCTCAACTCTTAATGTGTGTAGTGTAACCCTTTTTGATAGACTTGGCATGGATAAATCAAGAATTGAACCTGATTCCTTATCAATTTGAGGATTTGACAATGTAGGAATTCAACCGCTTGGTGTGATCACTTTTCCTATTATAGTTGGAAAGGCCATGTTACAAAATTTGATCCACGTTATGCCTCATGATCTTTCATACAATCTCCTTTTAGGAAGACCTTGGATTCATGAGATGCATGTTGTACCTTCAACTCTTCATCATATCATGAAATATGTCTATAACAATAAAGTGTACCAAATTGAAATAGACTTTAGACCAGAAAGTTGTTTGAATGTTGAGAAGGTAAGTAAAATCCTTTGAAAACATTGACACCAACTACAAGAGTGGAACCCATGCAAGAAAAGATAAAAAGAAAATATATTAGAGGGAAGTCCTTAGAAGCTATTAAAGATGATTGGGGTTCCTTAGATTTCCCACCACCTACATTCATGTGGAAGAATACAAGATCATAAAAAAATGTCTTCTAAAAGGGGAAAAAAAATTAGTGTAATGTCAACACTAAATTTGAAAACATCCACCTCAACCACTTTAGAAGAAGAAAATTACGCAACAAAATTTGATGAAACTGCTTACGAACAACCACCAGATTTGAAAGAAATGAAAAAGAATTATGGAAAAGGTTATGAACTTATGATACAACTTGGTTATAGTCGAAAAGGATGTGGTGCTAGAGAAAAAGGTATTTGTGTCACTAAAGAACCTAACATGTGAAAAACAAATAGTGGTCTTGGTTATTGTCCTTTGAAAGAAATGAAAGAAACAAAGAAATCCTCACTTAAAAATAATGTCATCACACCAAACACTAATGATTCAAATTTGATAGATTTTACACCTTCCTTTAAAGAAGAGTACAAAATATTGCAATCTAAAGAGTTTTGTGTAAGTATGACACCTTGTACTAAGCAACAAATATCTTTGTCTCAAAATAAAGGAACATCTTCTCCTATTGATCAAGAGAGCATCTTGTCAAGACTCATCCAAGATCATTTGATATCTCTCCCTCCAAGAACATGAAATAAATTTTACTATAATCCCTTATTTGTAGATATCATAGAATTCATGGTCATTATACAAATGAATGTAGGCTTTAAGGAGTATTAAAAATTCAACATCTTAAGGAGTGTGGTAATCTTCATTATGTTTAGGCACACTAATTCCTCCTAATTGATACTAATTTTCACTCTATCATGTTTCTCATCAATCATCTCTGACTCATCCTTGTCTTGCAGCCCAAATTGGGGGAAGGGGCCTCACATTAGCCTTGTCCTCGTATGACACTTGTTGTTGTCTCTTTTGGGTAGTTTATTGCCTTCCATGTATATATAAGAGAAAGCTTGGGATGTGGATGACATGCCTTAAGTTGGCTCTCATGTGACATACTTTTCTTTCTATGTTTAGCATTGCATTTTGGGGGCAACTCCACAGCTATCCATGATGTATTTTCGATGAGGAACATGTGAGCTTGTAGGGCTTTCAAAAACCTCATGTCTTTACCTACTCTAAAAGGGAAGTTGCTCCACAACAATGAGATTGTTAGAAGCTTGGCTTTAGAAACTGCGGGCCTACATTGCAACCTCATGTTTAGATTTATTATTGATTTTTCTTTATTCTTGCAATGTCCTTTTTCTTGGTGAATTGTCATTGAGTTTGATTTCTTTTTGAGAGTGTGATATTTATTTGACTTGTCATCTCTTGGAGATAATAGGCACAATGTTCAGAAGAGACCCCATGAACTAATAAAAGAAATACCTTCAGACATACCTTACGGCTATTTTGCATTTACAATTTAGCCCATTATACTGACCACCTTAGACACACTTTAGCGCCTATGGAGCCATCCTATTTGTTCATAGATTATCAAGCATACAAATTTTGCTTTCTTATGGAAACTTTTGTTCATGTTATATGGTGCCCTATTAGTTATCTAAGGGATAGCTTTGGTATGGTTGAGTATGATGGGAAGCCCTAAACATGGGCATAAGATTTCTCACTATATGGTGAGAAGCTAATATAAAAGGCATGACTTTCTCCCCGCTAAATACCTTTTTAGATGCCTAATCAACAAATGGCCGGACATCCAGGTGGCGTGCATTTTGGATAAAACAACGGTCCAAATCCCACTTCATTGAAAAATAATAATTGTGTCTTGATCCCTCCTTTTTATTTTTATATATTTTTTCATTCCTTTTAGTCATTGGCATTGTATGTTTGTGTATCTTGATGTTGCATATCATACCTTGCGTGTCCTTTGTGGTTATGTTGGTTTAGAAAAGGTCCTTTGGATCTTGTGGGCTTGTGCTTCAACTTTGATCATTTTTATCCTAGATCATCCACATTGGTACACTTGGACCCTTCTTGAATGTCTACTTTACTGTGAGTTTCAAGCAAGTTCCTCCTCTCACTAAAGTGGAGGCTAAATGTAGTGTGGGAAAAAGTATCCCTTTTTCACACTTAATTCAGGAATAATTAATATTAAAATTAACCTAATGTTGCCTTGATTTGGTGTTGTAATGTGTTTTACATATTCACATTAAGTTTGGGTCCCTTTTAAGCTAAATAGATATAATTTTGCCTTAATTTAGTGTTGTAAAGTGTATTTATTTACACCTTCACATTTATTTTTGGGCCCTCTTGCATTTATGACGTTCACGTCATCATTAATAGGCCCTTAGGACCCTTTATTATGCATCTTGAGGCTTATTTCAACTGAAATCCCAACATAGTCACTAAAACAAACTTATTTTCTAACCCCCCAACATTTCCTCAGCTTGAAAAGCTATGGTGGGACCCATATGCCACCTTGGGCATATGATTCGCCCCCTGAAATGGGACCTATACACCACCTTGGGCATATGAGTCCCATTTGACCCCTTTTTAGGGTTTTGAGTGGAAAATCAAGGTTTTGAATTCAAATTTTATGAATGTTGGTATTTGGGATCTAATAAATGATAAATTAGATGGAATTCCTATATAAACAAGGTTTCAAATCATTATTTTACCTAGCAATTAAGATTCAAGCATCCTAAGACTTCACAAGAGCATTATAGAGTATTCAAGAGCATTTCTAAGGCATTCAAGGGCAAGTTTCTTCATCATTTGTTGCAGCAGTCAAGATCCATCATCATGTCAAATATTTAGTGCATCATGCATATGGTTTTGAGCTAATTTTGTGATGTATTATTCAAGATCAATTCAAGTATTCAAAGATATTGTCTTTCATCAAGAATCATGATCAAGATCTACATCCATTGAGGCTACTTCATGCTTGTATGTAGATCTACAAGGTTCCAAACAACATTCTATTGTTTCACCTTATGTCTCATGTTCATTTCATTCATGTTTCATTTCTCATTAAGGTTTGATTACCAAAACGAGGTTTGACCAAGGAAAACCCCTATCCACTAACAATTCTACATTTTTCTCTCTTTCTACATGTGTGATTGCAAATATGGGTGTTTTGGAGCTTGAAGATCCTTTGAAGACTAAATTGCAAGACTAAAGAAAGTTGTCATAGTTGTCAAGAAGTTTTCATCTTCACAAAAAGTCACATATAGTCCAAAATTCAAGCTTTTAGACTCTGAGATCTGGCAAGAGGGAAGCTACAACAAATCACTAGAGGATACCTGAATTTTAGCCAAATGCTAATACTAGGACTAAATTTCCACCTTGGGCATATGAGTCCTAATACAACACTTTTTCTAGTTTTCAAAAGATCCAAATTAGTCACTGAGAGATTCTAGTTTTCTGCCCAGAAACCCTAGACTGGGACTAAATTGCCCAGTCTAGTGTATGAGTCCCAGTGAGCTTCAAACAACATAATTTCAAGGTTTCAGAGCTTGTTTTGACCACATCTTTCTTCCAAATACCTTTCTATATCATGTTTAGTTATATGAATTCAAGTTTCATCTTCTAGGTCATTTAGTTAGATTTGCATAGTACTTTCATCTCTTTCTTTCGAAGCACTTTCTTAGTGGTGAACCCCCCTTTATGAATCACACCCAAGGAGACCTTGTAACAATCTCTTAACCTAATTGGATCATTAGGTTGAGATATCTAGGGTTTCCTTGAATGAACTAAGAGTGAAATAATTCTTAAACCCTAGTTCCATCTCCTGGAAGGTGGAACCCTATTTCCTTGTGTTCACTAAGGTCGCGTTCTCCTAGATCAACCCCCTAAAAAAATGAATTTATGGTACTAAGTGAGTATCGTAAGATAACATGCCCAAATGTGTAGATGGCCTATATGATTTTGATGTAAATGGGTTCATTGATTTCCAAAGCTAAATGTAGCTAGAGGGAATGGTCCTCATTTGACCCATCATAATAATAAGTGCATATATATTATGTCTTTAAATTTCAATTTAAGAAAAATTCAAATTTTAATATGTACCAAGTTATCTTATAATGAGTAGTGGGAGATGGAAATAGTTTATACAATTAAAAATTAAAAATTTAGGATTATTGTTAATTGGTGTAGAAATGAACCATTTAGTAAAATTGTCAATTTTGGGTATTGAGAGAATGTATAGAGATGGATACAATAAAATACCAATAAAGGATGGAAATTGATGATGAAGGGAAATAGGAAGTATGCACACATTAGTATAATAAATATATGAATGATGCAAATGAAAAAAATAGATAAACAATATAAAACAAGAGATCCAACTTTATACAAAATCATATTATTTATTAATATGTCAATATGTCAACACACTCTCCTCCAAATTAACATAAAATTAAATGTTACTATACTGTGTGTCTTGATTGTTAGCTCTTACTGGGATGCTTCTTCTTGTTGGAATTCTAGTTCTCGTGTTGTCTTTACTACCAATTTTGTTATTACTTTTGGTAGGGGAGGGTGCCCAATAGTGGTGCGGGTACCATTAATTGTCATAGTACATGTACATTCAAAGTCCAATATTTTAAAAGTATGGAATTAGTAGTTGTAAGAGAGGACCCAATAGTTGATGACACCTTTTTTCTCTGTCTATGTGGGTGAAATGAAATAATTGAATTGTCCACATCCCTCACCATTTGGAGATATAATCTTTTAATGTCAATGTTGCATGTTCATTGCTATGTTAACCCATAAAGTTAGGGTGCACCACTATTGGACCCTCTCACCTAATTGGCTTTCTTTTGGTTCACTTTTTTAGCATGAAGGAAAAAATTACTTCTCATATTCACAACATGAATCTTCAAGGTAACAAAAACTTATAACTTGTCTATAGATTTCCAAAGGTTCTTTCTCTTGTACCTTATCTATCTTCAATCCATCTGAATTTTCAAGATTTTTTAAAATATATAAGAAATCTTTTACAACCGACAAATTCATATTATAATCTATTTTTATTTTATTATATTTTTTTGACCTTTATGTTAAAACACATTGAAATTTTTTTCTAATCTAATTTTTTAGATCCCCTGATTACTACACAAAGGCGAAAATGGTAAATGAAGACGCCGTGGCGTCGAATAATATCCGTCAGTTGTGACGTTTTAATCCTAATTTAACTGTACGAGAGGCAAAAGTAGTATTGAAAACGCTATGGTCTCGAATATTTTCTGTCGGTGTAATGTCCACCGATCATCTCTAAAGCGAAATGACAGCTTAAATAAAGATGTCTGTCATGAGCTGTGAGGGACCCAAGAATTTTAAGAATATTCGTTAGTAGTTCATTGAATTTATTAGGCCTAATGTTAGAACACAGGCATTCGCTTGACAACTCTGACACATTTTGGAGCTTAGGTTAAAAGGTCAAAATGACGCACGTGGTTGAGAGCTTCCTGGAAAGGAGACCTTGTTTTTTATGGTTTATTCTTCAGAGTTCTAAATGTCCACTGTAACTGCTGTTCAAGTGTAAGGGGGGTTTCGTTATAGACATTGAACATGAGAACTCAAGCGGGAATCGGGCGGCAGGAGGGCGCTCTGAAAGTTTCTATGGAGGAAGAAATTGAAGAAATTATCCTTCAAGACAATAATACTCCTCAGGAGAAAATATATGTAGCCGTTGGAAAAGACTTGTGTGAGAGCGTGAATGCTGTCAAATGGGCGCTGCGAAACGTGAATAATAGACAGGAAACCCTAATAATTCTTCTTCATGTCCAGCTTCCACTTCGCTACATACCAACTCCCAGTAAGCGTTTCAATCATTGATTGACTACCTAGGATACAAATATCCCTTTGTTTTCTTTTATAAATTGGACGTTTGTGGGATTGCAGTCGGCAGAATGCCCGTGAACCAAGCAAACAACGATGTCGTGGAGGCCTACCTTAAGGACAAAGAGAACGATCTCAACAATCACATCCAAAAATACTTGGATATTTGCAAAGGAGAGCAGGTATGTTTCCGCCTCTGTTAAATAATTATAGATATATATGATGATTTAATTGAATTGTTTTGAGTCAGTCTTCGTTGATTCACTCACAAAGCAGCTAAGGGTATGCAATTGTAATTTATGTAGCTTTGGACAGTGTTCCATTCCCAAGTAGTGTTATTTAATTATTTAATTATTTTCTAGAACTTCTAGAAAAGGGCTGAGTTGTCTAGATAATTATGTAATTAAATAAATTGATTCCTCTAGAGACTTCTAGAATCTAGTTAGTTAGGGTTGTTAGAGTCTATTTAATCTTAGCCATTGATTGAGATTAAATCATGGCCATTGGTTTTCCAATGAGAAAAGTATAAAAGGGGATCAATGGGCAATTGGAGAACACAACAACAAGTAGACTTGCAGTGATAGCAAGTAGAGATACTTGAGAAAGACTTGCAGTGATAGCAAGTAAATTTGCAGTGAGAGCAAATAGTCTTGCAGTGTTAGCAAGGGCGCAGTGTTAGCGTTGGGGATAGCAGCTGTGGAATTTCAGCAGGAGAAATTGAGGGAAGAATTTCTGGAGAAGAATATTGCCGGAGCTCTGCCAGTAAGAGGCAGTTTTGTATTCCTTAATTTCTTTGAAGTTTAATATAGTTCCTCATACTACATGATGAGTAGTTTCCCTTCCAGGTTTCTCCTGAGACAATTTGTCCAAAAGTATTGTATTTCATTATTTTGAATATTTTCTTCTCTATTCTGTGAGTTTTTGTGGGTGAAGTTCTTAGGTTGTGTTATTTTTCTATATTCTTGAAAATTATGTATTAGATAGGAGATTAATAATCAGTAACTGCAATAGAATTTTCACATGGTATCAGAGCTGATCTGAGGGCAGATAAGGCTCAACACAGGAAGGAAAGATCCTGCCTCTTCAGAATTATTATTATTTGTTTTCTTTTATCTTTTGAGATGGCCTCAGCAGGTTTAAGAGATCAGGACAGATTGGATGGAGCCTCAAGTTTTGGTGTCTGGAAAGCCAGAATTTCTTTGTTGCTGGAAGAGAATGGGATCAAGGAATATGTGACCAGTGTTGTACCTGTACCTACAGATCCAGCACAGCTCTTAGCATATAAGAAGGAAGATGCCAAGGCGAGGAGGCTGATTCTTGATGGTGTCAAGGATCATATTGTTCCACATGTCGCAGAGTTAGATACAACGAAGAAGATGTGGGATGCCATTTTGAATCTGTACCAGAATGCTACCACTAATCGGAAGCTGATTCTCAAAGAAAAGTTGAGGACTACTCGGATGAACAAGGGAGAGGACGTGACAAGTTACCTCACCAGACTCAGACTTGTCAAGGATGAGTTGGCTGCTGTTGGAGATAATCTAGGTGATGACGAGCTAGTGCGGATAGCCCTAAATGGGTTTACTAAGCAATGGGATGTCTTTGTTCAAGTTATTAATAGACGAGACACCTTGCCGAGTTGGGATCGACTTTGGAGTGACTTCACTCAGGAGGAGCTTAGACTAAGTCTTGTCAGTGGTACCAGCAGCAAGAGTCAGAAAAGTGAAGCGGAACAGGAGAACGTTGCCCTTGCAGGAAGAGGGAAAGCAAAGAAGGGGTCTAGTAAAGGATCAAATCCACAAGGTGAGAAGAAGAAGGACTTATCTAAAGTCAAGTGCTATGGCTGTCATGAGTTTGGCCACTATGTCAGCGATTGCCTGCAAAGGAAGAAAGGCAAGAAGCAGACAGCAGCTTCAGCAAGTGCAGATGAGCTCTCTAGTAGAATGGAGGATGAGTTCGCTCTCATAGCTTGTATGGCTAGCTCAACCTCACAGGGTGTTTAGTATATAGATAGTGGGGCATCATTTCATATGACAGGAGTTAGAGAGTACTTCTCCAGTTATAAGGAGGAGGACATCACAATCCAAATTTATATAGGGAACATGTCCAAACACAATCCAGTTGGGAAAGAGACTGTTCTATTTCAGAGGGAGAATGGCAAGCTGATTTCCATTCATGATGTGTTGCATGTGCTAGGCTTGGGTATGAATCTTATTTTCATATCCATCCTTCAGGATAAAAGTTACAATGTACTCTTTAGAGGGGTGAATGTGTTAATGAAGCATAAGGATTAGAAATCACCCATAGCTATTGGAGTTAGGGCCCGACTTCGGTTCTGGAGTTGATACTCATAAGGCCTTGATAGGTCATGATAGTCTAGAGATAAAGGAGAGCTATGTCATAGGAGGATGGGCCATATACATCATGGAGTACTTAAAATGCTTTGTGAGACAATGACAGGTATTCTAGAGGTGAGCACAGAGGATGATGATGTATGTAAGAGATGTGTGTTGGGGAATTTTGTGAAAGAAACTTTTCCAAGGAGTGACACTAGATCCAAGGGTGTTCTGATCAGAGTACATTTAGAATATATGTGGACCAATGTCGTAGAAGTCTCTGAGGATATAGGTACTTTGATACTTTTATTGATGATTTCTCTAGGAAGACTTAGGGATATACTTTCTTGAGACCAAGGGATAGAGTTTGATGCGCTTCCAAGAGTTCAAAGCTCTTGTTGATGTGAGGGAAGATAAAAGGTTTTGATGGGACAATGGAAGGCCATTACAAAGGAAAGAGTTCGGAGTTACGTACGAGAGGAATCAAGAGAGAGTGGGTATTTCCTTACAGCCCACAATAGAATGCAAGTTCTTTGAGAGGAAGAATGGGTCTATAAGCGAGGAGAATTGCTTAAAGGGCTATGTTGTATATGACTGGGGATATGCCCGCGTTACTTATAGGCTGACATCACGGTCTGATAGTGTACATACAAAATAGGGTACCACATAAGGTATTGGGCAAGATGACACCAGAGGAGTTCTCAGGGAAGAAGCCAAATGTCAGCCACTTTAGGATATTTGGGAGTTTGGCGTATTGTCACATTCCAGGTGCGACACATTCCAAGTTAGATCAGACTGCAGAAAGAGGGTACTTTGTGGGGTACAGTGAAACCTCAAAGGCATATCGGATATTTATTCTAGGGACCAGGAGGACTATAGTTAGGCGTGATGTCAAGTTCATGGAGGACAAGGCATTCAGGAGGTCCAGAGATTTGCCAGCAGATGATCAGAGTGAGCAGTTAGTGGAAGCTCCAAGGATCGTTCAACCAGATCAAGGACAACGAAGCTCGAGTACAGTTACTAGTACATGCACAAGCTCAGGTGCTGAGAATTCATAGAGTATGGAGCAGCAGATGCAGCAGATCCAAGAGATGCATCAGGGTGATATGGAGGTTGATACTTCATCCTCTACAGTTGGTAGCAAGAACCAACAGTCACAAAGGGATACTCAGGAGTTTGTGGGAGCTCCTAGGATGAGTAGTAGACAGCGGAGACAACCAGCCAGGTATGATGACTATATGGAATTAGTTAGTCAGTTGGTAGATAGTGAGCCTTCTAGCTATCAGGAGGCTGCACAGCAGCAAGTGTGGCAAGATGCAATGGTTGAGGAGTATACCTCAATAGTGCAGAATGATGTGTGGGAGGTTGTGCCTAGACCGACAGATAGGGCAGTGGTTGGATCACGCTGGATCTATAAGATCAAGCACGGTGCAGATGGTAGCATCGAGAAATACAAGGCAAGGTTTGTGGCCAAGGGGTTCTCTTAGAAGGAGGGAATTGACTATGAGGAGACATTTGCTCCAGTGGCTAGGTATACTTCTATACGAGTCGTGATCTCTCTTGCAACACAGATGGGATGGCAGATCCATCAGATGGATGTCAAGACGGCGTTTCTTAATGGTGAATTGAAAGAGGAGGTATACATAGAACAACCAGAGGGCTTTGTGGCACATAGCAGTACAACCCACGTGTGCAGATTGAAGAGAGCTTTGTACGGACTCAAGCAGGCTCCCAGGGCGTGGTATGAGCGCATTGATAAATACTTGCAGGGAATGGGCTTTGTGAAGAGTGAAGCGGATGCTAACCTCTACTACTTGGTGGTTGGGGGTGAGGTTCTCATTCTTGTTCTTTATGTGGACGACTTGTTTTTAATAGGTTCACTAGGGCTCATAGAGGAAAGCAAGAGGGACCTTGCAGCAGAGTTCGAGATGAAGGATTTGGGGCTTGTGCACTACTTTCTAGGCATGGAGGTATGGCAGACAGATGGAGAGATTTTCCTTGGACAAGGGAAATACTGCATCGAAATCTTGAGGAGGTTCGAGATGGAAGATTGCAGAGCCATGTCTACTCCTATGATCATGAATTGGAAGAAGGTAGAGACATCTAGGGAGAAGGATGTAGACCCCACCTTATACAGGCAGTTGATTGGGTCTCTCATGTATTTGGTCAACACCAGGCCAGATATATCCTTTGCAGTAAACTCTCTTAGTCAGTTCATGGTGGAGCCGAAGAGAGTGCATTGGACGGCAGCAAAACATGTGTTGCGGTATTTGTGTGGTACAATCGAGTATGGGATCAGATATACTCGAGGTGATGGTATTAGGTTGATAGGCTATACTGACGCAGATTGGGCAGGCGTACAACGGACAGGAAAAGCACTTCAGGGTGTTGCTTCAGCTTGGGTTCAGGAGTTGTCTCTTGGTATAGCAGGAAGCAGAAGTCTGTGGCTTTGAGTTCTGCAGAGGCAGAATACATAGCAGCTAGCATGGCGACGTGTGAGGCGATATGGCTTCGGAAGTTGCTGGTGGCCTTGTTTGGTCAGAGGGTTGAGACTACGGTGATACACTGCGACAATCAGAGTTGCATCAAGTTGTCTGAGAATCCGGTGTTTCATGATAGGTCTAAGCATATAGATATCAGATATCATTTCATCAGAGATTGTGTACAGCGCGGGATTGTTCAGCTACAGTATATACCTACAGATCAGCAGGTAGCAGACATTTTGACTAAGGCATTGGGGAAGGCGAAATTCATCTTCTTCAAAAATAAGTTGGGTGTCATGCAGAACACCTTCCTCGCTAAGAGGTAGTGTTAATTTATGTAGCTTGGATAGGTGTCTCCATTCCCAAGTAGTGTTATTTAATTATTTAATTATATTCTAGAAACCTCCAGAAAGGGCTGAGTTGTCTATATAATTATGTAATTAAATAAATTGATTCCCCTAGAGACTTCTAGAATCCAGTTAGTTAGGGTTGTTAGAGTCTATTTAATCTTAGCCATTGATTGAGATTAAATCATGGCCATTGGTTTTCCAATGAGAAAAGTATAAAAGGGGATCAATGGGCAATTGGAGAACACAACAACAACAAGTAGACTTGCAGTGATAGCAAGTAGAGATACTTGAGAAAGACTTGCAGTGTTAGCAAGTAGTAGATTTGCAGTGAGAGCAAATAGTCTTGCAGTGTTAGCAAGGGCGCAGTGATAGCGTTGGGGATAGCAGCTGTGGAATTTCAGCAGGAGAAATTGAGGGAAGAATTTCTGGAGAAGAATATTGCCGGAGCTCTGCCAGTAAGAGGCAAGCAGTTTTGTATTCCTTAATTTTGCTGAAGTTTAATATAATTCCTCATCTGCAGTAGTGGTTTTCCCTTCGGGGTTTCTCCACGGACAATTTGTCCAAAAATATTGTGTTCATTATTGTGAATGCTTTCTTCTCTATTCTTGTGAGTTTTTATTGGTGAAGTTACAGTTGTGTTAGTTTTCGATATTTGCTGAGAATTAATTTTTAGAGTCAAATAATCTATGTATTAGATAGGAGATTAATAATCAGTAACTGCAATAGAATTTTCTGATAATGCCTTAATTGCAGTTAGAATGCCCATAAATGATATTGATACACTGCAGAAACCCTAATTTTATGAAAATAATTAGAGCATTGGTGCACTGTGCCACAGGTCAAAGCAGAGCCTTTGTTTGTTGAGAAAGATGATGTTGCCAAAGGAATTGTTGAAGTGGTCTCAGAAAAGGGCGTCCAGAAGCTTATCATAGGAACGACTTCAGCCGGTGGTGCCATATCTAGGTAGACATAAACTTACATGTACATTATTCCATTTTGCAAAATGATCAAGCTTATTAATTATTATGATATTTTCACAAAAATTGTACAGGAGGATGAGGATGCGAGCGCGAGGCGTAGCGGACTATGTCCGAAGGCAGGCCATGGAGTCCTGCGAAGCCTCGATTGTGTGTAAAGAAAAGCTCGTATTACATAGGGAAGGATCTCCATTGGATGATGGTCAGTACAGTATAAGGGTTTCAATGCATCTATTTTAGCAAATAGATTTTTTTGTTGCTCTCGTCTGAACTAATATTGCAGCCGAAATTTACAAGCACCGTTTTTGTTGGATGTTTGCTAATTTTGACTAGTAGCCCAGGAATGTAAAAGCTTCAAAAGTCCTTTGTCCGATTTACTGAGAAAACGGTCGGAACCGTGTACAATTCAGTCTTCCTCAGAAAATTATAACCGATCGGTTTCAGCACCGCCAAACTTCGGTCTGGATCTGCACATCTGCAATCAAATTCCGTCGAGTATTAGGGTCAATGGAGATACTACGTCTACTTGGTCCGAAGAAGTAAACGATTCAGAGAGAACGTTCACGATGGATAAAGATTCCTTTGATTCGGAATCGGCAGACGGTACGGAAATCCATTTTGATGAAGTCTACGCTTATGACACTGCTCAGCCTCAACCCCAAGCAAATCAGGTATTTCCTTCCGACCAATAACTGAAAGGTATTAGAATATTGAATAACTGAACGGATGCGAGTGGTGGCAGGTTGTGTTAACCTTATCAGTAAAGTGTTGATATTGTGTCAATAGTCATTACTATATTGTCGGTTAGTTTTACTTAGGTATCAAAGTAGATTTTAGGATTTTAAGAAAAATTTACAAGTTTATTTTTTCTATTTCGATAAACACGAGTGAACACTAATTGTTAGTATCTCTGTTTTGTTTCTTAATTCGGTTGACTTATTTTTTACTGTTATTTTTTTAGTTTCTATAGTGGTATCAAGTTAAGTTTGGGCATGATTTTGTCATAGGAGTGTTTTGAGAAGTTTGAGCATCGTGGGTGGTGATGTTCTTAATATCCGAGTAATATTGATAGATAAAGTTTGTAATAGAGAGAGTATTGTAAGTGTGGTTTGTGGATGTGTTTGTTTTGATCTTTGAGTGTATGCGTAGTAGTTTGAGAAGGGGAATGCACTATAATTTTCTTAAGTGCTTTTGTTTGAAATTGTTGTTAATGTGATTGGTTAGACTAGATTTAGAAAAAAAGATGATGAAATCATTCAAGTATTTGAATGGTCATTAGATGTGTTGGGATCATCAAAGCACATTTGAAAAGGTTGTTAGAGAAAATATAGGTTACTTGCCCTAACTTCATTTTTTTTTTTTTAAAGAGGAGAGGTGCTTGGTATTTCAAAATGAGTGGTGGTGTGCTTATGTGATAATTTAGTGGATTCTTGGTTATAAGGAGGATGCTAGAAACATTTTATGAATTGAAGAAAAATCTACAACCCTCGATTCTCAATCAAGTAAATCTCAAGGGGCGCCTACTAACAGTAGACATGGTAGATGAAGATGAAGAGGAAGAGGAAATAATAGAGGAAGAAGAAGTTATATAAATCACATAAGAATCTAAAGTAGGTGTTGTGAACAATATGGACATTATAAATCTTATTATAATTCTAAGTGTAGAAAGAAGAATTCTAAATTAAAGAAGTAAAGAGTCAACTATATTTAAATTCTTATAAAGATACAAAGAACTCCACATTT
The DNA here is from genome assembly GCA_007258455.2 of Sequoia sempervirens. Taxonomy (NCBI): domain Eukaryota; kingdom Viridiplantae; phylum Streptophyta; class Pinopsida; order Cupressales; family Cupressaceae; genus Sequoia; species Sequoia sempervirens. The sequence goes on along the minus strand of VDFB02271358.1, from coordinate 185,870,113 downwards.
TTCACATGCAATTTGGAAAAATAACATCAAAAGGATTTGTGGTTACTAGATAGTAGCTACTCAAATTCTATATTAGTTAAATTTGATCTTTTATAAATTTAGATTATTCTACATGAGAAGTTAAGTAAAACTTGGTGATTATAAATAGGTTGATATAATAGAAAATGGTACCACTAAGGAAAGATAAAATACTTATATTCATTATACTTTGTAGTAAAATATTTGATAAATCAACTAATTATCATTTTGTAGCAAAATCTTGTATGATAGAGAATAGATTATTTCCTCTTACATTGGTTTCTAGTAAAATGTATGTTGTCGAATAAATCATAATTGATTTGTGGTTATGACAAGTTAACATTATGGTTGTCTGAATTTTCAAACATCAAGTTTGATTCACAAGGAAGTATTATGAGAGGACTTCCAACAATTCCAACAAAAAGAGTTTGTTTAGTGGAGGCACTTGGGAAGTACCATCACAATATTTTGTAGAGAAAAAATCATGGAGTGTAAAAGTTCATTTAGAGCTTGTACATGCTAACATTTGTGGTGATATACAAGAGGAATATTTGGGTAATAATCTTTATTTTTAAAATTTTATTGATGATTTCCCTCACTAGACATAGATTTATTTTCCTAAGAAAAATATAATACTTTTGAATGCTTCAAGTATGTTAGGGTTATAATTGTAATACATAGTGGCTATTATCTCAAAATACTCAAACTAGATAGAAGAGAAGAATTCACTTCAATTTTTTTTTCTAATTTTTGTAACAATAATGGTATCAAAAGATATCTTATTGCAACTTACACTCCTTAACAAAATGGTATTGTAAGAAAAAAAATTGCATCATTATGGAAATGGAATGAAGTATGTTTTATTGAAAAAAAAAATATTATTATTGGGGAGAAGCAGTGGCAATCACAATATATATTTTGAATCAAAGCCTCACAAAATCAATTCATAACATCACTCGAGTGGTAATAAGAATTCAATAACTTTTTTTTGTGTATTTGATTGTCTGACATATGCTCATATTCTCATTTAGAAATGGAAGAAGTTGGATGAAAAATCCTAACTTTGTGACTTTGTGGGATATTCTAATGTATCTAAAAGATATATATTCTAAATCCTAACACAAAGCAATAGATTATTAGGCAAAGTGTGGTTTTTGATGAAGGGGGAGTATGATGGTTGCAAAATGGTGTATAAAAAAATAAACCAATAATCATGGACATAGATGATGATAGCATTCCTCCTTCCCCACAAACTCAAGTGGATATTTAAGCTCTTATAGTATCTCAATTTTGAGTCCTCCAAGTTCAAGTTCGCCTAGTTTTTATAATAGCAAAAATTTAAATGATAGTTCAAGTTCAACATCAAGTCCATGCTCTTTAAGAAAGGTACAAATTTTAAATAGAATTTATCAAAATCGTACTAATATGAATATAGTTGTCAATTTTTCTTTACTTAGTACAATTCAAGTTGTATCGTTTATTTATAAAAAGGTGACAAAAGAAAAAGTATGGATTGATACTATGAATGAAGAGATGGATGAAATTGATAAGAATAATATATACAAATTAATGCCACTTCCTAAAGAATTTTTTTTTTTGATGCCAAATAGATTTATGAGGTGAAATATTATGTTGATGGTTTTATGAAATGACACTATATAAAATTATTTTTGCAGGGACTTGCACAAACACCTAGAGTAAATTATTCAAATATTTTTTACTCTAGTTACCATACATGATAAAATCAATATTATAATGGTTATTGTTGCATAGTCCAAGTGGCCAATGGATGTAAAATTAGCCTTGCTTAATGGTTATATCAATTATATATCTATGTGGAACAATCTATGGGCTATTAAATTCTTAGAAAATAATAGTTGGTTTATAAATTGAAAAAAGCTTCCTAAGAGTTGAAACAAGTTCCTCATATTTGGTATGTAAGGATTGATATTTGTTTTTTAAGAAATGATTCAATAGAAGAAACTCAAAGCCAACCTTGTATGTCCACCATATTGGTAATGATATTCTCATTATTTGTCTTTCTGTTGATGATCTTATTTATGTAAGTAAGAAAAAATCCCATTGAAAATTTTGAAGTAGAAATAAAATAAGAATTTGAAAAGTTAGATCTAGAACTCATGCATCATTTCATGGTGTAGTAGTGCAACAAAATTCAGAAGGGACATTTCTTTCTCAAACTAAATATGTAGTTGACTTCAAATTTTAGAATGATGATATGCATGGTAGGTGAAGCCCTCATAATTGTTGGTGATAACTTAACTAAGCAAGATGCAAGTTCCAAGGTGGATGCTATTTGTTATAGAAGTTTAGTTGAAAGCCTCATGTACTTGACTACAACTAGATTTGATATTATGTATGTTTTGACTCTCATCTCTTGATTTATATAGGAATCACATGAATTTTATATAAGAAGCAATTTATATATTGAAGTTTAGTTGAAAGCCTCATGTACTTCATTTATATAGGAAGCAATAAAGTTTGGTTTTCATTATTACTTCATTGAAAAATGTGAGCTAGTTGATTATATAAATTCTAGTTGGACTGGTTTAATGATTTATAGAAAATCCACATGTTACTATGCTTTCTCACTTAATTCTAAAGTTATCATTTGAACTAGTAAAAACCAAGAAATTGTGTCTCTCTCTTCCATAGAAGTAGAATATATTACAACTGCAATATCAATTTGTCTTGAAGCAATATAAATTAGGAGAATATTGAAAGATTTACATTTGTTGCAAGAACATAATACAGTAACATTGTAATGACCAATAATCCGATGGTTTATGCTAGATCAAAAGACATGAAATCTGGCATTATTTCATTCGAGATTTGATTCAAGATGGATAAGTAGAATTGCAATCTTATCCTACTTTTGAGCAAACTGCTGATATCTTCATGAAAGCTCTTCTCATAGCCAGTTTTGTTGCTTTGACACATTAATTGAGACTCATCTCCATTGATCATCCGGAGGGAGATTGAAGATGCATGCTCAATGTGTAATGCATGATCACTTTTTACATAATCAATGGGTAATGCATATGTTTTTGTTAATTTATGATCGAATCACAACAGCTATTTGCATTTTTCTTATTTTTACCCTCGTTTTTATGCAGTTTTGATGCAGCCCATATGAATGAAAATATTCTTGTAGAACAGTTTTAATCTCTGGATCGCAGCTGCACGAGCTGCTGAATGTCTATTAGTAAAGCTTTTTTGTTTGCTGTGTTTAATATATAACTGCCAATTTCAATAACAAAATGCGGCCTTTTGTTTTCTAGCTTTGCTGATCGCTCAGTTTTGGGCAGAGATATTTTTAATAGATAATATAGAGTATATTTTGTTCAATGTGCAGCTGTGTATGATTGCGACTTTTTTAGTTTTCGAACACTTTATCTTTCTGAAGAATTCTTCAGCATAGTGTTGGTGCTGTTTAATATCTTTCAAATTTTGATGAAGGATGCGCTTGCGGATATTGAAACCCTTAAAGAGCAGCTCAGACAGGCATTGAAAGTGGCTGAGAATGCTAGCGCAGAATCGCGAAAGGAGACAGACAAACGCAAAAAAGCAGAAGCGGCGGCGGTTAAAGCAAATTACAGAGTACGCACTCTTTCTATTATCTTGATAACTTGGACGCAATTTGTTATTACCCTTGAGAAATTACATCAATTTTCACGCGTTTACCAGATTAAAGAGCTTGAATCCTCCTTCAAAGAAACAGTAAAAGAGAAAGAAGAGGTGACCTTGTTCTTAAGGCTTGCGGAAGAGAAATGCCAAGAATTAAGCAGGCGACGAAGCGAGGTTGAAGAAAATTTCTTGTCAATGGCTGAGAAGGTGAACCAAATCTCATGTGAAAGAAACGAAACCATATACCAGCTCCAGGAAGCAAAGCAAAAGCTCGCAGCGATGGTAGAGCAAAATCAACACATTTTGCAGGAGAAACAAGCTCAAATTAAACTTCTTCAAAATTGTTTGAATTCGAGGCCGCCGCTGGAAACGCTATCCTCCTCGTCCTCGTCTTCTAATCTTGAATTCAACGAGTACACCTTTGACGATGTCAAAGCAGCGACATCTAACTTCTCGGAGCATTTCAAACTTGGAGAAGGAGGCTATGGCATCGTTTACAAAGGCGAAATAAGGCAAACAACCGTTGCAGTCAAAATTCTCAGGGAAAACAGTTTACAGGGCCGGCAGGAGTTTGAACGCGAGGTATATACATATAATAAATCAAAACTCCGAACAACTCGTTTTCCTTTGTTTTCATCTAAGATCTCTTTAAAGGAATGCACAATTCGTTCTCTTTTGTTTTCTTACAAGTTCTTTATAAACTCCTATTTTTAGATCGATATTTTAAGAGAAGTACGGCATCCGCATTTGGTGAGAGTTTTGGGAGCCTGTTTCGAGCAAGGTTGTGTAATATATGAATATATGTCCAACGGATGCCTGGCAGATTGTCTGAGCTCCTCGAAAGCCCATCGGCCGCTCCCTTGGCAGGCCAGAATTCGCATCGCCGACGAAATTTGCTCCGCATTACAATATCTGCACAGTTTTAAACCACATCCCATCGTCCACCGCGATCTTAAGCCCGAAAATATACTCCTTGACGAGAATTATATGAGCAAAATAAGTGACTTTGGCCTGGCTCGTCCTCTGCCGGTTGATTCACGCTCACAATCGGAGCCAAAAGGCACATTTTGTTACATGGATCCAGAATACCTGACAAGCGGCCAATACTCCACCAAGTCCGATGTTTACAGCCTGGGAATTGTCATTCTGCAGCTGCTAACCGGGAAACCGGCTCTGCGACTGGTAGAAGAGGTGAAACGTGCTCTAGAATCTGCAAAATTGGAGCAGATTTTGGATCCTTCAGCCGGTGATTGGCCATTTGTGCAGGCTTCACAACTGGCTTATCTTGCCTTGGAGTGCACACATCGGGTAAGAGGGAAGAGGCCCGACCTTCAACCGACTGTGATGAAAGTGTTGAATCAGCTACGAAACGTTGCCGTCCCTGCATCCAACGCCGGCAGGCCCGTTGAACGAGGTCAAAAGGGAGTGCAAAAAGCTGATGAAATACATGTTCCTGGTTTCTTCCTCTGTCCAATATTCAAGGCAAGGAAGGCTTTGGATTTCGTGGCCGACAAATTTACGGTTCTTTTAACACATTCAACTGATTTGATCCATCGAATTTGAAATATCGGTATTTTTAATGCTTACATTAAAAGGTATTCTGATTTGCAGGAGGTTATGCGGGATCCTCACGTTGCCACAGACGGCTATACATACGAAAAGGAGGCAATACAGGGATGGTTCGATTGCGGAAAAGATACATCGCCCATGACGAACAAGAAACTTGAGCAGAAGAATTTGGTCCCAAACTTTTCTCTTCGGTCAGCCATTCGACATTGGGCAGAAAGAGGCGATCTTTACTAAATCAAAAATTTCTCGGCAATTGATTTCTACTGTGAGTAATGTGCATAGATTCAACCTAATTCTATTGTTTTTAACTGTAATAATGCCACTGTAAAAAAAAATTCACAGATATTGAAAATAAATTACGTTCATAGATTTAATGCCTCGCAATACATATTAAAATCACAATGCTAATCCATGTCATTCTGGTGCTTTAATAATTTATTTTCCAGTACTTACCCTCGAGAGATGAATAAGAGTTTTTGCTGGCTCACTGAAACACGGGTGCGTTCATTAAAATTGGGGCAGTTTCTAATTTAATACCGTATCGTAACTCTTAAAATATCATGTTTAGTTTTATTCTAGTTGTTAAAATGTAATGCACTTAGTAATTTGTTTCTAATGTTGCATACAAATTTTGTTTTGTGTTGATTTGAATTATTGTCGTGGTATATATTAAGATTATTATATTTAAGTTTGTTGAAATATTGTTATATTTATTAAAATAATTTGAATAAGAGGTGATGTGTTGGTACTTTTTTAAAATGATTGTAGTGAAATTTTACTATAGATGACAGATTTTCTCTAGTTTATTTGAATTATTATTTAAAATGATTCTTAGTCAATGTGAATCCTTTTTACTTCAAGAATTCAAGGTTTTTGTGGTATGCACCATGTAAATTATGAGTTTCTAAGGGTCAATTAGTGTGCACCATTTGACCAATACCATATCTATTTTATTCGGTAATGCATGAGGATATATGATCTAACATGTTGAAAACTTGATGTTAATTCCTAACATTGAACCCACATTTGTATTGTGACCTTGTATATTTTCCTCTATACTAAGTATTCTTTATTATTATGAGGGCCACCTTAATTCCTTTTTGTTTCCTTTGTGAGTCTTCTTGATAGGTTCCACATTTTTTTTGAGGCTTCAAATGAAAAGATAGAATGATTTTCTTTAAAAAAAATTATGACATCAAATATTTTCATATCACACATCATCCAACAATTGGCGAGTGGTGTGCTCATTCTACTACCTTTTTTAATTGTGATACAGTCACATGACTTTTTTTATAATTTTATCCAAAAGTTAGAAATTAAAACAACTTGAATACAAACAAGCTGAAATAAAATTGCTTCTAACTTATGAGATTCACTACAAACCTCAAAAATGACTAATGTTACTTTTCCTTGAAGGTATGTGGATGTGTAATCTCTACAGAATAATACTAATATGGCAATGACTAATAGGTTCAATGGACTAGATTTTTTTAATGTATGATTGAATGATTTTTATAGAATGTGATTACTTAGATGTATGATGGATGTTAATTATGAAGAAAATTATTGAATTTATAGACCTACAAGACATGCATGAGGATTAAGACCTAAGTTAAATAGAAAATTAATGGTGTCAACTCAAGTGAGGAAAGCAAAATGGCCATTTGGAAAACTTGAGAGGATAATATCGAATTATTCATTTATTTGATAGATAAATGTGCACACAAAGTTTCCATTTTCAAGTTGAGTTAATTGAAGAATGAAGATGAGGTTTTTAAAATGAAAATGAGTCAACTTGTGAGAGAAGATTGAGTTTCTAAATGAATACTAAATTAATTGATTAGAAAAAAAATAGTTGATTGAAGAATGAAGATGAGTCCACTTGCGAGAGAAGTTTTTTTTTTTATTCAAGGGGTAAACGCTTTTGACCGGAGCTATGAACCGGATACAACCATTCAACAATACCACCCCAACAGGGTTTGAACCTTGGTGGCAAGAACAACAATGCCACCTATAAACCATCACACCATGCCAATACTGGCACTTGCGAGAGAAGATTGAGTTTCTAAATGAATACTAAATTAATTGATTAGAAAAGAAATAGTTGATTGAAGAAGTGAAATTGAAATTTATTTGAATATGGATAATTTGAAGAGCTAAAAGAATTGCTGATATTATTCGAAGATCAGAGAATATATGCAAGCAAGGAAGTGAGCCTTTGAATAAAATAGTTTAATTGAAACATGTTGTGCAGATTTTGCACACACGCCCGGCTGAAAGTAGGGGCCCTCTTTCATTTTGATTTTTGGTGTCTTTCCCCTTTCATTTTGAGGATTTATCTTGCTTTGGAATGAGCCTAAATGTTTATCGCACTTGCCCAAGTCGTTCCTCTAAGTTACACATTGAAAAACTTAAGTTCTAGGCAAGGTTTGGGTTTTTCCCCCAGTTCAGGATTTTCCACCCAATCTGGATTTTCTTGGATTCTTCTCGAACTCTGGTTGAATGCTCTGGTTTGGAGATTTTTGGTCTTCAAGAAATTCTATGAGGGTTGGATTTTTCTGAATTCCATCCTATCGTCAGGTTTCTGCATTTCTCCAGCTTGTCTTGTCAGCGATATTAATGTCATTCGTACTGCTATGAGGGGTGCATTTAACTGATCTTTGAGGAAGCTTCTACTATTATGCTTCATTTTTTGTGTTTGATTGAGCTGAGGAGTGCATTCTTGGAGTGTTAGATTTGATTTGTGGGTGCTTGATCTGTGAGTTGTTCAATTTAAGTGGTGATTTTCTAGGCATTTTTGTTGATGTCTTTGTTGGGCATCATTAAACTCATGTTTGTTGTTTCCAAGGTTGATTTTTGCTTCATAAAATGGTATGTATGTGACCCTTTGCTTTTGATTGATGAATGTAGGTGTTGCTTTTGCATTTTGGGTTTGCTTGGAGTTCAAATTTCTCCATGTTTGAGCATTTCATGGCTAGGGTTGCATGATATTTTCTTGATTCATTATTTCCCAAGTAAGTTTGAGTTCACTCTATCATTTGCATCATGAAACAACTTGCTTGTGGGTCATGAATCCCCCCTAGTAGGGATTTAGCAGTTGCAATGTTTGAATCTTAAGCCTACCTGTGCATCAATGGTGGATCTCTAGGGTTTGATACCTAGGGCATCACCATTTCACTTTATCTTGCTTTCAAATTGGCCTAGAATTCTAAGAAAATCTATAGAGGGTCCATATCAAACTTGTTGCAGGCCTAGATTCCTAAAATCTATATTTGATTCATCAATTTGAGCTAAATCGTGATTGAGTGCTAAAGTTCGGGTTTTTCACCCATCTCGAGATTTTTTGACTTTGGCAGATTTTCCCAATTTTCCTTGGCTTCTTTTGTTTTCCCAAAATTTGCAGGCTTTCAGAGTTTAATCTTCTTTGCAAATTTCTTTCAACCCCAGATTTTCCCAAAATCCTTTGTTCCTTGGTTTTTCCAAAATTTGCAGAATGTCTCCTCCTTCATGGAAATCCGTCTTGCACGGATTTTCTTAGAATTTGATAGAATGCAAAGAAATATGGAATAACATGACTTGTTAACAAATGATGGTGCATTTTATGATTAGTGTATGTTATTTTGAGATCTCACATGCTATTTCTTGATTGATAATGATCAGATTAAGTTTCTAATAGGTGTTTAATGTTCATTTTGCTAGAATCTATCTGGTCTGGATTTCTCCAAAATTCCTTCCTAGCTTGGATTCTGCGGGTAGACCTAAAACCCAAATTTTAATATAATCATTCTATATGAGATTAAATAGCTCCTTCCCTATCTTGGGACTCATTTTAAGGATGAATATGTTGTTTATGACTAATATGCTTGTGTGAATCTTTACTATGGTTTCCTTTGATTAAGTGCAGGCTGAGTCTAGCAGGACAGTGGCTGGAAAGGCTAAAGGTGACATGGATGGATCTTCAATATATCAGGCAGAAAGAATTAAGATGTATATCAAGAGAAAAATCTTAGAGAGAAAAATTACCTCTATCTAGTCAGAAGTAACAGACACAAATGTTGGATTATGGGATTATGAGGAATTTAAGAACAAAATGGGAGCACAGGATCTTCCTTTGGTGGTTAAGAGAATGATGGAGTTAGGCTTTGCACATGTAGCTAGTTTTCCCTCTATAGTGCAATGTTATGAGTTAGTCCTTGAGTGTGCTTAACATTATGACCAGGATACCTAGAGAATAATTGGTCTTCAAGGGAGGGTTATGGAAAATTTGAACCTTGTATCCATAGCCCAAGCTTTTGACATGCCAGCTAGGTCTCACATGGTGGCATTCAACATGGAAGTAGCTAGGAGGTACTATGAAGAGGAGACTATTAAATCATAATAGCTTATCAATTCCTGGCTGGAAAAGCCCAAATCTCACTATTCTAAATTGCCTAAACAATTGTTCAAAGAAAAATTCAAGGAGTATTATGATGCCATCACATTGCTTAGTAGGGTGGTTGGATTGAAGAGTGCAGGTATGTTTGAAAATTGGATGTGCCACGTTATTGTGAAGATGGAAGAAGAAAAGATTAACTATCATTGGGAAAGTGTGATAAGTAGAGTGATTCATGAGCAATTATCCAATGTGCTACAAACCAAGACCTTCACAATGACCTCATACTTAGTCTATGCACTTGCAAGATTTCATCCATATAAGGGATTGAGCAGAAGGGGATTCTTTGGATAGGATGTTATTTATGAGGTTTACCCTCAATTGCACTTAGGAAGCTCAAGCTATAGAAGGGTGAATGATGCATTCACCATGCATATCACCAAATTGCTTCAAGGTGTAGAACACATAAGGATTTCAAATCAAGCCAAGGAGCTAATCAAGAAATATGGTGCTTGGTTTATTTAGTTCCCAACCTTCTCATACATCTAGATTGATGGTTGTCAAAGGGCTCCTTATTGACTTCCAAGGTATCCCACTGATCATATTTTACTTTTGGAGGTCACTAGACAGATATGTGATTTTGATGCTATTGTCAAAAGGGACAAGCATAAGACTGGTTTTGGTGGAGACTTCCCTTTGAGGATTGGCACTGGAGAGGCATGCCCTTCCATTAGTTCTATTCAGACTTTAGAAGAGGAGATGAGTGCTCTTGGTTTGTCCTTTCACTCCAAGAGATCCAGATTTGACATCACTGGTGAAGCACAAAAGAAGGCCAATAGAGAATATAGCCATAAGGTTGATTTGGAAGACTACTGGGCCAATTGCAGTGATGAATATGATGTTAGAAAGAAGAATTTTTCTCGGATTCCAGTTGAATCAATTCGATTGTTTAATGTAAAGGAAGTTCTAGATCAACTTGAAGATGATGGGGACCTAATTCAAGGCCATGCTTATGAGGTAGTTAAGGACAGGCCAATTGGTGAAGTGGATTGGTTAGAAGAAGAAAAGACAGAATTAGGATAGATAATGGATCTAGTCACCAACTATACCAAGATGTGGCTGAAGCATAAAATATGGGAGTTAGAAAATGAGGGTGTGCAGTGTACCTCTGATCTAATGGGAGATTTAGACCCTCACTCTATTTCCAAGGAATCAACTGAGCAAGATCCTAAAGGTAAAGGTAAGGTGGGCTCCTCTTTTAAAATAGAGATTAAGGATGTTCAAATGGAAAAGGATCAAGAAGTAGAAAAGAAGAGAAAGTGTATTGCTAAGAAAAGGGGACATACTTCAAAGGCTAAGAAGCCTAGAAATGAAAAAATTGAAAAGCAAGATCCTGAGATTGGTTCTCTTGTGTCTAGAAGGAGAAGAATCGTAAGATTGTCACAAAAGGAAGGTTCTAAGGATGGAGAGGAGGAAGTTGCTCCACCTGTGGTAAATGTATAGAGTTTAGGAGCAAAGACACAGGTGTATACAATGAAGTCAAGGACTCCTATGGATAGTGTGCCAAAAGTAGATCCTCCTCTAGTTACTTCCCATACAGAGCAACATGATGATGTTCCTTCTTCCCATGAAGGTCAAAATGAACCAGGTGAATCTGAGAAGGTTGAGGATCATCAATATATAGAGGGAGAAGAATTTCATGAGGGTGAGCTTTACAATGTAGAGGTAGAAATAGAAAGAGTAATGTAGACTCCCTTGGTTGCATATGAGGACTTGCCAGTTAGAACTGAAGAAGTTAAGGAACCTCCAAGAGAAGAAGTATCAAAAAAAGTTCTATCACCTATGCACAAAGAGGAGCACACTAAAGAAAATGATAAGGCTGAAGAGGTTCCTGAGAGGAAGAATTTGAATGAAAATACACTTAACGATCAGTAGGAGGAAGTAGGGCAAAGTGAAGTGCGATTGGAGTCCGCTATTCCAAAGTGGTTAGATAAGGAAATAAAGAGAAATCAGGTTTTTGTGGAGGATACTCCACCCAATTGGGATGAGTTGCTAGCTAAGATAGGAAAACATAAAGGAAAGAAGAAAGCTAGAGTTATCATCAAGATTGAAAGAGATGATGCAAACAACTGAGTAGTCTACATTGCCACTCCTTCCCTAGATAAGAACAGGGATGATGTGACTAGGAAAGATTATAATTTGCTAACCATCAATCTAGGATACACCTCCATGGAGCAAGACATTGAAGAATATCAAATTTCTAGTGCAGTCATCCTAGGTATATTAAGAAAGGAAGTTCAAACTAAATAGGAGCTGAAGAAGAAAATGAGAGACTCAGGAAATATTTGGAGGATCTAATGAAACCCTTGCAATTCATTGACTCTTCGCCGTTTGCTACAAATCTCCTACCCCGAGAGACCATCACTGAGTTGGAAAGAATGAAAGCTGCTACTCTCACTACAAAAAATTGGTTACAAGGGGTGAAATCCAAAGGAAATGAAGCCATCAAGGAAATTATCTCAACTAGAGGAGATGCTATGAGGGCGATGAGTTGGTTGAAAGAGTTGTTAACTAAAGATAAGGAAGATACATACCTCTTGTTGCAAAAGACTAAAACCATCATGGAGTATACCAAGGATAAACTTGTAAGTGATGGAATTCTCCCTCCCTCCAGAGCTACTAAACCTTGGGAATGGTTTGAAGCTTTGCAAATTAGGTAGAAGGTTCTAAAAAAGATCTATAAGTAGAGGAAGGAAAATTGAAGATACCCTAACTAGTGTTTATAGTGGATGCATTACTTTCTTTGAGATAATGACAGGGAGAAGGAAGATTGTATCTAAGCATTTGAGCTTTTAACAGTTGAGGAAATGGTGGCAAGAATTTTATGCTCCAACTTGTGATGATCTTGTTACTAAGCACCAATTGGATGATGCGGCCACCTATATTGTTGTTATTGATAAATATCTAACATATAACTTGGTTGAGTGGGATAAATCAGTGGAACAGTCTAAGGAAAATATTACATCAATTGAAAACTGACTTAAGGTTTTTCCTTTGCCGCCCAAAGCTGACCTTGACAAGGTGCTTTTGAGGGTGCATGAAATGATTGATTGAAATAAGGATAAAGGGTAAGATAGTTAATGTTTGGCTACATCGAGATTTGTGCTTCCCTATTATTTTGCATGCATTGGTCTGAGTTGTATTTGAGATCCTAGGCCAACCTGGATGAAGTTCAAGGATTTAATGCATATTTTATTTCATTTTGAATTTCTCTTGGCCGACTTATCTTGTGGCCAATTATTATTGTAAAACTCTGGCTAGGCCGACATTTTTTTAGGCCTCTATTAATATGGCATACTGCCTCATTTGTAAGATAGATAGAGACATAGAAAATAAAGAGATAGCTAGTATTGAAGTGAATTAAGTAGAGCAAGAGTTAGAAAGTAGTGTTCTTAAGCAAATATTGTAACAGAAAACTAGAATTGTTGCTACAGTGGATAATTTGATGCAAGTAATGACATTGTGATTTGATGCCATACTTGTGTTCTTCTTATCTTACATGGTTCTTGTTATTCTATCTCTATAATTGCTTTGAGGAAGATTAATATTTGGATATTTAGGATTATATTTGATTCAATGATGTTTATGGTTTGATATTTGAAGTGTTGCAGTGATCCCTAGTCCATACTTTTTGCAGCTAGTTGACTATTAGTTATTTTGCAAAGTTAGCCTGGACCATATATCTATTGTGCTTAGTTCAATTGTGAAGGTTTATTCATTTCAATTTCCTTAGGGTTGTCTTCAATGAATATTCATGATCTAAAAATATTATTACCTTAGAAGATTGCACTTTTCTTGTGAAATTGTAGATTCATCTGCATTAAGCAGGAATTGGTTTATGAGGGATTGGTCCATTTCAAGTATTTCATCATTTGCATTGTTAATCTTAGAGTAGCATTAGTCTTAGTAATCTCTTTGAAACCCTAATGTTTTTTTTATTTTCTTTATCATTTGGGTGAGATTTAGGATTGAAGTATCATCATATTGCTAGATCTGATAAATTGAAGATTCAGTCTTTGCTTGTAGTAAGGTCCCATTGTGATTACCAACATTTTCACATTTAGCACTAAGTTGTTTATGCATTGTCAATACCTGATGTTAGAGACCTTGGGGTTACCTCTTGATGCTTTCTGATAGAGATTTACCTTTCAAGAGAGATAGGATATTTGTATCTTTTTAGAGTTGTTATGCAGAAAAAATCATAAAAAAAATAGGTTAATTGTATTAATCTCCTAAAAATGTACTAAAATTATGCTAACATTCCCCCCTCATTACAATGTTCTTACAAATGTACCCTTGAAACAATACAAATTTCACCTTACCAAGAGACTTGGTGAATATATCTGCTATTTGAGAATCTATTGGGTAATACTAGAGATAAATGTGGTGATGGAAGACTTGTCCATGAATGTAATGATATTTGACCTCAATATGCTTTGATATTTTTTGAAAAAATGGATTCTTCACAAGATTCAATAACCCCTAATTTTCACAATAAAGAATAGGTGACTTGTCCTCAGAAATTTCCATGTGAGAAAGAATGTGAAATAACCCAATTACTTCACACATAGCTCCTTGTGCAGAATGATATTCAACCTAGATGGATGAGAGTGCAATGATAACTTTCTTTTTCCTAATCCACAAAGTAGGCCCAGATCTAAGATGAAAACATATCATGTGGTTGACTTCCTATCATCAACAAATCCAACATAGTCTAAGTCAACATATCATTGTAAGAAGAACTGAGAGCTCTTCTTGTATTCCAAACTATAATCAAGTGTGCCTTTGACATATCAAAAAACATGATTTACTACAACCCAATGGCAGTACTTTGAATCTTTTATAAATCTAGAAAGATAGCTAACGAAAAAATGTAAATCTAGTATGGTATAAGTCAAGTAAATGGGAATCCCAACCATTTTGTTGGTAGAGAGTAGAATCTACTTGAGGAGAATCCTGTAATCGATAAATTTACAAACCTTTCTTCATTGGAGTGGACACAAGTTTACAATAAGATATTCTAGAGTTTTCCAGGAGTTTCTTTGAATATTTCATTTGTGAGATAAATATGTGATACTTTATTTTCCATATCTCCAAGCCAAGACAATATTGAAGTAGCCACAAGTTTGGCATATTGAAAGATATTTTTAGATTATTTTTTACATTATCAATGAGATGATCTGAGCTTCTTGTGATCAAAAGATCATCCACATACAAGATAAGAATGATAATCTATGTGCCTACCTTCTTAATATATAAATTTGGATTTGAGGGGCTACGAGTGAAACCATGTCGCAAGAGATCATTTTCTTTAATGTACCATGCCCTGAGGGCTTGTTTAATCCCATAAAGTGACTTAATTAGATGACATACCTTTTGAGGATGATTTTAATGAATGCAACCTTTTGGTTGGATAACTATAATTTCAAAAATAGTATTGTATACAATTTCACATTTCATAAACCTCCCATTTAGATAAATTATTTTGATAATACAATAATTCCTTTATTTTCCTTAACTTGTTCATTCCTAGCTGTTAAGAATTTTTTTTGTCATTGATTACCATGCACCACGTAGATGTCTATGTGTCACATGAATGTCTCAAAAAAAATCTTGACTGCATAGCCATTTGGACATTACACTTCTCACCTACCAATAAAGTCTAATGTCTCTAGAGCTTGTAGGGAATGAACCTTTGCATGTGTGTACCTTTTTCAAACCTCTCATTTTCATCAGTCATTCATTCTATTCAATCCATCTCTCATTCATTTTCTCATTCTCTCATTCTTTCAAGCTCTTCACTCTCTTCTACATCATAACAACTTCACTCTACCATTTTTATCATATGTTCTTGCTCTCAAGGTGCTCAACATCATTCTACTAAGCTCTAACTCTTCCCTTTGATATCACTATCTTCCTAAAGGAAGGATAACTAAATTTCCTTATATTACATTGTTTATTTACTTTGATAGCATAGTATTCTAGTACATTTATTAACTTTTTTATCTTTTCTATTATTTTCTCCCTCTATCTATCTAGACATCCATGGAGTTGGGAACACCTACATAGGCATTTGACTAAGGAAAGCCCCTAAAATTTCCCCAACCATTTTCTTGTTTTTATGTGTGCAAGTGTTCAAGCTAGAACTTTGCTAGAGGCTTCATTCTTGGACCTCTTGTGAGTGTCTCCTTCCTTGTTTTTTATTATATCATTTCCTTCCCATTTCATTAAGTTTATGTTCATTATCACTATTGTGTCCATTTCTATTATTATTTTATTTTAGAATATTCTCAAGATTTTAGCGATTGAATAATTAGTATGTTCTTTGTGATTTTTTGTGATAAACTCAGTTTTCATCCATACAAGACTACAACATCTTATGGGAACATCCTCATGCCACATGTCCTTGGCCAAGAGCTTGCTATTTTTTCTAGAGAACCTCTATAACCTACTCTTTCAAATTTTGAAACTCTCTTATTTTTATACTGGACATATATTATAAATAAACTCCTTTGTCTCCTCATCCCATCACCTAAGCGTTGATCCCTAAGGTAGTTGAGAGACATTCACCCTTCAAGATCACATCATTTCAAGGGTGTCAGATTTCCTCCTCTACAATCATGTAAACTTATTCTTCTAGATCATCTTTTAGGAAAGCACTCTTGATATCCATTTGATGAAGCTTTCATCCTTTTTGTGTTGACAGTGCACACACAACTCAGATTGTTTTGAGCTTCATAGTGGGTGCAAAAGGCTCCTCATAATCAATGCCATCATGTTGAGAATATCCTTTTAGAACAAGTCAGTCTTTTATATTTGTTGATGAATCCATTTTCCTTGCATTTTGTTTTGAAAACCTATTTGCAACCTATGGGTTTATTTCTTGTAGATAGATTGACAAGTGCCCATATTTGATTTTTTTATCAAAGAATCATACTCAACATCCACGAACTTCTTCCAATGTGGTTGACTAAGGGCCTCTCAAAATGTATTTGGTTTAATCATATCGACAACTAAACTCATCAATGCAAGATTCACCTCATTTCTTGCTTGTTTCTTGTTCTAACTCTTGATGAGAGATCTAGAAGAGAATCTAGATAGGAGTCCCTGATGGTGGTTTGGACCCATTTCAAACACTTATGTTGTTGATGTAGAGAATGATGTTCCAAAGGGAAAAGATCAACAAATAACTCTCCTTGTATTTCATCTTATTTTTGAGAGGAATATACATTCTCATTATCTAATTGTTAGAGCAATCTATGAGAGGTGGTTGTATCTTCCCTCTATCTCATGAAAGGGTATGTGCAGGATCATCATGTGAAAAACATGCCCTTAAGTGGCAGAAAATTTTGAAAAATCAAGGTTAGGCAACTTGAAATAAAAATTTGAATAATTTATCTATATTATTTCAAAAATATGTAAGAATAGAATCTATAGAAAATTGAATGTACTTTCTAAACTACTAGTTGTATTTTAAAAAATAAAAAAAAAACTATTTTGTGAAAATTTGAAATTTCAATGTAGTAGTACTTAAATTTCAGTGAAAAAATAAGTAGGTGTTGTAGACACCTAAAAATGGTCTGGAGAATCCAATTAACCGAATACGCCTTATTTGATTAATTAATCTTAAAATTCCTCTACTTAATAAATAAATAAGAATATTTATTTATAATAAGTTCATTTATCAAATTCTCCTATTTTTCTTTCCTAATTAAATAAACAAAATTAAAAACTTTGTTTTATTTAATTATTATCACATTAATTCTCTCTTAATTAAATAAACAAAATTAAAAACTTTGTTTTATTTAATTATTATCATTATCTCTTTTTATCTTAAAATTAAATACACAATTTAAATAATTCGTGTTATTTAATTTCACATTTCCTCTTAATTAAATAAAGATTGTCAAAAATCTTTTATTTAATTATCACTCTCCTTTAATTTAATAAAACCAAACCCTATAGTTTGATTTATTAAATTATTTATTCCTCATTTTTGCTAAATTTAAATAAATTAAAATTATTTAAATTTATTGCATAAAGTTTGCACTATTCCCTCACCAATAAATATTTATTTCCCCACCAATGAAATTAATGGCACTGCCATTCACGGGAAAGCTTCAGGGAAAATTTGCAGGAAGTTCTCTCAACAACCTTCCACCCACCTTCCCTCTTATCTTGCCTGGTGTTTTCATGGGGAGAAACCATTCTCCATGATCAGCTCCTTCTTCTCATCCCATGCCTTTGGATTCTCCAGAGGAAATCACAGCCCCTCATCCCGGTTTCCTGTGCAATTGTGCTGCCGTGAAAGCTATAAATATAGCTCTTGGGATACAAGAAAAGGATCCCAACGAATGCAATATTACTCTGCAGGTTTCTAGAGCACTCAAGCATCCAAACCATCCAGCATTGAAGCAACCATCTAGCATCCACCAAGCATCATCCTTTTGCAGTCATGGCTGCCATTAGCATAGAATTGCATACTTAAATCATATTAGAATCATCTTAGTTTAATTTCTCATTCTCTAAGTGTCACTAAATAGTTTAATTAGCTTAAGAATCTGAGAGCTAAATAAATTAGTTCAGTCTTTAGAGTTAGAGAGCAATAGGATAAATTTTTGTAGATTTTGTAGTTTAATTTAGTTTAAATTTCTTAATCTTAGATGCAATATCTTATTTAGAAGCGTAGAGGCATTGTTTACTTAGTTTTCCCCTTTTACACGCTTACAGAATGGCGCCCACCGTGGGGCAATACCCCGAATTTTACTAATTTTTGAAAATTTTGTCGTACAGGAATCGGCGTAAAAGTTTTCGCGGGAACGAGAGTTTTTACAGCGCGCCGGGATTCTGTTTTAGCGCGCCGGGTTCTTTTTCCAGCGCGCCCGGTAACTGTTCCAGCGCGCCGGGTTTCTGTTCCAGCGCGCCCGGTCACTGTTATAGCGCGCCTGGTTTCTGTTCCAGCGTGCCATTTCTTTTCAGTTAAAGTCATTTATTTCATCTGGATCCGACGCGTCCGCGGCCAGATTTCTTTTATTTCTTTCTGTTTGGTTAAAATTTACCAATCCTAGGGTAGAAACATTAAAATTTACCAATCCTAGGATAGAAATGGTTAAAATTTTATCAATCCTAGGATAGAAATGGATTAAAAATGTACCAATCCTAGGATAGAAACATCACACTTCTATTTTGAGGTTTTAAAATTGAACATTTTGCTTGTCATGGAGCAATATCTCCATTAGAAGTAAATCATTTGTCTTTTGGGCTTAAAAAGAACAGAATCTTGCTGTGTTTGGGTGACAGGTTTATGCTCTCCCCTTAACTGGGTGCATCAGAATACCAGACTCACCACTTACTTTATGCATTTTATGCTTTTGTTAAAACCTTTAGACAGGCCTGCCGTAGTGGGAAAAAGTACTCACCCTACGGGAACGACCTGAGTGGGGACAGCCAAAAGCCATGGTATTCCAACCCACTTTAAAATTTATGTGAATTTGGGGAAACCCTCTTTCAACGGAAGTGCGCAGGATAACCATCCCCAAAATCTTTGTTTTAAAGATTGGGAGGTCTCTCGAGGGAGTTTATCCATTTGCCGCTCCGAACGGAAACCATATCTAAGAACCTAGAACTAGAAGCACGCTTGTCAGTTTCCGAACATTGTAATACTCGGCGGTGCAGGGGCGGGGAAGAATCTACCCTCAAGCACTCACCATATAATTGCCAAGGACTGTTTGCTCAGGGGATCCGGTATCCACTTCCGTCACTCTGAGTACGCACCTGGAAAAGACAAAAACACGGGCACCCTCTAGGGGGTGACATGGCTGTGTGAGTCGACGCAATTCCAAGCTGTGGGCCGTTCGAGTATATAACGATGACCTTTTATCTCTAGGAGTGAGTCTGTTTGAATTGTCTTATCTTGTTATCAAACCGGTAAAAATCAAGAAGAATCATTGATTCTTGAGAACATACACTACTTGTTTAGATTCTAGGATTTTAAAACCATTCTATTCTTGATTGCTGTGTTTTCTGTCATTAAACTCAGATAAGATCATCACAAAAATCCTAAAAAAATCAAAACACTTGTGGATTTCTCATGATTCGAGATTGGGTATCCACCAAGTTTGTCAAGAAATCTCTTGCCAAACGAATCCGAAAACCAAAAAGGACACTTGCCTACAAACAACTCCTAAAAAAACAAAGGTTTCTATATCAAAGCAGGAAAGTTCTACTCCAACATAGAACCTTTATTCATAGGTATCACGATTTCTCTAGAGGTTATACAGACGACTACACCGTAGCTCCCTTAGACTCACAAGCATACTTTCAAAGAAGAGCTCTTAGGCAACATCACAATCATAGTAAGAGAATTCATCCTGAATACATCCCACAACCGGCCATCCAATATGATACCAGACCAAGTGAGTTTCATAGAATAAGGTAATTTTGTCTTAAACCCCTTTAGGTCATAGTTTTAGTGCGCCCGGTTTCTGTTTCAGCACGCCTGAGTTCTATTTCAGCGCGCCTAGTCTCTGTTTTAGTGCTCCTGGTATCTGTTTTAGCGCTCCCGATATCTATTTTAGCGCGCCCGGTTTCTGTTTCAGCACGCCCGGTTTATATTTCAGCGCGCCTAGTCTCTGTTTTAGCGCCTCTGATCTCTGTTTTAGCGCGCCCGGTTTTTGTTTTAGCGTGCCTAGTCTCTGTTTTAGCACGCCTAGTCTCTGTTTTAGCGCGCTCGGTATCTGTTTTAGCGCGCCATAAAACCCAAAAAATAGAGATTTAATAGGACATTCTGTCATCTTGCCCATATCAAATACAAGGTTTCTATCAGTTCAAAACAATATTTTTACAGTCCAGAACACAATAGTCATACAAAAAGAAAAAGCTTTACCCCTATACCTAAATCTTGCAGCATCTTGCATAGTGTCGTTATCACCAAAATCTAAGATTTTCTATCAAAATTTCCTATCAAGGATTCTATCATCCTTTCATCACGAAACTAGACAAAACAAAATCAGATTTTAAATCAACAACTTGACACTTATCCAATCAAATCCAAGATCAAAGTCTAGGGTAAACCTTTTAACGTTTGTATGCCTATCTTCACGCGAGCAGCATATCAAAAACAACAAGAACAAGAAAATGAAAAAATAGCAGCCATGACTGAAGAAAACCCTTGGGGACGATATAGCAACACTGATCCTCTTATTAACTCACATGAGAAGGAAATAACTGCAGAAGAAATCGAGAAAGTGCAACAAGACCCTCATTTCCATAAATTTATGGAAAAGATGCTAGAGCAAGACATGGAAAAGTATCTTCTCTTATTAGCTGACAAAGGTGCTAAGCTTCCTAAAGACTTTGATGTCAATCAACTCAAGGAAGCAACCACACCTAACTCAACTAATATAGAGAATCCAAATCAAATAGATGCTTTGACAAGACAAATCCAACAGTTACAATTACAATTCCAGAATATCCAACAAGGGCCAACAAAGAGGTATCTATTACAAGACATTTGCCCTTATCCATTTGACTCAAGCATCAACATGATACCATTTCCAAGGTATTGTGAGTACCCAACATACAACAAATACAATGGGAGAACTGATCCGTTTGACCACGTACGAGAATTTCGAGCTATGAGCATAGAGTTCGCACACGAGGACTCTTACTTACTACGGTTATTTCCAAGAAGCCTAGGAAACACTTGCATGGAGTGGTTTTCTAAATTAGAACCTGGAATTCAATCCTTTGAAGAACTAATCAATAGGTTCATAACACACTTCTCATTCAACATCCAACATGGGGTAACCTTAAAAGAACTTTACAACACCAAACAAGCAAAGGGCGAAAAGTTTCTCTCTTTTCTCCAACGATGGAGAAGGCTATTTGCTAAATACCCTAGATCTATTCCTGAGGAGGAGAAGATAGAGATGTTCATTGATAACTTAGTAGATGACATGAACTACAGATTGGACTTACAATGTCCATCCACATTTGAACAAGTTATCGAAAAAGGGCTTAAAATCGAAGAGGCTCTAATCAAAAGAGGAACAATCAAACATTTCACTGAAGGTTCAAACAATAACCATTCCTCTAACAGCAACAACGAAAAGCCAAGATTTTGGCAAAAGAACAAGAATACCGATACCATAGTCGATGCACATACATCTAAACCAGTATTCACCTTGACACCAACTACTACAAACAAACAAAACAATGGTTTTAATATCAAACAAAGTAGTGACCAAGGAAATAATCAAAACAGTGGAGAAACGAAAACCCAATCATTCCAACGACCCTCCAATAAACGAAAATTCACGCCATTAGGACAATCGTTGGAATCAGTCCTCAAAGAACTTTTAAACGAAAAACTCATTCAAGTGCAAGAGGCTAGAAATTGGGACCCTCAAGTCAAACCATCATGGTGGAATGACTTACATTACTGTCACTATCATCAAAATAAAGGTCACATGACTGAAAATTGTTGGCAATTAAAACATGTGGTACAAGACCTCATAGATCAAAAGAAAGTATTTGTAGAGGGCCCTCAAACAAACAAGGATCATACAACATTCAAAAATCCTCTACCCAATTATCAAAAGGGAGAATCTTCTTCCACAAACACCAAAGGTAAAAACGTTGGTTATGTTTATGATGCAACAATCCTTTGTCTTTCTGCTGCCAAAGAGGATGAAGAGTTATGCAATCAAATCAACCAGAAAAATGACATTACACCTACCAAATTGGTACAACATATGGACAAATCCGAAAACCAAATCAATGTAGTCACACTCAAAGGGAAACAAGAGTACCAACCGGTTAATGCCACAACAAGGGCGCAATCCAAAGTTATATTGAAAGGAGCATCAATATCATCCCCATCAGTGGATCCCCCCTCCAATCAATATAATCTCATCGATCAATTGCAGAAAATACCAGCTCAAATATCAATCTTGGAACTTTTGAAGATCTCCCCATCACACAAAGAGGTTCTTGAACAAGCTCTCGTATCAACTACAGTACCTAACAATCTGGATGTGTGTCAATTCCAAGCTATGGTGGGACATCTATCTGCACCTCATTGCCTTTCATTTTCTGAACATGATGATGTATCACTCAACCACCCGCATAATTCTGCCCTTCACATTGAAGTCCTTATCCACAAACATCGTGTAAAATGTGTCCTGATAGATGGAGGGGCTGGTTTAAATATTTGTACCTTAAAGCTGATTCGTGCACTAGGATACTCAGATGAAGCCATTGATACCAGAAGAAAAATCACAATCAAAGCATATGATGAAGAAGAAAGGTCCTCTACAGGATTGATCATATTACCCATTCAAGTTGGGCCTACTGTCCAAAAAGTGGTTTTCCAAGTCTTAGATAGGGAACTGACATACAACATACTATTGGGACACCCTTGGATCCATGATATGCAAGCAGTACCGTCTACCTATCATCAATGCCTAAAATTTCCCGTCAATGGACAGGAGGTAACTATCACAGCAGACTACAATGACACCCAAGCTTGTCATACATTGAAGACATCTCAGGATACATTCATACCTAACAATAGAGAAGTTGGCACATCAGATAGTGAGCAACAACAAAGTTTCATTTCAAAGTGGCTTCCAAAACAACAAAAATCACAAGAGATAAGGATGGCACAATCTAACTCTTCAAATGTTGGAGAACAATTGGCTCCACTCTCACATCAATTCACCAAGGAAGTACAGATAAGTGACAAAGGAATTAGTGAATATGGTGTTGGACACTCATTTCATCTATCACAAATATTACCCTCTTTACAAACATATGGACAGCCATCTACAAACACCCACACTTCAGAACAATCTACAACAGCATTAGATGGCAGATTTGTAAAAGCTGGGAGCTTAGATGAAGAATCAGAAGATAAGGCCATACTAAATTGGCTTTATAAAGATGAGGAAGCCCCCGCTTCCACAAGTAACATCATAGAGACAACTCAATATGGGAAAGGAAAAACTATTCTTGAGAAGATGGGATATTCAGGACAGGGACCTCTTGGATTAAGGAAACAAGGCATAACAGAACCAATCCAGCCTCTTACGCTCCAACATAAGGAAAAAACTGGACTAGGATACATAGAAAAAGCAAGAGCAGAAATCACCAATAAAACTGTGGAGCGTATTCTTCAAATAAGAGATAATTCTGAAACAGATTCAAATGAGTATGAGTGGGACAACTTATCAGAAATTTCCTATGAAGATATTCAGGTTGACATTATCAAAAAGTATACCCTCAATCACGAGGAGGGTCAAAGCTCAAGTTTTAATCCTATTGTCTTTGAAACACAAAATTTTGATGACTCAAGTGAAGATGAACAGACATCGATTGAGATAAATGATGTGGAAGAAAATGCCTTTGTAGGCCTCGACATAACCATAGACAACCTAGACGACATTTCCGTCCGAGCTTTCACAATCGCTGACCTCAACCCATCTAATGATTCATTGCCTTTACTACATCCCGAACTTATCGAATGGGAAGCCCAACATCCTATTAATCTCCCTGTTTTTGACAATGACTCCTCCATTATTAACTACCTTTGCTGTGAGGAATCCGATACTTGTTCTACCAATACTTCTTTTAATGATGCTTTTAGGCAGGAGGATGCCAAACCTTCCAGTTGCAAAAATATGAAAGAAAAAAATGGATCTAATGGTGAAAACCATTCTATGGCAGTATTTGATCCTAAAATAGTAAAAATAAAGAACGCATCCGATGGCGAAAACCTCATTGAGGCACCAAAGGATGGAAGGTTTGACATTCTCCCGCAACATTACCATGACAGGTCATCAGTATTAATAGAACCCACACAGTCTATTAATATTGGCACAGCGGAAAAAGCAAGAATATTACACCTGGCCGCATCCATGACAGATACAGAAAAGCCAGATTTTATCAAATTCTTTGAAGAATGATGCATCAATTTTGCTTGGTCATACTCTGACATGCCAGGCTTGGACACAGATCTCATTATGCATCACTTATCCTTACCAGCTGGCACTAAACCAGTAAAACAGAAGCTGAGAAAAATGCATCCACATGTTGCATTATTAGTGAAAAATGACTTGAAGAAATTACTTGATGCTGGATTTATCATATCTATTGGCTATGCGGAATGGATATCCAACATTGTGCCTGTTTCAAAGCCAGATAACACCATCAGAATATGTACTGATTTCCGGGATTTAAATAAAGCATGTCCAAAGGATGATTTTCCTTTGCCAAACATAGACATGATTGTAGATCTCACAGCCGGCCATAAAATGCTATCACTCATGGATGGATTTTTAGGATGCAATCAAATCAAGATAGCTCTTGAAGACCAAGAAAAGACAGCCTTTACATGTCCATGGGGCACCTTCTGCTGGAATGTCATGCCTTTTGGGCTAAAGAATATAGGAGCTACATACCAGCGGGCTATGACAACAATCTTCCACGACATTATGCATACCTTCATGGAGGACTATGTGGACGACATCTTAGCAAAATCTTACACCAGGGAAGGACATCTAGAGATATTGGCCAAAGTATTTGACAGGTTGGAAAAATTCAAAAGCAGATTGAATCCAAAGAAATGTGCCTTTGGAGTAACATCAGCAAAGCTCCTAGGATACATAGTTTCTACAAAGGGAATTGAAGTAGATCTAGAAAAAGTCCAGGCCATTATGGAAATGCCACCTCTTAAGAATATCAGCACATTAAGATATCTACAAGGCCGACTACAGTCCATCAGAAGATTCATCTCCCAACTAGCAGATCGGTGTCATCCGTTCAACCATCTCTTGCATAAAAATGTGCCTTTCAAATGGGATGAACAGTGTGAGAGTACCTTCAATCAAATCAAGCATTATCTAATGACACCACCAATCTTGGTACCACCCAGTGAAGACAAGCCATTATTGATATATATTGCAACAACAGACATTTCTTTAGGAGCCTTGCTAGCACAAGAGGATAATGAAGGAAAGGAACAGGCTATATACTATATCAGCAGGACACTCAATGGACATGAAGTAAACTACACCTTCATTGAAAAATCATGCTTAGCAGTAGTATTTGCAACACAAAAATTGCGACACTATATGCTTACTCACACTATCAAGCTTGTTGCAAAAATTGATCCTCTCAAGTATTTACTGGGCAAAGCAGCTTTAACAAGAAGGTTGGCAAAGTGGGTCATGCTCCTTAGTGAGTTTGATATTCAGTATGTGGAAAGGCGAGCTATCAAAGGACAAGCCATCGCCGATCAATTAGCAGAAGCTCCATTATCTGACAGTCATCATATGACCATGGAATTTCCCGATGCAGATATCCTCAATATAACAACACAACCATGGCAACTCTACTTCGATGGATCCTACACACAACATGGATCGGGAGCGGGAATTTTATTTGTCACACCTCTTGGGCACACAATCCCGCGATCATACAGGCTTACCTTCCGTTGCACTAACAATGTGGCAGAATATGAAGCTTTGATCCTTGGAATGAAAGTAGCTATTGAATGGAAGATCACAGAACTACAGGTGTATGGAGACTCCCAGTTAATCATTTATCAAGTCAATAATGATTATCAAACTAAGGATGACACACTGATTTTGTACAAAAGGCTGGTGGATGACCTACGAAAATACTTCATAGAAATCAAATTTGAGCAGATACCAAGATCAGAGAACAAAGCAGCAGATGCCATGGCCACAATAGCATCTCTTCTACAAATGCCTGAAACGCAAGATCGTTATCGATTTATTGTAGAACAAGTATCAAATCCTGCATATGCAAATCCCAAATCCCAAACCATAAGCCTTTTGGATAGGGCCCAATCCTCCATTTATGGAGACATTTATACTTATCTGAAAGATAATGT
This sequence comes from Sequoia sempervirens, assembly GCA_007258455.2. Taxonomy (NCBI): domain Eukaryota; kingdom Viridiplantae; phylum Streptophyta; class Pinopsida; order Cupressales; family Cupressaceae; genus Sequoia; species Sequoia sempervirens. Next base: position 185,843,531 of record VDFB02271358.1, on the reverse strand, counting down.
CTTACCACCAGATCTTTCTCGCAACCAAAAGCGCAACTTCATACGCCAATCTGCCAAACATACCATTATTGCTGACACCCTTTACCGTCGAGGCCTAGATGGTACTCTTTTACGTTGTCTAGAACATGACGAATCCGCTTCCGCTTTACATGAGGTCCATGAAGGAATTTGTGGTACACATTCAAGTGGATTATCTTTAGCCAAGAAACTCCTTCGTTTGGGATATTACTGGCCACACATGGAGCAAGAATCTTATCAATTTGTAAAAAGATGTACAAAATGCCAGATCCATGGCAATCTTATACATGCACCAGCACAAGAGCTACATCCATTTGCAACTACATGGCCTTTCTGTCAGTGGGGACTAGACTTGGTAGGGAAAATTCACCCATCTTCATCTAATGGACACAAGTTCATTATCACAGCCACCGAATATTTTACAAAATGGGTGGAGGCAGTTCCCTTAACCACAATCACTGGAAAGCAAATATCATCTTTCATTCTTAATTATCTCATTTGTAGATATGGGATACCCCAGTCAATCATCACAGATAATGGTAGGCCTTTCAAGAACCAAGACGTCCAAGAGCTATGTGAAAAGTTCCACATCCAACATCGCTTTTCAACCCCATATTACCCTCAAGGTAATGGACAGGCAGAAGCTTCAAATAAAACAATCCTCAAAATTCTCAAGAAGACTGTAAATGAAGTGGGACGTGATTGGCATGTTCAGCTAAACCCTGCTCTTTGGGCTTATAGGACAAGCATCAGAACACCAACAGGAGCTACACCATATGCTCTTGTCTATGGATCAGAAGCAATTTTTCCTATTGAGGTAGAAATCCCATCCCTTCGAGTTTCACTAAAGGGACTCATTTCAGATGAAGATTATAGGGTCTCTAGACTTCAGGAACTAGAGCTACTTGATGAACGTCGACAACAAGCTGTTAATCATTTAACAACCTATCAACAAAGGATGTCTAGAAACTATAATCATAGGGTTAAACCTAGAGTCTTCCAGATTGGAGACTTGGTCCTACGGGAAAACCCTAGAAATCAAGCAGACAGAGAAAAGAAGGGAAAGTTTGAACCTAACTGGATAGGACCTTATGTTATCATATCAGTCTATGGATCAGGAGCATATCGACTGTCTACACCAGAGGGAGACATGTTGGAGGAGCCCATGAACAGCATTCATCTCCGGCGATTCTACACTTGAGGATATCTAGTGCACGGTCAATAAAGTTGTCTTGATGAAAACCTGGCAAACAGGCGTCATGATGACAGAAAAAGAGAGAAATAAACAAAAAAATATATATATATTGAAAATAAATTATAAAAAAAAAAAAAGAAAAGAAAAGAAAGAGGACACAATAAAAAACAAGTGATGAAAACCTGGCAAACAGGCGTTACTTGTGATTTTCACCAGAGCTCCTCTATCTATTAGGTGCAGTGTTGTTACGATTGTTTCCTTTCATATCATTTCCTTCTATCATTTGAGATCATCACTATCCATATCATAGCATGGATACCATGTTTTACCTTAGCTTGGGGGCAACATCCTAATGTTATCTGGTACAAGTAGGCTTTCAGCTTGCATGGAAGGGCAGTTAAACATAACAACATCAAGTGGCAACCCATCAAAATCCAAAAACATCAGAAAACCCATCAAAATCCAAAAACATCAGAAAACCCATCAAAATCCAAAACATCAGAAAATCCAAAATCCAAAAACATCAGAATATCCAAAATCCAAAAACATCAGAAAATCAAAAACACAAAAATAGAGTCTACATCAATCAAAAAGTGGAGTCTATGTCAGTCGAACTACGTGGTCTCTGCGTGTATAACGTAGGCAAGACTAATCTTTGATCAGTCCCCGAGACCCCTAGGATAGGTCTTTTAGGTCGCATCACTTGGTCAAAACATCTGGAAAAATCATGCACACATCAGCACACACATCTCGACATTGATGATCTAATCTGAATAATGATTTGAAAATACATTAAGTAGAATTTGAATTGTTGTACTTTTCATTTTATCATTTGATTATCATTTCTTTAGAGCGACTCAATGATGTATTGAACTAGAGAAGTAAGGAAGCATAATGATATCTTTTCTTTGTTTGCTGTTTGTGAATTAGTCGTTATTATTTTGTGAATTGTCACAGGAAGTGCTCTACCAAGTATCATGGATGGCATTCTGATTCACTTAAGAAAATGATTAATTCTTGTCTGTTTACGCAAGAAATGCTCAGGTCATCATTGGTCTATCTCATACCATGATGCTTGTGTTCGCTTGCAATATCAAAAATCATGAAAGAAATACTCAGGTCATCATTGGTCTATCTCATATCATTGATGCTTGTATTCACTTTCAACATTTTAAAAATAATAAAGCTCAGTGATGATACAAAGCAGATTAAATGATTATTGAAGTGACACTTAGGTTTGCATTAATGAAATAGACATTTGCATGGTTAACATAGATTGCATTCATAAATTCATCTGCAGAAACGGATGGCACAAGTTACAATGATTCAATCGCAAAATGATGTTATCTTTTTCTTACTAACGGCTGAGTATACTTGACACATGCATAAATTCACAATAAAAATCTCATTTCGTGACATCATATACACGTTATGTTACACCATTCCATTCATCATCACATGTTCATCATACATCATTAAATCACATTTCATCACATATCATTTACATTTCATTGCATTACATCTTCATCATACATATCATTCCATTTATATCTATACATTCATCATTACATATTCATTTATCCATACATCATTTATCATTACATATTCATCACATCATTTCACATTCAATCTCATTAAATATCATTCCATTCATCATTACATTTCATTTACATTTACATCTCATCATTCATTAAATATCATCTACTCATTTGTCATTACATTTTAAATCACATTTTATCTTAAATCATTCTATTCACATCTCATTATTCATCATACACTTAACACATATCACATATTCATTTATCACATTTCATTTACATACATCATTACATTTTATCATTAGTCATCCATTTATCACAAAATCACATTTCCATACATCATCAATCACAATTTTATAATCATACATTACATCTCATAAGAAAATAAATACATCATCAATATCATTTCATCCATCACATCAATACATCATAAAATCCATACATCCATCACATCATAAAATCCATACATCCATTACATCAATCAATCCATAATTCCATCACATCAATACATCATAAATCCATACATCCGTCACATCATAAAATCCATACATCCATCACATCATAAAATCCATACATCCATTACATCAATCAATCCATAATTCCATCACATCAATACATCATAAATCCATACATCCATCACATCAATATCATAAAATCAATGCACCCATCATAAAATCAATGCATCCATCACATCATAAAGTCCATACATCCATCACATCAATACATCATAAATCCATACATCCATCACATCAATATCATAAAATCAATGCATCCATCATAAAATCAATGCATCCATCACATAAATCATGTAAAATCATATCAGAGATCAATCGAACCGCTGCACATATATATCTCGTCAACTGTCAAAGTATACAATGAAGTCTGAAAAGAATAAAACTAACATCATGTCAAAAATGGCTGTATAAATCTCAATGGCTACACATAGAATCTCAAGTAGTACTCCCACCAGAAGGAGCAGGTCTCGCACCAGTATCTGTACCACCACCGGACGTCCCAGGATCTCTCGGATCTCTCGGAAGAGGCTGTGTCACACCTCTGCTCACTGTCCTAGACCACTCCTCTCTGAGCGTGACTGAACATAGCTGGCTCTCTGCTCTGGGGGACACAGCTCATGATAACGGCTCCGGTAGAACTCTATCTCCGCACCTGCCTGCATAGCCTCTCGCATATAGTCGGCCACAGAAGTACCATCTGCCACTCTCTGTAACCTCTCTGCAGTCGCCTGTGCTGTCTCAGCTGTCCGTCTAATGGTATCCCGCTCTGACGTCAAGGCTGCGATCTGTGCCTGGGCTGTAGACAACTGTGCTCGTAATCCTGTCACCTGAGCCTGTGCGGTCGCTGCTGCCTGTAAAGCCCCATCTCTCTCACTAATCAGAGATGTGATCTGAGTCTGAGCAGTGGCTAACTGTGCCTGTGTCTGAGCCTGAGTCTGGGCTAATAAACCCTGTAACTGAGCTAGCTGACCCTGCAATGTCTGCACCTGCACCTGTAAGGCTGCCACCTCTGAGGGATCTGCCGATGAGGATGTCACAGCCTGCCTCTTACGAGGCGCACTAGAGGAGGGCTCGGATGAACCTGCTACGCTCGGTCCCCTCCCATCTCCGCCATCATCGCCACTGCTATCCTCACTGCTATCAGAACTGTCATCACTGTCAGTCTCTGAGCTGCTCTCCACATCGACATCAACATCCTCCTCTCTCCCCCGTCGCTGACCGACCTGAATCCCCCCTGCTGGTGCTGCTGCTGGTGCTGCTGCTGGTACAGGTGCTGGCTCATCTGGAATGGTAATCCGTGGAGGCGGGTGCAGAGCCAGATACTCTCCATACTCAGGTGTAATAGGTGCCTCAACAATGTCTCGCCGAACATCCCACGCTGATGGCTGCAAGGCACGGTAAGCCTCGACAAGTGCCCCGTAAGGCAAGCAAGGACCCCAATCAGGCGCATCAATCCGTTGCCGTCCATAATGTGCTACACCCAATGGCATACACTGCACAATACCGTACTATCTGTACACCCGACGAAATAGGAAACGCTCCAAAACCCTGGGGCTCTTCCCGATCAAATACATAGAATCGGATAAAAACCCCAACTCAATATCATCGTCGTCCCAGACATCACAGTCTAGGTACGGACGCCAGGTCACTGCCTCAATATCGTCAACGATCCGTCTCCAATACTCAAGCTTCCCCATCATATGCTGGGTAGGCCTGCCTCTATATCGAAATACATATGGCCTCGTCGCTGGTCTGGCCAACACTGGTACGGGACGCGTAACAGCAATATGCTCCCATGCCCATACCTGGAGAAGGGTAGCCCCTGCAGATAAACTACTGCCGCCAAGATAAACAATCCAATGCAAATCATGGTACAACCGGGCAAGCATGCACATGCCCCAAGCATATCTAGTCCTATGAACGACTAGACCCTCTAGCACACGACCCCATCCAAGTGATAGACCCTTTGACCTCTTATCAGGACAAAGGAATCCACCAACAAAACCTGCCAAAACTAAAGGAAGAGGAGCATATGTCTCATATATGTCTATCCATGGGATCCACTCTCCTGCAATGTGGGAATCCTGAAAGACCCTCTGCATGGCCTCTACCCCACCAACCTCCTCCGAGTCATGGACCATAATCTCTCCTACAAACGGTATGCGAAGGATACGCCATACATCCTCTGGCGTCACTATCATCTCACTAGTGGGTAAATGAAAGGTGTTGTGGTCACTATGCCACCTCTCCGCCAAAGCCGTCAATAGACCCCTATTAAGTTTAATATGGGGCATGTCCAACAATGTAGCTAAACCGCAGGAAACAATATGTTGTCTCTCGTCAGGAGACAGTCGCGAAATCATATCAAACGGCCATGGGAACTGCTCCCGCACCTGGATCACATCCAACTGCTCCTGTACTCATGCAAAACAAAACATTTTTATCAAAATATCAAAAGATCATCAACAAATCAAAACATTGTGCTTTTTTCTATCAATCTATCAGATTATCAAGAAACCCTCATCTATCAATTGGGTTCAATCATTCAGAATGCATAATTATTCCTCGCTTATCATGAGGGTAATTGTTATCAATCAAATAGGTCTCGCTCATCATGAGATCGTTTCTCATATATTTTAGTCAAGATCAACACTAAAATAGATGGAATAAAAAAAAAACAAAATCTACAAAAATCAAAACGCACAATGTTTAAATCAATTTTACCCAAAAGCTACAAAATCAACCTAAAGTGCTAAAAAAGTCTGGCACGCTACAAAACTACCCTTGCGCGCTATGGAACAAACCTGGCGCGCTACCAAATTTCACGGACGCGCTATCAAACTAACCCGACGCGCTAAAACTTCTGGCGCGCTGCAAAATCTACATGACGCGCTATGCTATTAACCGGACGCGCTAAATCTATGACGCGCTACAACAGCGCACGGACGCGCTACACCGCTTTCCGTGCGTGCTAAAACTAAAAATAACGTGCAAATACATAAAAAATCAATGGCACAAATTACGAGAAAAGTTTGAGGTACATACCGGAGGACCATAATCGGCTGGACGCTGGTGACGGCGCACACGCTCGAGTCGGTGGGTGTGGTATGGGATCGACATCCTAGCTCTGAATGCTTTGAAGGGTCTCTATCTCAAAGTTTGTAAAAGTCAATGCACAAATGACTTTTGAAAATGACCTTTGGAGCATTTATAGGCTATTTTTGGGGAAATTTTGTGCGATTTATTTATTTCTCATTCTGAGGAATTAATTCTTCTCAATTACTGGGGCATTTACAATCTTGTCGGGAGATAAATTGTTTCTTCATCAATTCATCATCAAACCATCATAAAAATTCAAAATTTTTGAAAATTCATAAAAAAAATCCGAAATTCACCAATTTATTTCCCGAGGGGGCATATATCACTATCTTTTCAAAATTTATCATCTGGGGCAGGTCTGGGGCATGTTTAATCGTCAATACTGGCGGCCAAAGCAAAAACATTCTTTGAAACACTGTGTAAACACATCACTTCAAAGAGGGGCAAAATGTAGACACCTAAAAATGGTCTGGAGAATCCAATTAACCGAATCGCCTTATTTGATTAATTAATCTTAAAATTCCTCTACTTAATAAATAAATAAGAATATTTATTTATATTAAGTTCATTTATCAAATTCTCCTATTTTTCTTTCCTAATTAAATAAACAAAATTAAAAACTTTGTTTTATTTAATTATTATCACATTAATTATCTCTTAATTAAATAAACAAAATTAAAAATTTTGTTTTATTTAATTATTATCATTATCTCTTTTTATCTTAAAATTAAATACACAACTTAAATAATTTGTGTTATTTAATTTCACATTTCCTCTTAATTAAATAAAGATTATCAAAAGCTCACACAATCTAATCGAAATACAATTCTTATGGATTGTGGAAATCTAATGACATTGAAAAATATTTTATTTAATTATCCTCCTTTAATTTAATAAAACCAAACCCTATAGTTTGATTTATTAAATTATTTATTCCTCATTTTTGCTAAATTTAAATAAATTTAAATTATTTAAATTTATTGCATAAAGTTTGCACTATTCCCTCACTAATAAATATTTATTTCCCCACCAATGAAATTAATGGCACTGCCATTCACGGGAAAGCTTCAGGGAAAATTTGTAGGAAGTTCTCTCAACAACCTTCCACCCACCTTCCCTCTTATCTTGCTGGTGTTTTCATGGGGAGAAACCATTCTCCATGATCAGCTCCTTCTTCTCATCCCATGCCTTTGGATTCTCCAGAGGAAATCACAGCCCCTCATCCCGGTTTCCTGTGCAATTGTGCTGCCGTGAAAGCTATAAATATAGCTCTTGGGCTACAAGAAAAGGATCCCAACGAATGCAATCTTACTCTGCAGGTTTCTAGAGCACTCAAGCATCCAAACCATCCAGCATTGAAGCAACCATCCAGCATCCACCAAGCATCATCCTTTTGCAGTCATGGCTGCCATTAGCATAGAATTGCATACTTAAATCATATTAGAATCATCTTAGTTTAATTTCTCATTCTCTAAGTGTCACTAAATAGTTTAATTAGCTTAAGAATCTGAGAGCTAAATAAATTAGTTCAGTCTTTAGAGTTAGAGAGCAATAGGATAAATTTATGTAGATTTTGTAGTTTAATTTAGTTTAAATTTCTTAATCTTAGATGCAATATCTTATTTAGAAGCGTAGAGGCATTGTTTACTTAGTTTTCCCCTTTTACACGCTTACACGTGTCTGTCGCACCACCCTAACCACAATAAAATGATAATATTTTTTATAAGATTTTAGATATAAGTAGAGGAATCATGTCCTGATGTGATGCATATTTTCTTGTAATTTGTTTCCATGTAAATAATTAATTATGAATTTTTATTACAACTTTTAAAAAGTATAAAAACTTGTATGTCTAACCACCTTAACTTGGTAAAAACTTTATGAAATTCAATTTTTATTTTTTTAATCCTATAGTATGTGAAGCATAGAATGTGATGCATATTTCATATTCAAAAAATGTGATACTATTTGAAAGCTATAGATTTTTTTCAATCAACCTATCAATCAATACTTTAGTTGCAATTCAAATAGAAAATGAATAATAATTATTTATTAAATTCAAAGTAAAGTATAATTTATATTGGTGGAAATCTGAGAATCTCCTTTAAAAAACCTTTTTGTTTCATCAATTTTGGGCTAAAAAAAGTCACCAGCCACATGGGCCATCAAATCACTTACATATCACCACTTTTTGGCCCATCATGATCCTGTAGATACCCAAAATCAAATGATGAATCATCACATACCACATATTGACTCATAAATATTTGGTCTCAAGATCCATGAGATGATAATATTTTGAAGTTGTATTGTACCCAAAAAATATGCACTAGAGTGTCTTGGAATCAATCCTCTTCCTCCTAGTAGTAGGGACTTGCATATATGCAGTACAACCAAATACTCGAAGATGAGAGGTTGAATGATTATAACCTTTCCATACCTCTTTTTTTTTCTTTTCTTGTAGTATCTTTGTAGGATCACTATTGATAAGTTAAAAATTTGTTTGAACTACATCTACCCAAAATAGATCTAACCGAGATGAGAAAAGCATGCATCAAGCCATCTCTGTGACAGTCTAATTTTGACACTTTGCAATGTCATTTTATTGGGAAGTATTGGGTGTGTTCAAACATTATTTGATTCCATGACACTTGAGTAATATCAAGAACTCATTTGATGTGAATTTACCCCCTCGATCTGAGTGGAGGAGAAGAGACTTTCTTATCTCCTATACAACAGACTTATAGAAATCTTGAAATCGAGAAAGGTTTCACTCTTCTTTGTGATAAAAGTACACCTAGGACTTATGAGAGAAATCATCCACGAAAAATTGAAGTACTTGTAAAATTGAAACGAAGTAGGAAAAGGAACCACATAGATCATATAAACAACCTCAAGAGATCCTTGGCATGAAAGGTACTAGACTCAAACATATCTAGATAATGTTTGTCCACAAGAAATCTAGGAAATAGAGGAAAAGAATGAGAAAGATGAGGAAGCATGCTTACCATCTCCTTAGAGCTTAGTTGATAGAGGGAGCCTATAGAAAGGTTCTCATATCACTAATGCCAAAGAATAATTGATTTAGTTGTAGAGGTAGATAAAGAAACTATATAGGATGGAACTACATCTAGTGCAAATAAAATATTTTTCATAAAAGCTCTAGAAATTATCACACCATCTCTAGAGATCAGAAATGATTTGATGCCATCCTTAACTTGAAACTTCACCATAAGCTTGTGATTCAAAATCTGATTGATAAACAAGAGATTTGATGTTAAACCTGAAACATAAAACACCTTTGTGATAGTATAATTTCTTGTCCTAAGAGGATTGGTGATAGTGCCAATTCCCTCTACAACATACTCCTTATTGTATACAATCTGAACCAAATCTCTAGTGAGTTGATCAATCAACATATCAAAAAGATCTTCTACAACATACTTCTTATTGTCTACAATCTAAGCCAAATCTCTAGTGGGTTGATCAATCAACATATCAAAAAGCTCTCTATTTCTTGTCATATGCTTACTTGGACCCAAGTCAACTAGCTAAACATCCTTCAAAGGATGTGATGTTTGAGAAACAAGAATAATATTTTTCTTGGTGTTTTGATTAGATGTGTTTGATATGTGGGTCAACGTAGGATCATGATGGCGCAAATAGTGGTGATGTAAAAAGTTACAATTTGAGTTAGATAAAAATGTGAAAAATCATCTTTGAATTTTTACTTGGGTTGGTAAAAAGTATAATTCCTATGGTAAACACCAAGGAAAAATAGAATTCTATTACTAATGGATATCCAATTTTAAAAATTGGATATTAGATATTAAATATAAAAAATGGATATTTGTTCCTACATAGAACAAATATTCCTTATTATGGCTCAAACGAGCATTCATTCCTTACAGAGAACATATGTCCATTATAAATATATTTAAAATATATTAGATACATAATAATTATTATACAATAATTGGTCACGTATTATAATCATTATAATATATAATAATTGTAATTTATATTTGAAACATCAAAAATTGTTGCTCTATGTTTAGGAGATAGAACAACCAGTTTCCTCTAAGTTTCATTCAAGGATACCTTAGAGATCTCAATCAAGGCATGAAATAAGGGAAATAGATCTGCAATAAGGTGTCCTAGGTTGTGATTAAATACTTAAAGGGGGTTCAGCACCAAGCAAGGCTTGGAAAGACAAGAAATGTAAATGCAATACAAAACTTGAGTATATGACCTAGGAAGTGAACTCAAATAAGAATAACAATCTAAAGGTAAACAAGGGTGCACCTGGAAATTGAAGAGGATTGAATGAAGATTTGAAATCCTAGAAATGATGACTTTTAATGCACACTAGGACTCATATGCCAATAGTGGCAATTTAGTCCCAATTTAGGATTTCGAGCCGAAACCAGAATCTAGAGCTGCTAAATGGTGAGTTAGTCCCAGTATCAGGGTTGATCTAAAACTCTGATATCCTTTTATGTTCTCCTATAGCTTCTCTCCTATCAAATCCATTATTCTAAAACATTGAATTGCAACGTATAGATGACTTTCCATAATCTTGCAAATAAGGTGACAACTTTGACAACTTGACAAATTTTCTCCAATCTTGCTCTTCAATGGATATTCAACCTAAACTACCTAGATCTACAATCACACATCAAAAAGAGGAAGAAAATATTTTTTTGTTAGTGGATAGTGGTTTTCCTTGTTCAAACCCCATTTTGGTAATAAAACCTTGAAATGAAATCAAATAGAATGAGGGAATGATGAATGAACAAATATGCAATGTTGCAACTCACCAAACTCTTGAAGTAAAGGCTGTAATCTTATAAGTAATGGCTAGCATGAATGTGGAGCTTAATTCTTCATTGAAGGGTATGGATCTTGACTTGAATGCTTACTTGAATAATAAGAACCTACATCACAAATGTTAGCTCAAAAACAAACATGATGCATGATGAATTTGACATGATCCTTCAATCTTCAATGTAGCACCAAAATACTTTATAATCACTCTTGAATGCTCTTGTAAACTCTTGTGATCTCCAATTTGCTATAATGGTTGATCTCAAAAAGTGTTAGGAGAAAATGAGTGAAATAACCTTGTATTTATACTTGTTTATGCCAAATTTCCCATAATTACAACACTATAAGCCAACATTAGATCTAGGAGAATAAAACCCCATCAAGAATTGAATTCAAAATTAGGTCCAAGCTAAGTAGGAATCATATGCCAGTTGTGTCCTATGAGTCCCAATAGGCTAAGCTTGGGACACATTTTTCTATAAATGCTTAGTTTATGCTAAATTCAGATCTAGGCCCCGAAACTTAGGTGGGACCTATACACCCAAGGTGGTGTATGAGTCCCAGATCACTAAATCTAGGCCACACAATCCAAAATCTTTAAATTATGATTTGTCATTTGATATATGTCAAGATCATCCTCAGAAAGATGCATTAATTAAGGCTTGTGGATGTAAAATAAGACCAAATAAGGCATAAAGAAGCTGAATTTTAGAAGGGAGGGCCCAAACAAGTGTGAAAATGTAAAGAGATACATTTTTCTACACTACAATATTACAATAATTAGTAATTATAATAATTATTATAATATAATATAATATTATGTATATGTAATATATATTAGAGTAATCTCACAATAATGAGTTCCACTTTTTGGTGAAAATGGGCAATTATATCAACATTTTTAACCGAATCTTCGATTTTTGAGACCTACAATAGCCAAACTATTAAGACTAGTGATTTGTGGCGATTTATGTGTACATTCTATATTTATATAATAAAATAAATTGTGAATATTTCACATCTCTTTTAATAACCAATTTTTAATAGTAAACATTTTCATAAATTAATATTTATGTCATCCAACATAACCTTTTTGTAGAAAGGATAAAATTCTAATTTTTAAAATATAGATTTTTAACATCAATATCTAATGCATGGATAGTTTTTTGATAAATTTTTATTACATATTTTTATAATTAATTTTTGAAGTCACTATAACTATAATTTGGACATAGCTATATGTTGTCAAGTATAACTTGTGTATATATTGAAATTCATTTTTTTTTGGTGAAACAAGGACGTCAATACCTAGTGAAAAGATATATATATATACATATATATATATATATATATGTATATATATATATATATATATATATTTTAAATGGTTTACTATTTTCCCACCAGTGTAGAATGAAGAACTTGTTGTTTTGAGAAAATCCTACATTCAGTAAAAATTGAAAGTTAAATACATAATAAAATGAAAACATATCAAAACTATACTTGTTGGAAAGCTCGTTTTGAGGATTACAGCTTGCAAATTATCTTGTCAGGTTAACTACATCTAAAGGTCCAACCTAAGGTTTGAAATTCAATTTTCTAAGGAAAATTTGAAGTAAAAACAAAAAATATCTTGCTAAGCCCCTTTGTTTGAAGGTACCTTCAAACAAAGGTATCTTCAAATGAAGGGTGTTTTGGATGTTAAAATTATATTATTAAAGTACCTTTGAACAAAGGTCATTTAATAGAATAATATTTATGGATTTTTAGTGGCCAACCTTTAATCGAAGGCCAATATAGTTGATGTTTAAAAAAAATGTCTATTTTAATTACATGTATATATACAAGGTCATTTTTTATGATTTTAATATAAAAAAATAAAGGAAAATTCCCTAGATGTGTTCAAAGGGTCATTTTTTAACAAGTGTTTTACAAATTTGGAATGTGGAATTGGTAAAGAGATTATTGAGATCATAATTTGTAAAGATGTGAAATCCAAAGGAAAAATAAGACTACATGATATCTTTTAGAAGAAAGGATGCAAACATATTATGCTCAAAAAGAAGGTGTGTATATTTTATATTATAAATTATGTTTTTTAATTAAATCATCTTATAGATAAGATTAGGATCAATAAGATCAAATTGTTTTCAATTGAAGTAAATTTTTCAATTCACTTGTGTACTTTAAATATATTCATTTATTTTAATGTTGTGGATCCCATTACTATTCCTAAGTCCCCTACTAAAACCATTATTTTCCCTAAGTCTACTTAACTAAACCCTATTTACTATAGAAACCATAAATCCTAAACCCTAAATATTATTGAACTAAATCTATGATTAGATGTTTTGGCTAAATTCTCAAGTCTACTTAGATTTATATTAATTAATCAAATTACTTTCTACTATATTTTTGTACCTTACTTGCTATATAAGAGTACAATATTTTGATGCTTCCTATTCTTCTTCAATATTTAATGCACTTGAGTGGTCAAAGATAGAGGTGATTACTCATTTATATTTTGGTTGAAGGATTCTTGGTATATACTTTCTTTTGTTTTTTCTTCTTGGTTTTTTCACCTCTTATTGATGTTGGTTTCTTTAACCATATCTATTATATTTAATTAATCACTTTTTAGGAACTTTGTTCTAAATGGAAGTGTCCAAAGTAACCGACCAATCCATTTTGAGTATTTTTAAGCAATATAATTTATCTTGTTCATGAAACAACAAAAAATTATATGGGGGAGGTGGTTACTATACTTGAAGAGATAGGGGTCCTCCAACTTTCACTCTTGTTTCACTCAAGGAAACCCTAGAGATCTCAATCCAAGGATGTAAAGGGGAAAGAGATTTGTAATAGGGATGTCTTAGGGTCTAAATAATGACTAAAGAGGGGTTCAACACCAAGATAAGGCTTGGAAAGATTAATGAAATGCAAGACATAATGTTTAAGACCTAATGCAATGCAAAACTTCATTTAGACAAGAGCACAAATATGAATAGAAAACTAGAAATATGTAGAAGTGCACCTAGAAATTTGAAGGAGCTTGGAATCAACTCTAAAATGTTGAAAATGATGCTCTTAGGGAACACTAGTACTCATACACCACTTTTGGCATATCAGTTCCATTCTAGGGTTTTTGGATTGGAATAGGTTTTTGACAGTGTAGATTCAAGAACTTAAAAAATCTAGAAAATTGCTTGTAGTGGGACTCATACGCCACTTCTATCATATTAGTCCCATTTTTATTTTTTGGGAATTAAAATTCCATATATGTGCTCCAATCCCTACTCTTCCTTCCCAAACTAATTTCTAGATCTAAACTTGTAAAAAGACTTTCCTTAGGATGAATGTAGAATGATAAAGGAGGATGGAATCACTTAGGAAATAAATAATTAGGCTTGGATTGATGGTTAGTTACATCTCCCCAACCTAGAATCTATCATGATTCACCATAGGAAACCATAGTCAATCCTTGACAATGCTAGATCTTGACTAAAAAGTGAGCTTGAAGACCTACAAAAACACTTTAATGCTACTCAAAGGATTCAACTTTTCTTGTTACTTGCTCTTGAATTCTCTTGTAAAGAATGCTTGAATTCTCTTGAATGCTTGGATCCTGAAATTTCTCTTCTAGATTTAAAAATGGCATAGAAGCTTTCTTATATAGGAAATACACTTAATTTACTGGTATTTAGATCTCGAAAGCTGACACCAACCAAAAATTTAAATTAAAAAATTGAATTTGTTGGAGTGCAATGCCACTAAGAGGGGGGGTGAATCAGTAGTATACAAATTCTAAATGATCTTGAAATAACCTTTCAAAACTTTGAAACATAACTTTCATGAGAACAAATATACTCAGAATCAAGAACTTTGGTAGACATTATTAACTCAAGAAAAAAAATAAAACCTTTAACATGACTAACATGAATATTAGGGAAAATTCTAATGAATTGAGATGAATCATCATAAATGAACATCATGACAAATTCAATTGAATTAAGATAGGCATCATGAAAACTAAAACTAACAGATCAATATCAAAGATGCGCCAACACAATATTATGAACTAATTTATGATAAGAATTAACTCATGACCATAAGACTTAAGAGCAAGGAATATCATTCTAAACAGTTATACATGTTTGATATGTATTCATGCAAACCAAACAAACTATAGAAAAAATGTAACCATAACACAATTTTTCCTGAGTGGAAAACCCTAATGGGGTAGAAAAACCACTTGTTAAATTTCCTCATTAGCTTAATCAAAATGCCTCACTAGAAACACAAGCCTCACTAGCAATGATCAATCTGTATCACTGCCTTGATCATTTTAAATTCACTATACATTTCTGAATAGAGAATAATTCAACTACAAAGGATCACTCTATTTCACTACAAATCACTTTTAATTTTCAATCCAATACAATTAGTATCCTAAAGATTCATTCAATAGAACCTTTGAATTATCAAATGTGCCAATTACAATATGTTTTGCACATTGCTTGCAAAACTTCTTTTCAGAATTCTATTTATAAATTTAACATGATAACTCTGTGAAAAGCACAAAACTCATAGCAGTGTGACATCACTATTTAAATAAGAAATCTATGTTCTATTTCAAATTTTCATTTGTCCACACCGAAACTTTCAAGTATAACCTTTAAAACCTATTTTAATAATTTCATCTTAATCTTCCTTTTGCAAAATTAAACTATTCTCATAACTGGTAAATCATCACTCAAAAATATGGTTTTATAATTGTTGAAATGTATCACTGTGGAGAAGCTTTGATAAATGCTTAAAAAATTGCTAAACATGTAACAACATACCCTTTGCAACATTAATGCATTAGGCACAAAAATGCATATATGTAAAGTTGGCATTCTACCCTAAGAAACAAGGTAACCAAACTATGTACAAAAAATACATATATGCTTCAATAAAAACCTTGTTGACAATACACATAAACCCTTAGCTCTAACCATCAAAACAATATGCAAATGCAAGACCTTATGCAACATATCAACATTGACTTCAAAACAAGAAACCACTTTTAGATATTGGAACTTTGTAAAGAACAGACTAGGGTTAAAAGAAAGAAGTGTGTTACCATCTTGAACTCAATTCAAGATTTCAAATGAAGGTTGATATCACCTGGAGAAACTAAAAGAAAACTTCCTGAAACCATTTCTCTTCATTTTTAGCCTTTATACCACCATTCTTCCAATCTTCATCGAGCCCTAAATCAGCCATTATCCTCACTAACAAACTGCCTTTGCGTTTAGCCGATATCTAAAGAAAATTAGGGCACAATTACTATGCCATTTTTTCATATGTTTTTTTCCTTCAAAAACATAAGAACCATATATATGTTGGTGTTGAATGAGTGATATTATTATCACCAAATCATGTTTGTCAACTATGACTTTGCACAAAGTTTCTAGTCTTAAGCATAGAAGGATGCATAACCATTAATGACCAACTCAAATAACACTTCATACTTTATGTTGGTATTTAAACTCAATGCTACCATAAACACATAATACCCAAACACTTGTGAATGATAAACATCAAAATGCCAAAGTTCTAAGGTCAATATGCTAAGATCAATCATTGAGAAATATATTGGTCAATGATAGATGAATGTAATCCAAATTCAAACCTTAAGTTCCACATCATAGTGATATCCCCAAAAGTATTGTTATGTCAAGATCTCACATAAATGTGACCTAAATATCAAAACAATGTGAATTATAGAAATTAAGAGTATAAAAAAAACATAGTTAAATGTAGAATACCTAAATACTTGCCAACATTATAAGTGCCAAGATCAATTCTTGACATCAATGCTATGTCAATGCAATGTCAATATACTAAACCAGTATATATGAAGATATTGATTGTTCAATGAATATTATATCAACTAAAGATATACAAATACATTGTCCCCCAAAACTGAAAGTTTACCAAATCCTTGTACCACTGAATGTAGTGCAATCAAACTAAAACATAAGATATACCTAAGTGTGCTGAATGTAAGTATCACCTTGTACCTCTTGACTTCATGTTCATGTCCCTCCTTTAAATTCAATGACACCACAACCTTTGACATCAATGAAAAACTTGCATGCCAACAAACTCCCCCTTCATTGATGGAAAACCTCTAGCATGGCAAACCTCTTTAACTACCAATAATTTTTCCTACTTTCTCTCCCCCTTTGAGATCACATGAAAAAGGGATACTTGACCATTAAGTAAGCACTCCCCCTATGAGAAAGCTCCATAACTGAACTGAAAATGTCACTGAATTGTGCACATGAATTCCCATGTCACTTGTAAAATGTCATTGTAATACCAACTAAAAAAATATTCATCACATAATCAAATCACTACAAATTATCACTTTTCTCCCCCTTTTGACAACAATTCCAAAGGAGAAATAGTTGAAATACTGCAAGAGAATCAAAATACATGTGAATATACAATCATGTATAATAGTATCACTAAATTAATGCTGACAATGCCAACAAGGATAAGAATAAGCATGAAAAGCTCCCCCTAAAGATGAGCTCTACACAAAAAAAAATCATCAATGTATCAGCCATTAGGAATTAAAAAAATGCCTTATGAAGGATAGTATACATAATATGCCAAGTATCAATGCCAAAACTAATCCATATCATTATGTGCCTAAAACCAATCAGGGATACTGCCTTTTCATATTATATGATAATCATCCATCTAATACCAGAAACTAATCAAAGCATGTCAATACTAACCATATCATAGAATACATGTCCATATACCTGAATCCATTGTCATTGACATCACTTATATATATATATGTACATCAAATATGCAAGTATATTCCAAGGTCAAGAATATATCACAAATTCCCCCATCAATGTCAATATAGGATTATACCAATCAATCATTCTAGCCAAATATGTAAATTCCAATTTCAATGATTTCCAATGTCAAGACCAATAGCTCTAACAAGTAGTCATGTCAAACTGCCATATAAGGGTATGTGCAGGATCATGACCGAACATGTTTAGCATGATCGACTGAACCCCATTTGAATCTATTTTTTTATTGTATGTTAAATGGGTTAATTTGAACAATAGTTTGGTCGAACCCCCATTCGACTGAACATTTGATATATGTTCAAGCGAACAATGATTCAACTGAACCCACTTATTTTCACCCACATCCTCTCAGGCACCAAAATTTCTCATAATTTTGCACTTCAAAGCTCGATTTGAGAATGAAAATGGAGGAGATCTCAGAAACCCAACTGGTATCAGACTTCCCTCAAAATGAGCTATCCAACAAATATAATTTTAATATGTTTTGATTATATTTTCTTTTTTTTATTTTAAGTTTTATTAAATATAGGCTTTTCACCAAAAACAAAACTCTCTATTCTACACACGTGGAAAAATAGAAGATTATAAAAAAAAAAAAATGAAAAATATGAGTGCACTAGATATTGGAGTCCTTGATCCAACAAAAAAATCAATACATATAGGGTACATGTGTAGGATCATAATGGGCCAAAAAGTGGCAATATGATGGGCATGTGGCTGACAATTTTTTTTTACCCAAAATTGATGAAACGAAAAGGGTTTTTAAAGGAGATTCTTAGCTTTCCACCAATATAAATTATGTTTTACTTTGAATTTCATAAGTAATTATAATTCATTTTCTATTCAAATTACAACTAAAGTCTTGATTGATAGACTAATTGAAAAACATCAATAACTTTCAAATGGTAGCACATTTTTTGAATCCAAAACATGCATCACATTCTATGCTTTGCATATTATAGGATTAAAAAAAAAAATTGAATTTCATGAAGGTTTCACCAAGTTAAGGTGGATATACAATTTTTATATTTTTAAAAATTTGTAAGCAAAAATTCATAATTAATTATTTACTTGGAAAAAAATTATAAATAAATATGCATCACATTGAGACATGAGTCCTCTACTTATATCTAAAATATTATAAAAAATATTATCATTTTATTGTGGTTAGGGTGGTTAGATAGACACCTACTTATTTTTCCCAAATTTAAGTACTACGCATTCAATTTTCAAATTGTCACCAAATAGATTTTTTTTTTAAATAAACCTAAAAGTTTAGAAACTACATTTAATTTTCTACAGATTCTTTTCTTACATATTTTTGAAATAATAAAGATAACTTATTCAATTTTTTTATGCCAAGTTGCCTAACTCTGATTTTTTTTCCATTTAAGGGCCTATTTTTTTCATGATGATCCTGCACATACCCATAAATTCTTAATCAAATATCATTGTACTGTCAAAAATGAAACTAAACTAAATGTGAAATCAAATGTCATATCACTGCCAAATTGATTTTAATAGAAATGATTTCTCCTAAATTGTTTCTTATTCACCACTAATTACTTGAAACACATGAACCTTATATGCAATAGGCCATTAATAACTTATATACTATGAATGTAACAAGCTAGTAATATATTACCAATGAAAGTTGATAAGAATTAATTACTTATTAGTGACAAGTATATATAAGCCACTAATATCTAATGCTAACAAGATACATAGGTTATCAAGTATTAATCAAATCACAATATATGAAAGGAATCAATCAATCCTATCTTTTTAATGAATATAAACCTCTTTTCCATTGATATATGCCACCACTTCCATTTGATGGTCTGAGATTGATAACAAAATTGTGATCTACAATTTTTGATAGTCATATGAAAAAGAGCACCATAATCTGCTCCCCCTAAGACCATGTCATTGCTTAGATAACCACCAAGATATAAAGAGAATAGATTTGTTGCACATCAAAGAATAGGACATGGAAGAGCCACTAAATCATGAAAATTGGTTTTTTGATCTCTAAGTAACTGTCAAGCAAAAATTTGTGATGCACATAGCATATATATTGTTCCACCAATGATGAGTTCAAGATATTCATTGTATATTTCATTGATCAAATACCACTGTAAGATATTATCTCAAAGCCAATACAAACCAAAGTCACTTTAATAAAACTTGAAAAAAAAACCATAAAATATTGATAGGGACTCTTGTTAACATGAGTGTATTTTAAAGGAAATGACAAGATGTTCTCAACACATTGAATTTTTCTACCAACTTATGACTTTGCAAAGATATATCTCAAATAGGTATATCGGATAGATACATTGTACTCCTCCTGATGGCATACCAATCTCATGCTTTTACTTAAGTTTCTTGTGCAATATGCAGAAGATTAGGTTCTCTATGTTTTTGTTCAGATTTCCTTCTCCAAATCTTCCTAGGTTCTTTCTTTTGCTTTTCCAAAGTGCTTACCACTTCGTTATATCTAACTAATCTTATAGGATTACTCCAACAATACTATGATTTATGTCCAACATTGTTGCATATATAGCATATGATATTGCTAGAAGAATAATGGTGTATGTTTCTTGAATTTCTATAATCATATCTTCCATGCATCCAACAACTTCTTGCTATATGGCCAACTTTATTATAGTTATAGCAAACATTGTTATAACCTTGATTTGACAAGCTATAATAATTATCATTAGTCCATCCAAAAAAAATTCTTCTATGAAATATACAATCTCTTGCTCTATGACCATATTTATGACAAAAATAACAATAACCATGAATTTGGGAGTAATTATACCTTATTGAATGATTTTTCTTGATAGGTGGAGGCCATAAGGATTTATTTGTTCTTCTTCTTCTGACATCAGAAACTTTCTCTTCTGAATTCTTATTGTCTTCACTTTTGGGATCATGTCCTTGACTATTATTCTTTTTATCATTTTGAGTAGATTCACTAGTTGATGCTTCTTTCTCTTCATTTGATCTTCTAAAGTAATCATATAGATATATTTTCTACTTTGGGATTTTCCTAAACTTTGAACTTTGTCCTATTTCATAACCTAAACCAAAGAAGTCCTTGTGACTCTCTTGACTTATCAACATGTTATATAACACATTAGTACCTTTCTCAAATTTACTAACCTTGAATTTTTCGAGATCTTTCCTCAAGATGACTATTTTGCTTTCAAGATTTTTGCATTCACTAGTTTTTTTTTTTTATGAATAGGTAGCTATCTATATTAATTTAAATATAAAGATACATATTCACAAAA
>VDFB02271358.1:185723053-185822053 GCA_007258455.2 Sequoia sempervirens | reverse complement strand
TCAAACCTCTCATTTTCATCATTCATTCATTCTATTCAATCCATCTATCATTCTTTCAAGCTCTTCACTCTCTTCTACATCATAACAACTTCACTCTACCATTTTTATCATATGTTCTTGCTCTCAAGGTGTTGAACATCATTCTACTAAGCTCTATCTCTTCCCTTTGATATCACTATCTTCCTAAAGGGAGGATAACTAAATTTCCTTATATTACATTATTTATTTACTTTGATAGCATAGTATTCTAGTACATTTATTAACTTTTTTATCTTTTCTATTATTTTCTCCCTCTATCTATCTAGACATCCATGGAGTTGGGAACACCTACATAGGCATTTGACTAAGGAAAGCCCCTAAAACTTCCCCAACCTTTTTCTTGTTTTTATGTGTGCAAGTGTTCAAGCTGGAACTTTGCTAGAGGCTTCATTCTTGGACCTCTTGTGAGTGTCTCCTTCCTTTTTTTTTATTATATAATTTCCTTCCCATTTCATTAAGCTTATGTTCATTATCACTATTGTGTCCATTTCTATTATTATGTTATTTTAGAATATTCTCAAGATTTTAGCGATTGAATAGGTAGTATTTTCTTTGTGATTTTTTGTGATAAACTCAGTTTTCATCCATACAAGACTACAACATCTTATGGGGACATCCTCGTGCCACATGTCCTTGGCCAAGAGCTTGCTATTTTTTCTAGAGAACCTCTACAACCTACTCTTTCAAATTTTGAAACTCTCTTATTTTTATAGTAGACATAAATTATAAATAAACTCCTTTGTCTCCTCATCCCATCACCTAAGCTTTGATCCCTAAGGTAGTTGAGAGACATTCACCCTTCAAGATCACAACATTTCAAGGGTGTTAGATTTCCTCCTCTACAATCATGTAAACTTATTCTTCTAGATCATCTTTTAGGAAAGCACTCTTGATATCCATTTGATGAAGCTTTCGTCCTTTTTGTGTTGACAGTGCACAAACAACTCATATTGTTTTGAGCTTCATAGTGGGTGCAAAGGGCTCCTCATAATCAATTCCATCATGTTGAGAATATCCTTTTAGAACAAGTCAATCTTTTATATTTGTTGATGAATCAATTTTCATTGCATTTTGTTTTGAAAACCTATTTGCAACCTATGGGTTTATTTCTTGTAGATAGATTGACAAGTGCCCATATTTGATTTTTTTTATCAAAGAATCATACTCAACATCCATGAACTTATTCCAATGTGGTTGACTAAGGGCCTCTCGAACTGTATTTGGTTTAATCATATCAACAACTAAACTCATCAATGCAAGATTCACCTCATTTCTTGCTTGTTTCTTGTTCTAACTCTTGATGAGAGATCTAGAAGAGAATCTAGATAGGAGTCCCTAATGGTGGTTTGGACTCATTTCAAACACTTATGTTGTTGATGTAGAGAATGATGTTTCAAAGGGAAAAGATCAACAAATAACTCTCCTTGTATTTCATCTTATTTTTGAGAGGAATATTCATTCTCATTATCTAATTGTTAGAGCAATCTATGAGAGGTGGTTGTATCTTCCTTCTATCTCATGAAAGGGTATGTGTAGGATCATCATGGAAAAAACATGCCCTTAAGTGGCGAATTTTTTTTAAAAATCAAGGTTAGGAAACTTGAAATAAAAGTTTGAATAATTTATCTATATTATTTCAAAAATATGTAAGAATAGAATCTATAGAAAATTGAATTTACTCTCTAAACTACTAGTTGTATTTTAAAAAATTAAAAAATCTATTTTTTGAAAATTTGAAATTTCAATGCAGTAGTACTTAAATTTCAGTGAAAAAATAAGAAGTAGGTGTATGTCGAAACACCCTAACCACAATAAAATTATAATATTTTTTTATAAGATTTTAGATATAAGTAGAGGAATCATGTCCCGATGTGATGCATATTTTCTTGTAATTTTTTTCCATGTAAATAATTAATTATGAATTTTTATTACAACTTTTAAAAAATATAAAAACTTGTATGTCTAACCACCTTAACTTGGTCAAAACTTTATGAAATTCAAATTTTTTTTTTTAATCCTATAGAATGTGAAGCATAGAATGTGACGCATGTTTCATATTAAAAAAATGTGATACTATTTGGAAGTTATAGATTTTTTTCAGTCAATACTTTAGTTGCAATTCAAATAGAAAATGAATAATAATTATTTATTAAATTCAAATTAAAGCATAATTTATATTAGTGGAAATCTGAGAATCTCCTTTAAAAAACCTTTTTTTTTCATCAATTTTGGGTTAAAAAAATTCATCAGCCACATGGGCCATCAAATCACTTACATATCGCCACTTTTTGGCCCATCATGATCCTGTAGATACCCAAAATCAAATGATGAATCATCACATACCACATATTGACTCATAAATATTTGGTCTCAAGATCCATGAGATGATAATATTTTGAAGTTGTATTGTACCCAAAAAATATGCACTAGAGTGTCTTGGAATCAATCTTCTTCCTCATAGTAGCAGGGACTTGCATATATGCAATACAACCAAATACTCGAAGATGAGAGGTTGAAGGATTATAACCTTTCCATACCTCTTTTTTTTTCTTTTCTTGTAGTATCTTTGTAGGATCACTATTGATAAGTTAAAAAGTTGTTTGAACTACATCTACCCAAAATAGATCTTCTAACCGAGATGAGAAAAGCATGCATCAATCCATCTCTGTGACAGTCCAATTTTGACACTTTGCAATGCCATTTTATTGGGAAGTATTGGGTGTGTTCAAATATTATTTTACTCCATGACACTTGAGTAATATCAAGAACTCATTTGATGTGAATTTACCCCCTCGATATGAGCGGAGGAGAAGAGACTTTCTTATCTCCTATACAACACACTTATAGAAATCTTGAAATCAAGAAAGGTTTCACTCTTCTTTGTGATAAAAGTACACCTAGGACTTATGAGAGAAATCATCCATGAAAAATAAAAGTACTTGTAAAATTGAAAGGAAGTAGGAAAAGGAACCACATAGATCATATAAACAACCTCAAGAGATCCTTGGCATGAAAGGTACTCGACTCAAACAGATCTAGCTAATGTTTGTCTACAAGAAATCTAGGAAATAGAGGAAAAGAATGAGAAAGATGAGGAAGCATGCTTACCATCTCCTTAGAGCTTAGTTGATAGAGGGAGCCTATTGAAAGGTTCTTGTATCAATAATGCCAAAGAATAATTGATTTATTGTAGAGGTAGATAAAGAAACTATATAGGATGAAACTACATCTAGTGCAAATAAAATATTTTTCATAAAAGATCTAGAAATTATCACACCATCTCTAGAGATCAGAAATGATTTGGTGCCATCCTTGACCTGAAAATTCACCATAAGCTTGTGATTCAAATTCTAATTGATAAACAAGAGATTTGATGTTAAACCTGAAACATAAAACACCTTTGTGATAGTATAATTTCTTGTCCTAAGAGGATTGGTGATAGTGCCAATTCCCTCTACAACATACTCCTTATTGTATACAATCTGAACCAAATCTCTAGTGAGTTGATCAATCAACATATCAAAAATATCTCCTACAACATACTTCTTATTGTCTACAATCTAAGCCTTGAATTTCTAGTGGGTTGATCAATCAACATATCAAAAAGCTCTCTATTTCGTGTCATATGCTTACTTGGACCCAAGTCAACCAGCTAAACATCCTTCAAAGGATGTGATGTTTGAGAAACAAGAATAATATTTTTCTTGATGTTTTGATTAGATGTGTTTGATATGTGGGTCAACGTAGGATCATGATGGCGCAAATAGTGGTGATGTAAAAAGTTACAATTTGAGTTAGATAAAAATGTGAAAAATCATCTTTGACTTTTTACTTGGGTTGGTAAAAAGTATAATTCCTATAGTAAACACCAAGGAAAAATAGAACTCTATTACTAATGGATATCCAATTTTAAAAATTGGATATTTGTTCCTACATAGAACGAATATTCCTTATTATGGCTCAAACAAGCATTCATTCCTTACAGAGAACATATGTCCATTATAAATATATTTAAAATATATTAGATACATAATAATTATTATACAATAATCGGTCACGTATTATAATCATTATAATATATAATAATTGTAATTTATATTTGAAACATCAAAAACTATTGCTCTATGTTTAGGAGATAGAACAACCAATTTCCTCTAAGTTTCATTCAAGGATACCTTAGAGATCTCAGTCAAGGCATGAAATGAGGGAAATAGATCTACAATAAGGTGTCCTAGGTTATGATTAAATACTTAAAGGGGGTTCACCACCAAGCAAGGCTTGGAAAGACAAGAAATGTAAATGCAATGCAAAACTTGAGTATATGACCTAGGAAGTGAACTCAAATAAGAATAAAAATCTAAAGGTAAATAAGGGTGCACCTGGAAATTGAAGAGGATTGAATGAAGATCTGAAATCCTAGAAATGATGACTTTTAATGCACACTAGGACTCATATGCCAATAGTGGCAATTTAGTCCCAATTAAGGATTTCGAATCAAAACCAGAATCTAGAGCTGCTAAATGGTGATTTAGTCCTAGTATCAGGGTTGATCTAAAACTCTGATATCCTTTGATGTTCTCCTATAGCTTCTCTCCTATCAAATACATTATTCTAAAACATTGAATCACAACCTATCGATGACTTTCCATAATCTTACAAATAAGGTGACAACTTTGACAACTTGACAAATTTTCTCCAATCTTGCTCTTCAATGGATATTCAACCTAAACTACCTAGATCTGCAATCACACATCAAAAAGAGGGAGAAAAATGTTTTTTTGTTAGTTGATAGTGGTTTTCCTTGTTCAAACCCCATTTTGGTAATAAAACCTTGAAATGAAATCAAATAGAATGAGGGAATGATGAACGAACAAATATGCAATGTTGCAACTCACCAAACTCTTGAAGTAAAGGCTACAATCTTATAAGTAATGGCTAGCATGAATGTGGATCTTAATTCTTCATTGAAGGATATGGATCTTGACTTGAATGCTTACTTGAATAATAAGAACCTACATCACAAATGCTAGCTCAAAAACAAACATGATGCATGATGAATTTGACATGATCCTTCAATCTTCAATGTAGCACCAAAATACTTTATAATCACTCTTGAATGCTCTTGTAAATTCTTGTGATCTCCAATTTTCTATAATGATTGATCTCAAAAAGTGTTAGGAGAAAATGAGTGAAATAACCTTGTATTTATACTTGTTTATGCCAAATTTCCCAGAATTACAACACTATAAGCCAACCTTAGATCTAGGAGAATAAAATCCCATCAAGAATTGAATTCAAAATTAGGTCCAAGCTAAGTAGGACTCATATGCGAATTATGTCCTATGATTCCCAATAGGCTAATCTTGGGACACATTTTTCTATAAATTCTTAGTTTTATGCTAAATTCAGATCTAGGCCCCGAAACTTAGGTGGGACCCATACACCCAAGGTGGTGTATGAGTCCCAGATCACTAAATCTAGGCCACACAATCCAAAATCTTTAAATTATGATTTGTCATTTGATATATGTCAAGATCATCCTCAGAAAGATGCATTAATTAAGGCTTGTGGATGTAAAATAAGACCAAATAAGGCATAAAGAAGTTGAATTTTAGAAGGGAGGGCCCAAACAAGTGTGAAAATGTAAAGAGATACATTTTTCTACACTACAATATTACAATAATTAGTAATTATAATAATTATTATAATATAATATAATATTATGTATATGTAATATATATTAGAGTAATCTCACAATAATGAGTTCCACTTTTTGGTGAAAATGGGCAATTATATCAACATTTTTAACGGAATCTTCAATTTTTGAGACCTACAATAGCCAAACTATTAAGACTAGTGATTTGTGGCAATTTATGTGTACATTCTATATATATATATATATAAATTGTGAATATTTCACATCTCTTTTAATAACCGGTTTTTAATAGTAAACATTTTCATAAATTAATATTTATGTCATCCAACATAACCTTTTTGTAGAAAGGATAAAATTCTAATTTTTAAAATATAGATTTTTAACATCAATATCTAATGCATGGATAGTTTTTTGATAAATTTTTATTACATATTTTTATAATTAATTTTTGAAGTCACTATAACTATAATTTGGACATAGCTATATGTTGTCAAGTATAACTTGTGTATATATTGAAATTAATTTTTTTTGGTGAAACAAGGACGTCAATACCTAGTGAAAAGATATATATATATATATATATATATATTTTAAATGGTTTACTATTTTCCCACCAGTGTAGAATGAAGAACTTGTTGTTTTGAGAAAATCCTACATTCAGTAAAAATTGAAAGTTAAATACATAATAAAATGAAAACATATCAAAACTATACTTGTTGGAAAGCTCATTTTGAGGATTACAAGCTTGCAAATTATCTTGTCAGGTTAACTACATCTAAAGGTCCAACCTAAGGTTTGAAATTCAATTTTCTAAGGAAAATTTGAAGTAAAAACAAAAAATATCTTGCTAAGCCCCTTTGTTTGAAGGTACCTTCAAACAAAGGTATCTTCAAATGAAGGGTGTTTTGGATGTTAAAATTATATTATTAAAGTACCTTTGAACAAAGGTCATTTAATAGAATAATATTTATGGATTTTTAGTGGCCAACCTTCAATCGAAGGCCAATATAGTTGACGTTTAAAAAAAATGTCTATTTTAATTACATGTATATATACAAGGTCATTTTTTGTGATTTTAATATAAAAAAATAAAGGAAAATTCCCTAGATGTGTTCAAAGGGTCATTTTTTAACAAGTGTTTTACAAATTTGGAATGTGGAATTGGTAAAGAGATTATTGAGATCATAATTTGTAAAGATGTGAAATCCAAAGGAAAAATAAGACTACATGATATCTTTTAGAAGAAAGGATGCAAACATATTATGCTCAAAAAGAAGGTGTGTATATTTTATATTATAAATTATGTTTTTTAATTAAATCATCTTATAGATAAGATTAGGATCAATAAGATCAAATTGTTTTCAATTGAAGTAAATTTTTCAATTTACTTGTGTACTTTAAATATATTCATTTATTTTAATGTTGTGGATCCCATTACTATTCCTAAGTCCCCTACTAAAACCATTATTTTCCCTAAGTCTACTTAACTAAACCCTATTTACTATAGAAACCATAAATCCTAAACCCTAAATATTATTGAACTAAATCTATGATTAGATGTTTTGGCTAAATTCTCAAGTCTACTTAGATTTATATTAATTAATCAAATTACTTTCTACTATATTTTTGTACCTTACTTGCTATATAAGAGTACAATATTTTGATGCTTCCTATTCTTCTTCAATATTTAATGCACTTGAGTGGTCAAAGATAGAGGTGATTACTCATTTATATTTTGGTTGAAGGATTCTTGGTATATACTTTCTTTTGTTTTTTCTTCTTGGTTTTTTCACCTCTTGTTGATGTTGGTTGCTTTAACCATATCTATTATATTTAATTAATCACTTTTTAGGAACTTTGTTCTAAATGGAGGTGTCCAAAGTAACCGACCAATCCATTTTGAGTATTTTTAAGGAATATAATTTATCTTGTTCATGAAACGACAAAAAATTATATGGGGGAGGTGGTTACTATACTTGAAGAGATAGAGCTCCTCCAACTTTCACTCTTGTTTCACTCAAGGAAACCCTAGAGATCTTAATCCAAGGATGTAAAGGGGAAAGATATTTGTAATAGGGATGTCCTAGGGTCTAAATAATGACTAAAGAGGGGTTCACCACCAAGATAATGCTTGGAAAGATTAATGAAATGCAAGACATAATGTTTAAGACCTAATGCAATGCAAAACTTCATTAAATGACCTAGACAAGAGCACAAATACGAATAGAAAACTAGAAATATGTAGAAGTGCACCTAGAAATTTGAAGGAGCTTGGAATCAACTCTAAAATGTTGAAAATGATTCTCTTAGGGAACACGGGTACTCATACACCACTTTTGGCATATCAGTTCCATTCTAGGGTTTTTGGATTGGAATAGGTTTTTGACAGTGTAGATTCAAGAACTTAAAAAATCTAGAAATTTGCTTGTAGCGAGACTCATACACCACTTCTATCATATTAGTCCCATATTTATTTTTTAGGAATTCAAATTCCATATATGTGCTCCAATCCCTACTCTTCCTTCCCAAACTAATTTATGGATCTGAACTTGTAAAAAGACTTTCCTTATGATGAATGTAGAATGATAATGGAGGATGGAATCACTTAGGAAATAAATAATTAGGCTTGGATTGATGGTTAGTTACATCTCCCCAACCTAGAATCCATCATGATTCACCATAGTAAACCATAGTTAATCCTTGACAATGCTAGATCTTGACTGAAAAGTGAGCTTGAAGACCTACAAAAACACTTTAATTCTACTCAAAGGATTCAAATTTTCTTGTTACTTGCTCTTGAATTCTCTTGTAAAGAATGCTTGAGTTCTCTTGAATGCTTGAATCCTGAAATTTCTCTTCTAGATTAAAAAATGGCATAGAAGCTTTCTTATATAGGAAATACACTTAATTTACTGGTATTTAGATCTTGAAAGCTGACACCAACCAAAAATTTAAATTAAAAAATTGAATTTGTTGGAGTACAATACCACTGAGAGGGGGGTTGAATCAGTAGTATACAAATTCTAAATGATCTTGAAATAACCTTTCAAAACTTTGGAACATAACTTTCATGAGAAAAAATATACTCATAATCAAGAAGTTTGGTAGACATTATTAACTCAAGAAAACAAATCAAACCTTTAACATGACTAACATGAATATTAGGGAAAATTCTAATGAACTGAGATGAATCATCATATATGAACATCATGACAAATTCAACTGAATTAAGATAGGCATCGTGACAACTAAAACTAATAGATCAATATCAAAGATGCACCAACACAATATTATGAACTAATTTATGATAAGAATTACCTCATGGCCATAAGACTTAAGAGCAAGGAATATCATTCTAAATAGTGATACATGTTTGATATGTATTCATGCAAACCAAACAAACTATAGACAAAATGTAAACATAACACAATTTTTCCTGAGTGGAAAACCCTCATGGGGTAGAAAAAACACTTGTTAAATTGCCTCATTAACTTAATAAAAATGCCTCATTGGCTACAAATGCCTCACTAGAAACACAAGCCTCACTAGCAATGATCAATCTGTATCACTGCCTTGATCATTTTAAATTCACTATACATTTCTGAATAGAGAATAATTCAACTACAAAGGATCACTCTACTTCACTACAAATCACTTTTCATTTTCAATCAAATATAATTAGTATCCTAAAGATTCATTCAATAGAACCTTTGAATTATCAAATGTTCCAATTACAATATGTTTTGCACATTGCTTGCAAAACTTCTTTTCAGAATTCTATTTATAAATTGAACATGATAACTCTATGAAAAGCACAAAACTCATAGCAGTGTGACATCACTATTTAAATAAAAAATATATGTTCCATTTCAATTTTTCATCTATCCACACCGAAACTTTCAAGTATAACCTTTAAAACCTATTTTTTAATAATTTCCTCTTAATCTTCCTTTTGCAAAATTATACTATTCTCATAACTGGTAAATCATCACTCAAACATATGGTTTTATAATTGTTGAAATGTATCACTGTGGAGAAGCTTTGATAAATGCTTAAAAAATTGCTAAACATGTAACAACATACCCTTTGCAACATTAATGCATTAGGCACAAAAATGCATATATGTAAAGTTGGCATTCTACCCTAAGAAACAAGGTAACCAAACTATGTACAAAAAATACATATATGCTTCAATAAAAACCTTGTTGACAATACACATAAACCCTTAGCTCTAACCATCAAAACAATATGCAAATGCAAGACCTTATGCAACATATCAACATTGACTTCAAAACAAGAAACCACTTTTAGATATTGGAACTTTGTAAAGAACAGACTAGGGTTAAAAGAAAGAAGTGTGTTACCATCTTGAACTCAATTCAAGATTTCAAATGAAGGTTGATATCACCTGGAGAAACTAAAAGAAAACTTCCTGAAACCATTTCTCTTCATTTTTAGCCTTTATACCACCATTCTTCCAATCTTCATCGAGCCCTAAATCAGCCATTATCCTCACTAACAAACTGCCTTTGCGTTTAGCCGATATCTAAAGAAAATTAGGGCACAATTACTATGCCATTTTTTCATATGTTTTTTTCCTTCAAAAACATAAGAACCATATATATGTTGGTGTTGAATGAGTGATATTATTATCACCAAATCATGTTTGTCAACTATGACTTTGCACAAAGTTTCTAGTCTTAAGCATAGAAGGATGCATAACCATTAATGACCAACTCAAATAACACTTCATACTTTATGTTGGTATTTAAACTCAATGCTACCATAAACACATAATACCCAAACACTTGTGAATGATAAACATCAAAATGCCAAAGTTCTAAGGTCAATATGCTAAGATCAATCATTGAGAAATATATTGGTCAATGATAGATGAATGTAATCCAAATTCAAACCTTAAGTTCCACATCATAGTGATATCCCCAAAAGTATTGTTATGTCAAGATCTCACATAAATGTGACCTAAATATCAAAACAATGTGAATTATAGAAATTAAGAGTATAAAAAAAACATAGTTAAATGTAGAATACCTAAATACTTGCCAACATTATAAGTGCCAAGATCAATTCTTGACATCAATGCTATGTCAATGCAATGTCAATATACTAAACCAGTATATATGAAGATATTGATTGTTCAATGAATATTATATCAACTAAAGATATACAAATACATTGTCCCCCAAAACTGAAAGTTTACCAAATCCTTGTACCACTGAATGTAGTGCAATCAAACTAAAACATAAGATATACCTAAGTGTGCTGAATGTAAGTATCACCTTGTACCTCTTGACTTCATGTTCATGTCCCTCCTTTAAATTCAATGACACCACAACCTTTGACATCAATGAAAAACTTGCATGCCAACAAACTCCCCCTTCATTGATGGAAAACCTCTAGCATGGCAAACCTCTTTAACTACCAATAATTTTTCCTACTTTCTCTCCCCCTTTGAGATCATATGAAAAATGGATACTTGATCATAAAGTAAGCACTCCCCCTATGAGAAAGCTCCATAACTGAACTGAAAATGTCACTGAATTGTGCACATGAATTCCCATGTCACTTGTAAAATGTCATTGTAATACCAACTAAAAAAATATTCATCACATAATCAAATCACTACAAATTATCACTTTTCTCCCCCTTTTGACAACAATTCCAAAGGAGAAATAGTTGAAATACTGCAAGAGAATCAAAATACATGTGAATATACAATCATGTATAATAGTATCACTAAATTAATGCTGACAATGCCAACAAGGATAAGAATAAGCATGAAAAGCTCCCCCTAAAGATGAGCTCTACACAAAAAAAAATCATCAATGTATCAGCCATTAGGAATTAAAAAAATGCCTTATGAAGGATAGTATACATAATATGCCAAGTATCAATGCCAAAACTAATCCATATCATTATGTGCCTAAAACCAATCAGGGATACTGCCTTTTCATATTATATGATAATCATCCATCTAATACCAGAAACTAATCAAAGCATGTCAATACTAACCATATCATAGAATACATGTCCATATACCTGAATCCATTGTCATTGACATCACTTATATATATATATGTACATCAAATATGCAAGTATATTCCAAGGTCAAGAATATATCACAAATTCCCCCATCAATGTCAATATAGGATTATACCAATCAATCATTCTAGCCAAATATGTAAATTCCAATTTCAATGATTTCCAATGTCAAGACCAATAGCTCTAACAAGTAGTCATGTCAAACTGCCATATAAGGGTATGTGCAGGATCATGACCGAACATGTTTAGCATGATCGACTGAACCCCATTTGAATCTATTTTTTTATTGTATGTTAAATGGGTTAATTTGAACAATAGTTTGGTCGAACCCCCATTCGACTGAACATTTGATATATGTTCAAGCGAACAATGATTCAACTGAACCCACTTATTTTCACCCACATCCTCTCAGGCACCAAAATTTCTCATAATTTTGCACTTCAAAGCTCGATTTGAGAATGAAAATGGAGGAGATCTCAGAAACCCAACTGGTATCAGACTTCCCTCAAAATGAGCTATCCAACAAATATAATTTTAATATGTTTTGATTATATTTTCTTTTTTTTATTTTAAGTTTTATTAAATATAGGCTTTTCACCAAAAACAAAACTCTCTATTCTACACACGTGGAAAAATAGAAGATTATAAAAAAAAAAAAATGAAAAATATGAGTGCACTAGATATTGGAGTCCTTGATCCAACAAAAAAATCAATACATATAGGGTATGTGTAGGATCATAATGGGCCAAAAAGTGGCAATATGATGGGCATGTGGCTGACAATTTTTTTTACCCAAAATTGATGAAACGAAAAGGGTTTTTAAAGGAGATTCTTAGCTTTCCACCAATATAAATTATGTTTTACTTTGAATTTCATAAGTAATTATAATTCATTTTCTATTCAAATTACAACTAAAGTCTTGATTGATAGACTAATTGAAAAACATCAATAACTTTCAAATGGTAGCACATTTTTTGAATCCAAAACATGCATCACATTCTATGCTTTGCATATTATAGGATTAAAAAAAGAAAAATTGAATTTCATGAAGGTTTCACCAAGTTAAGGTGGTCAGATATACGAATTTTTATATTTTTAAAATTTGTAAGCAAAAATTCATAATTAATTATTTACTTGGAAAAAAATTATAAATAAATATGCATCACATTGAGACATGAGTCCTCTACTTATATCTAAAATATTATAAAAAATATTATCATTTTATTGTGGTTAGGGTGGTTAGATAGACACCTACTTATTTTTCCTGAAATTTAAGTACTACTGCATTCAAATTTCAAATTGTCACCAAATAGATTTTTTTTTTTAAATAAACCTAAAAGTTTAGAAACTACATTTAATTTTCTACAGATTCTTTTCTTACATATTTTTGAAATAATAAAGATAACTTATTCAATTTTTTTATGCCAAGTTGCCTAACTCTGATTTTTTTTCCATTTAAGGGCCTATTTTTTTCATGATGATCCTGCACATACCCATAAATTCTTAATCAAATATCATTGTACTGTCAAAAATGAAACTAAACTAAATGTGAAATCAAATGTCATATCACTGCCAAATTGATTTTAATAGAAATGATTTCTCCTAAATTGTTTCTTATTCACCACTAATTACTTGAAACACATGAACCTTATATGCAATAGGCCATTAATAACTTATATACTATGAATGTAACAAGCTAGTAATATATTACCAATGAAAGTTGATAAGAATTAATTACTTATTAGTGACAAGTATATATAAGCCACTAATATCTAATGCTAACAAGATACATAGGTTATCAAGTATTAATCAAATCACAATATATGAAAGGAATCAATCAATCCTATCTTTTTAATGAATATAAACCTCTTTTCCATTGATATATGCCACCACTTCCATTTGATGGTCTGAGATTGATAACAAAATTGTGATCTACAATTTTTGATAGTCATATGAAAAAGAGCACCATAATCTGCTCCCCCTAAGACCATGTCATTGCTTAGATAACCACCAAGATATAAAGAGAATAGATTTGTTGCACATCAAAGAATAGGACATGGAAGAGCCACTAAATCATGAAAATTGGTTTTTTGATCTCTAAGTAACTGTCAAGCAAAAATTTGTGATGCACATAGCATATATATTGTTCCACCAATGATGAGTTCAAGATATTCATTGTATATTTCATTGATCAAATACCACTGTAAGATATTATCTCAAAGCCAATACAAACCAAAGTCACTTTAATAAAACTTGAAAAAAAAACCATAAAATATTGATAGGGACTCTTGTTAACATGAGTGTATTTTAAAGGAAATGACAAGATGTTCTCAACACATTGAATTTTTCTACCAACTTATGACTTTGCAAAGATATATCTCAAATAGGTATATCGGATAGATACATTGTACTCCTCCTGATGGCATACCAATCTCATGCTTTTACTTAAGTTTCTTGTGCAATATGCAGAAGATTAGGTTCTCTATGTTTTTGTTCAGATTTCCTTCTCCAAATCTTCCTAGGTTCTTTCTTTTGCTTTTCCAAAGTGCTTACCACTTCGTTATATCTAACTAATCTTATAGGATTACTCCAACAATACTATGATTTATGTCCAACATTGTTGCATATATAGCATATGATATTGCTAGAAGAATAATGGTGTATGTTTCTTGAATTTCTATAATCATATCTTCCATGCATCCAACAACTTCTTGCTATATGGCCAACTTTATTATAGTTATAGCAAACATTGTTATAACCTTGATTTGACAAGCTATAATAATTATCATTAGTCCATCCAAAAAAAATTCTTCTATGAAATATACAATCTCTTGCTCTATGACCATATTTATGACAAAAATAACAATAACCATGAATTTGGGAGTAATTATACCTTATTGAATGATTTTTCTTGATAGGTGGAGGCCATAAGGATTTATTTGTTCTTCTTCTTCTGACATCAGAAACTTTCTCTTCTGAATTCTTATTGTCTTCACTTTTGGGATCATGTCCTTGACTATTATTCTTTTTATCATTTTGAGTAGATTCACTAGTTGATGCTTCTTTCTCTTCATTTGATCTTCTAAAGTAATCATATAGATATATTTTCTACTTTGGGATTTTCCTAAACTTTGAACTTTGTCCTATTTCATAACCTAAACCAAAGAAGTCCTTGTGACTCTCTTGACTTATCAACATGTTATATAACACATTAGTACCTTTCTCAAATTTACTAACCTTGAATTTTTCGAGATCTTTCCTCAAGATGACTATTTTGCTTTCAAGATTTTTGCATTCACTAGTTTTTTTTTTTTATGAATAGGTAGCTATCTATATTAATTTAAATATAAAGATACATATTCACAAAAAAGGGTGGGTGGTAAAAAGGCACACCCCAAGAGTCAAATGGGCAAGGCCCAGAAAAAGAAATAGATCACATGGGCTAAGCCTAGAAGTACAAAATTACAAAGTAAATAAAAAGGCCATTAAGTGGCCAGAGCAGTTCCAAAAGAACCAAGAGGGTCTTTGTCATCCAAATTTCCCCCCCATACATCAACGGGGTTGTCAACTCTCAAAAACACAGGAAAGATGCCCCAAGAGGTTGCCAATCTCTTGATACACTTCAAGGTAATACACAAGGTCAAAAGAATTCAACCTTCTACTCTTTAGGTGCTGCCAGACCTAGGTGGGTGTACCTCTCTTATTGAAGCAGACTTGGCTTATGATTATCTCTCTTACATCGATTTTTTCACAATGACAATTTGAAGTGAACAAATGAAATCAAATTTGAAAATAGCAGCAATATTTTGATCTAAATCCTAAAATGCTTGATTAACAGATAAAAGAAACTGAATGAATTCAAATGGTAAAGTGTAGAGACTAGTGCCTTATTGGGTTAGCGGAGTCAAATGAAAGCAAGATGGGCAACACTTCTCTGGAGAACTCAAATTATCTGGCATATATATTGTTTACAACTTGTATAAACATGCTAGATTGCGACTACTAAGCTCTACTTCAATAATCCAAATGAACCTCTTTGATTACTGTGATCAACTAAAATGATTTAATCTTTACTTGAAAGAACCAATCGACTAACCACACAGATACAACAAATGTGCACTGATGAATTGAATATAAACTTGTTATATCAATTTAAACAATTAGAAAGAATCCATCTTGGAGACAACTTAGCAATCCTTTTATTAAATTCAATAGATAACTGATACCAGAAATGTGCAGCAACAACAATTGATATTCATAAATACCTCCATTTTGAAAACATGCATCATAGCCTTTGATTTGATAAATCTACTATTTTGTATCCATACAATTTTCCTACTGTATTGAATAACTAATGATTGATGGATCAAATACAATCACAAAATGCCTATTTATACACTAGCATTTGGAAAATATTTCAAATTGAGATCTCATGTCAGCCCCCCATAGAATTCGGACTCAAACTATGTCAGCCTGCAACGGTTTATCAAACAAATACATGTCAGCCATAGTATTGAATTTCTACCAGTGAAACAATCGGCAAGACAATCCAGCAGTTATGCCGAAGGCAATTCAATCGCTAATCGTTTCCCTTATGTATTTCGCCTTTACTGTGACTTATCTAAGTCGAGGAGATGTTGGATAGACCAATTTACATTTCATCGAGAGCCCATTTACTTGATTCACTATCGCTATAGCCATATGATATCGAAGAAACATCTCACAGAGAATCCCAAAGTGTCATCGATAGCCTTTGTACTCAAACTTGTCATTGTGACACAAGAATATCTTATACCGACGTGTTCTTTTCATTTCATTCACAGTCACCATAATATTCTGGTATCAAAGAGACCATATATAGATTTCTTAATCTTCCACCGAGAGTCTTCATGTCCCTTCATGTTTCGCTGTAACACTGATATCGGGGAAACATCATATCGAATACATAATGTTATGCCGGAGGTCTTTATCATTTCAAGGTCGCCAAGACAAGAGCACATTCTCACCAAGATATAATCTTCATTCGCCTTCACCAAGATAATACACAATCAGGAAGACGTCTGATAGATCAAATTTTGCTTCACCAAAAGTCATCAATCATCTTGAGTCACTGTGACATATCTGTCCTCATGCCGATGAAAATTCCCCGTCGTGTTCTATCGGTGAGACCCTAGACACCTCACCAAGACCATACTCCGAAGAAAACATCTCATACCAATGAGCCTTTTGATAGAAGCCATTTGTAATGTCGGTGAGACCGGAGGTCACTCGCCAAGATCTTACCCTGATATCGCTTAGTCCAGCCGAAATAACCTTCACATGTTGTTCTGTGAGACACTTTAGAATCGTTGTGATGTTACTCTGATGGGAGAGATCCTTTTGCCGAGATATATCCAAGTGCACATGGTCGGCAAGACATATATCCCATCGCTATGACCTTTCTTCGATGAAAAAGCCTCTCACCGAAAAGCTCCTTCTTGTACTTATCGGCGAAACATAATGAGTTCAGTAAGAGCTCACATCGAGGACCAACCTCATGCCGATATGCTTTTCCAAATGCAGGTTGGGAAGACAAATTGAAATCGATGAAACATTACTCCATAGGCCATTGGCACTTACCGATATCTTCTATCGCCAAGACAGAGAAAAAGTCTTGACAAAACACCTGCAGCAAACATATGTCAACACAAAGGCAACATGGGTTGGGGAAACCCTGACAGACCTATGCCGATATGGGAAACTACGTGGAAAATGCATAACATGATAAGTTTATGGGATAAATATGAGTTGAAATACAAGCAAAGTGTCATGAAATGAGGAAAATATGCCAAAGGAAGGACTCATATGGAGATTCAGGGGGCATGAAATATAGGAAAAATCATCAAATTTTAATAGTTCCAATAGTGGCTCCGTCTGGGGATGAATGATAGTAAGATCATTGCAAGGATCCAGATCTTTGGGTGAGCAGACCAGACATAAAATGATGAACTAGTGAGTAGTAATGGAATGAATGGAAATGGAAGTGAAAGCAAAATGAAGATGAATGCAAAATGAAAATGAAATGGAGATGGAAAAAATCCTAAACTACTGTGCATGAAAAATAATTTTAAAGAGGATAAACAAGAGTTTTCCATGCACTGGCAACCCTTAATCCTCTCTGTTATTCAAGAGAAGAAATGCTTCAAGAATTTCCCATGAATAGGCAATTCCTGATCTTCACCAGTCATGTTTTGCAAATAGTATGAGTCTTCACCTTGCTTTCCAACAACAACAAAAGGTCCCAGCCACAAAGCTTCAAATTTACCATGCTTGCCCTTTTCCTGACATCTTTCATTCCACATCAATACCATGTCATTCTCTTCAAATTTTCTATCCTTTTCCTTCTTGTCAAATGGATACTTCATCTATTTCTGTAGCTTCATGTTTTGACTTTGGGACTCTCTCCTTACCTCATCAAGTTCAGCTAGTTGCTCCATTCTTTCCTCCATAGGTTCAGGAACATCCAATTCCTCCTGTAAGACAAACTTGTAGACTAGCAACAAGTTCTGCAAAGGCATCCTGGCTTGTGCTCCATACACCAACTCAAATGGGGATTTTATAATTGATTTTTTAATAGTAATCCTATTATCCCACATTGCCAGTTTTAACTTTGAATCCCAAGCCTTCTTGTTCTGACCTAACATCCTCCTTATAATCTTCAAGAGACTCTTATTGCTAAACTCTAATTGTCCATTGGCTTGTGGCTGGTAAGGAGCTGCATAAGAAATATTAATTCCATGTGTATCATAGAAGCCTTTGAATTCATCTAATCTGAAACACATCCCGTTGTCTATGATTAAACTTAATGGTGTACCAAATCTGGTGATAATGTTGTCCATTAAGAAATTTGTCACCACCTTGCTTAGTAGGGATTGCCTCTACCCACTTAGTAAAATAATCAATGGCAACTAGTATCCATTTATGTCCTCCACTTGACCTTTCCTGTATCTCTCCAATGAAATCTATTCCCCATTGATGGAATGGGGCATCAACCTGCATAGGTCGAAGTGGCAAAGCACCCTGATACTTGAATTTTCCAGAGAACTTTTGGAAAGCTTCACACTTTCTCACATGTGTAAAAGAATCATTAAAAACCTTTGGCCAATAATAACCCGCCCTAATAATTTTGTGTGCAGTTGTCTTTGATAAGTAGTGTCCTCCACAAAATCCTTCATGCATTTCTTTTAAAACATGCCTTGCCTGTGACTCATCTAGACATAATAACAATATGCCATCTATGTTCTTCCAAAATAGATCTCCATCCATGAAAACATACTTTGATGCTTGCAACTTTAAAGTTCTCTTCCGGCTATCACTCAATCCCTCTAGACACTTCATGTATTTAAGATAATGAATGATATCAGTACACCACGGTGTGTGCTCAATGCTTGCAATTGTAGTCCCTTCTTCTACATTACAGACTTGACTTGCTTCAATATTTGATTCTGCCATGAGCCTAGCCAAGCCTTGACCTCTTACTAGCTTAGTGATCTATATCTCCATATCAAAATCTTGAATCTTGTTGATCCATCTGCATCTTTTCCCTATAACTTCAAATTGTGTGAGAATGTCTTTGACAGCTGCATGAGGGACATAAGCAATCACCTTTGCTCTAACAAGATATGGTCTGAATGTTTTTGTGGCCTTCACTAGTGCAAAAGCCTATTTTTCCATTATATCATACCTCAATTCAGACCCTTGTAATGATTTACTGAAAAAAGACATAGGCTACTCATGACCATCATCATTCTTCTATAACATAATAGCAACAATTGTGTGCATTGAAGAAATTGAAAAAAATCTAAAAAAGGCTTTGCAAAATCTGGAGATTTAAGAACAGGGGCCTCCTTGATGGTCCTTTTAATAGATATAAAAGCATCTAAAGCTTATACAGTCCAGTCCATTTTATGTCCCTTCTTTAACATTTTTGATATGGGATTGATGATCTCAGCAAAGTTAGAGACAAATCTTCTAACAAAATTAATTTTTCCAAAGAATGATTGAATAGCCTTGACAGTTTTGGGAATAGGAATTTTATCAATAGCTTCAACCCTCTCAAGATCTATTATAATCCCTTCCTTTGAAACAATATGTCCTAAAAGCTTACCCTCTGTGACTGCAAAATGACACTTCTTTTGATTTAAACTAATACCATATTCAAGAGCTTTAATAAATACCTTTCCAAGATGTTGCACATGATCTTTAGCCTTCTTTGAATAAGCAGTCAAGTAATCCTGGTACACTACCATAATAACATTGATCAAATCAGCAAATGCCACATCCATAGCTCTTTGGAAAGTCGCTCCAGCATTAGTAAGACCAAATGACATTCTTATGTATACATACATTCCCCAAGGAGTTGTAAATTTTGTTTTGTATTGCTTAGATTCCTTGACTTTAACCTGGTTATACCCTGAAAATCCATCCATCATGGACAACAGTTCACACCCTGTCACCTTATCCAATATAGCCTCCATATTGGGCAAAGGATAATTATCCTTGAGAGATGCCATATTTAAATTCCTGAAGTCTACACATAATCTGATATCTCTGTTCTTCTTCCTGACAAGAACCAAATTTGAAACCCACATTGAGTGCCTGATTGGTTTGATAATTCCTCCATCTCTAAGCTTTGCCAACTCTTCTTGCATTTTAGGCTCCAGTGTTGGATTTATGGGTCTTTTCCTTTGCCTGAATGGCTTAGCATTTGGCTTCAATGGTATTTCATGCTGAAACAAATCTTCCCTGTAAGCCTTCAAATCCTCATAAGACCAAGCAAACACATATTTATACTTTCTCAGCAACTCTATCAGCATTTTTCTAATTGTTGGGCTTATTCCTTTCCTAAGTACACCCTTCTTGGTGCCATCTTAGTCCCCAAGTTAATTTCTTCAACATTTTCCTTGTTGACTGGCATTTGCTTCATAAGAGATCGATCATTTCCATCATATAGCCTCTCCAATGCCACTTAGCCTTTAGGGAGCTTATTTGTTTTGAGCTGAAATATCTATTTCCCAAAGAATGTTTGCTTCCCATCTACTTCTTCAACAAAAACATTGAAGTCAATTTCCTGAGCCTCATATTGATCTATACAGTGAAGAAATTTCAAAAGATCAGCATCATCATTAAAAACTTGCTAGCTAAAAATATTATCAAGCACAATAGGCCTTGTCTTGAACTCGATCTGTGATACCCCAACCAATGTGATATCATCTCTTTTGAGTGTCACATTTGCTAAAAAATCAGCCATTATGTTCTTTGATCTGTCAATCCATTCAATTGAAAATGCATTGAACAATTCAATTGTGTCCCATACAACATTCCTATACTGCTTCAATCTTTTGTGCTTTGTTGCATATTTTAATTTGATTTGTGAAACAACCAACTTAGAATTGCCCAAAACAGCCAGCAACTTGATTTTATGTTTCACAACTATCTTCAATCTTGTCAATAAAGCTTCATACTCTGCCACATTGTTTGTACATTCAAATGCTAAAAAAAATGAATATTTAAAAATAATACCTTCAGGTGAAAAAAATATGATCCCAGCTCCATTTCCTTCCTAGCTGCAAGCCCCATCAGAATACATCTTCCATATGCTATTGTAATTTTGTGCAGCATGTTTTTCAATTGGATCACTATTGGTTAATTTTGACTGAGCTAGTTCTATTTTAAAACTCCCAAGATCAACATCACATAAACAATTGATCTGATCTTGTGGTGCACAATCAACAAGCTGGTTCATTCTAGGATCCCTATACAATTTGACTTCCTAACCATTCATTGGTATTGTAGCATAAGACAGATCAAATTGAACATTTCCACCAACATTTTTTGTCCACTGCCTTGACAAAAGAATCCTGAATTGAGGAGGAGTATCAGCGACTGTTATATCTATGTTATAAGCCACCTGTGGATAAGTAGCCAGTTTGACTTCAAAATCTTTCATAATACCAACCACAAGAACAGGTATGTTAACCATTGCATAACACTTGCCTCCAGTGATATCAACCCACATGCCAAGTTACTCCATAACTCCTATTGGCATAATGTTTATAGCAATACCAGAGTCTATCATGCATATCCTTAACAATTTGTTATTGATAAGCAATGTAGTGAAAAAAGGATCAACTTGAGGGGGAGTTGTTAATATATCACTGAAGTAGACTTCAGAATTATTTACTATCTCCTACCTATTGACTACTTTAAAAACTACTTTGTTTTCAATATTCACATGTTCTCCATTTGTTATCAATTGAACAATAGTATCCCTATATTCTTTAGTTTTCATCATCTCAAGTAGTGGAATAGAAATTTTTACCTGGGATAACACTTGAGTGAAGTCAAAAGAAGAGCTCTCCACCTTAACAGTCTTCTTCAGTTTTGACATTTCTCTTTTGTTTTCTTCTTTTTCTTTTTTACTGGGTTGGTCAGGCTTTTCTTCATTTTTATTACGCTACTTGTTTTCTATCTTTTTCACAATTTCATGTGTTTCATTTTGATCTTTTATAAAAATTCTACTAGGAACTCCTAACTCATTTACTTTTTTGTTTCTCAACCAGTATTTATTTCTTGCTTCCTCAACTGCAGCAACAGTTATTCTTTTTATTTCATCTTCAGTAAGTCTCCTTACACTACACTGAGCAGGCACCTCAATAGAATGTGGCTCTATGTAATCTTCATCAGACTCATAAAAGACCCACTATTCAGCCATATGGACATTATATTTTTGATTAGAAACATCATACTCATAGCCTTCATCCTCTAAAGATGAATTTCTTTCATCAACATGGTGAAAAATATTTGAAGTCAAATACACCATGTGATCCTCTCCATTATTTTCCATTAGCATTCCCTCTTCTTGCATCCTTTGAGCTACAACACAATAGTCTAGAGAATGTGGCTTATCACAAGCTTCAAAACAATAATTATTACTCACCATGTAAGTCCCTTTCTTGCTCAATGGATCAGGGGTCTCTTTATTTCTTAGCCTAGCTGTTATAGGTTTCCCATCCTTCCAGTCTGTATTGTAAGGCATATCAATGCAACCTCGGCCTCTCATTTCTGTATGTATTCTCCTATCTATACTAATAATTATTACCTTGTTGAGGAGGCTTCGAATTGTCTCTTTTACTAATTATACCAGCAACCTTCTTGTTGTTTTCAATTGTCAGTGCAATTCTCTATACTTCAACCAAATCTCTTGGAAATCTATTTCTCAGTCTGTACCCTTTCTTAGGATCAAATGCATTTAAATAGACACTC
This sequence comes from Sequoia sempervirens, assembly GCA_007258455.2. Lineage (NCBI taxonomy): Eukaryota > Viridiplantae > Streptophyta > Pinopsida > Cupressales > Cupressaceae > Sequoia > Sequoia sempervirens. The sequence continues at coordinate 185,798,991 of VDFB02271358.1, read as the reverse complement.
AATGCAACAGAATCTTGCAATCTTGATTTAGGCAACACTTTAGTTTGCAATTTGTTGAATTTTCAGTTGAAATTGTAAATTGAATCATTCTGATTTTTCTGAATTCTCATCAATTCATGAAGAGCTGCATCTAGTGCATTTTGATTCCCATATTGCTCTAGAAATTTGTCTTGAAATATTTGGAGAGAATTAATTGAGAATGTTGGCAGGCTGTTGAACCAATCCCTGACATCTTCAATAAGTGACATCATGAACAACTTCATGTGTAAATCTTCATATGGCACATCTATGTCTTGGATGAAAACATTAAAACTCCTTAGATGCTCTTCATCTATGATTGCATTACTCCCTATAAATTTGGGCACCATACTCCTCCAACTGTCATCCATAGGGTAAGGATACAATTGAAAACTAGCTAAATCAAACTATCTAATCATGGTTGTATGCTGGTGAGGGGGAGGAATAGGTGGATGTTGATACTGATGCATGGGATTATTGTACTGTGCATTATGTTGTGGGATATAATGCTAACCACGAGGTTGATGCATACCTGTATGCTGTGTGGGAATATGAGGTGGATGATTTGGCTGCTTTTAGTGATTCCCTATCTGATTGTGAGGAGAATTTTGTTGATTGGAGGGCCCTACACCATTATCACCTTGCTTGTGAGGTGGGACATACTTTGGGCCACCAGTTGTCTGATCAATAATTTGGGATTTTTGCAATTTAGCCTCTAGCTCCCTTACCTTCTTTTCTTGTAGTTCCAACTATGCTTTTATTTCTTCAGAAATTAAGAGCTCAAAGTTTTCTTTAGGATTTTTGTGATTACCTTCCATCTTCTGATCATATTCATGCTGAATTCTAATTTGTTCAGCCTCCAGTTCAGCTCTAAACTTAGCCTGTTTCTGAGGATTATAAAATGGATTTATTCGCTCTTCAGGGGTACAAAGTTCTACACTTGAGTTATCCTTCCATGTATCATAGCGATCATATGTTTCACAATGGAATTTTGATGCTTTATCTTTACCTATCAGGTACATGTCCTCACATTTCCCTTTTCCTTTATCAACATTGTCATCTTTGTGAGTCCACTTACTGTTGCTAGCAGGAGCTCTAGTATGACCTCCCCTATACTAAGATCTTCTTCCATTCATTATGAACAACTGCAAAATTTCTATCAGAGTCGCCACTCACTTTTATCAAAAATGAGAAAATACTTGATGTTTCTTATTCCCAATAGAATTTGTGCAAGATTTCTAACTCTATGATTAAGGCCTTAATTATGATTGTTCCCCAGCGGAGTCACCAATTTGTTAGCTCTCAAAAATGCAGGCAAGATGCCTCAAGAGGCTGCCAATCTCTTGATACACTTTAGGGTAACATACAAGGTCAAAAGAATTCAACCTTCTACTCTTCAGGTGCTACCAGACCTAGGCGGGTGTACCTCTCTTATTGAAGCAAACTTGGCTTATGATTATCTCTCTTACAGTGATTTGTTCACAATGGCAATTTGAAGTGAACAAATGAAATCAAATTTGAAAGTAGCAGCAATATTCTGATCTAAATCCTAAAATGCTTGATTATCAGATAAAAAAAACTGAATGAATTCAAATGGTAAAGTGCAGAGACTAGTTCATTATTGGGTAAGTGGAGTCAAATGAAATCAAGATGGGCAACACTTCTCTGGAGAACTTAAATTACCTAGCATATATATTGTTTACAACTTGTATAAACATGCTACATTGCGACTACTAAGCTCTACTTTAATAATCCAAATGAACCTCTCTGATTACTATGATCAACTAAAAGGAATTAATCTTTGCTTGAAAGAACCAATCGACTAACCAGACAGATACAACAAATGTGCACTGATGAATTGAATATAAACTTGTTATATCAATTTAAAAAATTAGAAATAATCCATCTTGGAGACAACTTAGCAATCCTTTTATTAAAATTATTCAATAGATAACTGATACTAGAAATGTCCAGCAACATCAATTGATATTCATAAATACCTCCATTTTGAAAACATGCATCATAGCCTCTGATTTGATAAATCTACTATTTTGTATCCATACAGTTTGCCTACTATATTGAATAACTAATGATTGATGGATCAAATACAATCACAAAATGCCTATTTATACACCAGCATTTGGAAAATATTTCAAATTGAGATCTCATGTCGGCCCCCCATAGAATTCGGGCTCAAACTATGTTGGCCTGCAACATTTTTTGAAATAGATACATGTCAGCCACAGTATTGAATTTCTACCAGTGAAACAATCAGCGAGACAATCTAGCAGTTATGCCGAAGGAAATTCAAACACTAATCATTTCCCTTATGTATTTCACCTTCGCTATGACTTATTCGAGTCAAGGAGATGTCGTATAGACCAATTTACATTTCACCGAGAGCCCCTTTATTTCATTCACTATCGCTATAGCCATATGATATCAAAGAAACATCTCACAGAGAATCCCAAAGTGTCATCGATAGCCTTTGTACTCAAACTTGTCATTGTGACACAAGAATATCTCATATTGACATGTTCTTTTCGTTTCATTCATAGTCACCGTAATATTCTAGTATTGAAGAGACCCTATATAGATTTCTTAATGTTCCATCGAGAGTCTTCATGTCCCTTTATGTTTTGCTATAACACTATGATATCGGGGAAACATCATATCGAATACATAATGTTATGCCAGAGGTCTTTATAATTTCAAGGTCACCAAGACAAGAGCACATTCTCACAGAGATATAATCTTCATTCGCCTTCACCAAGACAATACACAATCGGGAAGACATCTAATAGATTAAATTCTGCTTCACTGAAAGTCATCAATCATCTTGAGTTGTTGTGACATATTTGTCCTCATGCCGACAAAAATTCCCCATCTTGTTCTATCGGTGAGACCCCAGGCACCTCACCAAGACCATACTTCGAAGAAAACATCTCATATCGATGAGCCTTTTGATAGAAGCCATTCGTAATGTCAGCGAGACCGGAGGTCACTCGCCGAGACCTTACCCCGATATGGCTTAGTTCAGCCGAAATAACCTTCACATGTTGTTCGGTGAGACACTTCAGAATTGTTGTGATGCTACTCCGATGGGAGAGATCCTTTTGCCGAGATATATCCAAGTGCACATGGTTGGAAAGACATATATCCCATCGCTATGACCTTTCTTCGATGACAAAGCCTCTCACTGAAAAGCTCCTTCTTGTACTTATCGGCGAAACATAATGAGTTCGGTAAGAGCTCACACCGAGGACCAACCTCATGCCAATATGCTTTTCCAAACGCGAGTTGGGAAGACAAATTGAAATCGATGAAACATTACTCTGAAGGCCATTAGCAATTACCGATATCTTTTGTTGCCGAGACAGAGAAAAATTCTTGCCAAAACACCTGCAATAAACATATGTCAACACAAAGGCAACATGGGTCGAGGAAACCCCGGTACACCTATGTCGATATGGGAAACAACGTGGAAAATGCATAACATGATAAGTTTATGGGATAAATATGAGCCAACATACAAGAAAAATGTCATGAAATGAGGAAAATACGCCAAAGGAAAGACTCATATGGAGACTCAGGGGGCATGAAAGATAGGAAAAATCATCAAATTTTAATAGTTCCAACTGGGGTCTGGAGTGATGTTAGAAGGAGGATCCCAACCATCATCAACATCATTTTTCTCTTTATCTTCTTCCTCATGTCTAGGCAAGATTGTAAGTGCCAGATGTAGGAATGTTTTACTAATGACTGGCCAACTAGAGCCAAAAGCAAGAGGGTCATCAGAGGGCCAACTGGAACTACCACCACCACTCCCCGAAACACCTCCAGAAGGCCACCCCTAGCTATCCCAAGGCAGAGGAGAATGGTTTCACCGAGTTGGGAGCTAGGAATGGGGATGCGTAGAGCCATTTTGCTACTAGCCCCTGGAGGGTGACCGACTATGGGAATAAGTGGGAAAAGTAGGGACCTAAGCAACAGTACAAGGGGCATTACCCCAATGGTCCAAGAGAACCTAGAGGTAAGCAACCTTAAGTACAACTTTATTAGCTTTCACTTGAACCTATAAAAGCACAATAGAGCAAATCATAGCTTAGGATATAAAGATACATGAATATCCATTTGAGTATGTGAAAAAATGCAAGCATTTTTGTCTTTCCAAATATTTAAAAGAATTTCCACCTTGAAAGTGTGCCAAAGCTGGGTGAATTTTGTAGGAAATCTGGGAGAGTCTACTAGAAACACCATATACCAGGAGAAAGGTTCTGGCCTAAAGGGCCGAAAAATTCATGAATCCAAGTCCAAAGCTATTGTGTTTTGGGACAAAACTAGAAAAGATGCTTAAAATTCTTAGCTTTCCCGCAAAAAGGTTAATGAGGGTCCTGAACCCCTAGGTGAACCAACTGAAAGCCCATAGGAAATCCTTGGAAAATAATACACTAGGCAAAGTGGGAAAGCTTCAACTCAACACTTGCAGACCAAGTGGCAACAAATCTTTTACACCAGATATGAGCGGGAGATTGAAGAAGCCACCTCTGGTTAAAACTCTAAATCATAGGAAAATGTGGTGAGAGCCACCTATAACCAAGTCAAGGCTTGTAGTTCCTGAAAGGGGTGTCTAGATACCACTTCTAGTCTTTCCACCAAGTTTTGGTCTCATGAATTCCAACCTTATGAAGCATTTCAGCAGGAATGGAATTCACCAGACCATCATAAGTAGCATGGTCCTGGTTATGAAGCATGTACTAGGTACGAAAAACTTCCCACGACATAATATTCATGGTGGGTCTGAGAAAGATTTGTTGCAGGGTTTGGATACCCTTTTTGTGAAATCTGAGTGCCTTAAGCCTAGACAACTTAGCCAATGGCTGACCATTGCTAGCAAAAAGAGGCAACCAACAAATATTGTGTTGGTTGAGAGAGAGCCCATCTCGAAAACCAGAGCCAACCCAACAGAGCTAGGGTTTGACAACTTTAGAGGCTCACCAGATGCTTTTGGCCACAAAATTCCCAATAATCTAGATTGGTTCTTCCATGACCAGAAGGGTTTGAAAGCTAATCCCCTTCTAGAAAGGTCTATGGATAGGGAAGTTGGATTGAATACTATGCCTAAGAAGAATTTTCCAATCCTTGTCCCCAGTAAGGGCACGAATAATCCACATAACACATAGAGTAGTAACTTATTGTTGAGTAGACAACAACCTATGACCTCCCGAGTCTCTGGGAAGGTAGCAAAATTCCCTAGCCATGCAATGAAACCCTCTATGAGAATCAGAGGAGGCCCAAAGAAAGTCACAAAGCAGATTTTCAAGCTTTTCTTAAGCAACTTTGGAGGGGACCTATCAAGAAGAATAATAAACATGTGTGGCCACTAGAATTTTGGAACACACCTAGAATTTTCTTGCCAAAAGAGGGGCTTGGTAACCCAATAAGCAAGATTTTGTTCAACTTTAGAGAGCATGATTTGCCAAAGCTTAACTAGAGATGCATGAAAGGAAAAGGGAATGCCCAAAAACCAAAAAACTTCTCCATGCCCAATCCAATTCTAGCCATACTGTTGTAGCCACAATGGAGAGGGCAAGATAGACTGTTAGTAACGCAAAGTTTTATGCCACTAGATGGGAAATCCAGAAGGAATATAGAAGGTATTAAGACACTCAAGAGCCATTGTAATGGATCTTCTTCCTCCAGAAGGGTGAGGAATGATTCATCAACACAATGGCCATTAAGAAGCTGAGCCTGAGAGTTAGGCAGAGAAATTCCCTTGACCTGCTACTGATCAACTACATTATCGAAGAGGTAACCAAAACCATCGGCTGCAAGCACATACAAATAGGGGGATAGAGGGCACCCTTGTTGAATGGAATGAAAGAGTCCAAATTCATAGGATTGATGACCATTGATGGTGATACAAGCTGAGGAATTCACAAAGAGCATTTGAACAGATTGAATGAAATTGGGCCCAAAACCTAAGGCTTGTATCATAACAAGAATAAACGGTCATTCAATGTGGTCATATTCCTTGGAAAAATCAATTTTAATGAACATGGCTTTTTTTTTTTGAATATTTGGCCCATTCCATGCCTTCCCAAGCAGTGATAATATTATCCAAAATAAATCTATATTTGATAAACCTATTTTGTTTCTTTTGCACAATCTGAGGTAGTATATGGAAAATTTTAAGAGCCAAAGCCTTGGCAATAATCTTGTAGGAGACATTAAGAAGCGTGATAGGTCTTTAGTTGCAAATATTTTTTGGGTCACCTAGCTTAGGTATGAATTTTATGTTACCTTTATTAATTAAGTTACCTAGAGAATTAGAATGAAAAGCTTCTAAGTAAACTTGATGCAGACCATGCCCAATATAGTCCCACATGGCTTTATAGAATTCACAAGGTAATCCATCAATTCTTGGGGATTTTTCATCAACCATGGAGTAGACAGCCTCTTTGAGATCATCAACTGATGATAGTTGATCAAAAAAAAAATTGAGCTAAAGAAAGCTTTTTTGGCACAACAGAAAGGCAATATTGAAGGCTTTGTTGTCACACAGGCATGACTTCCTGTGTAGTGAAGACTTGCTCATAATGATGCAAAAAAGGCCTGGAGAATGTCAGGCAGCTTAGAAAGCACTTGAACACTATCTTTTATTTTTTTAATGCCTGGGGATGAGTGCCTGGCACATAGAGCCAAAAAAACTCTTTGGAGGCACGATCACCAACTTTTAGCCAATGTAATAGAGCTTTGATTTGCACTCCTCTAGCAGCATAGTTATCATCAATTTGTTTCTTGTGCCTTAATTCCACCAGGCTGACTTGCAATGATAGAGAAAAGGGGCTGGCCACCAAAGCCTCAGAAGCCACACAGAGGTCATCGGTGGTAGCCTCATCAGCCAATCGGCAAAAAATAGCTAGCTGACGACCATACATGTGCAGAAATCTAGTCGTGCAAAAGATAGCCTCATTCCACCAAGAAATCCAACCTGTATGATGAGCTAGTCTACACTCCAAATTCTAGACTCTATGAATGTGGGCTAGGGTAGGCTTGTGGCAGAATAAAGATGTGTTTAAAAAAAAATGAGTTTTACATGTATGAGGTTGTTGAGTCTCCCATTCAATGCAAAAGGAAATGGGGAAGTGGACTGACAAGGTCACATCCACTAATGGATTAACCGAGAGAGAGGAGTTGTCAAATGAGAAAAAGGATTGTGTTGAGATCATGGAACGATCAAGGAACTTAAATATTCTGTGAGAACCAACTCTGTAATTACACCAACTGTGCCAGAGAGAATGAGAATGGTAGTGACCAATATTGGGATCAAAAAGCCCCAATTTACTGCGTAAGTAAAACCATGCCTCTCTTTCCCCAACTTTCCATCTAAATGGAAAAGTTCCATCTTTGATAGATGCCATTTCTACCATATTAAAGTCCCCATAGAGTAACCAGGTAGCAACTGGTAAAGAATCATCAATCCAACGCCAGAGTAAAGAGTTTTCCACAACATCATTAGAAGCATAGACATTAATAATCCCAAAGGAATGACTATCAATGTTGAGAAGGATCCAGACAAACCGATGAGTGGGATTGGACTTTTGGTTAACCATAGAAGAGTGCCACCATGGGGCCAAAAGGGTGACAGCTCCACCATGCCCAACATCATGGGTAGTACAAAACATTTTACTGGTTGGTTAAATAGAATGACAAGCTACAACAAGCAAAAAACTAGAAATTTGAACTTCTTGGAGATAAATCACTTCAACACCTAAGTAATTACACAAGGTATCCCTAAAAAAATACTTTCTGGAGAGGTCTATCAGACTTCAAACATTCCATGAAAGGAACTTCATGAGTGAAACTCCTCCATGTTTTCAAAACTTGATTCCTCTTAATTCAGAGAAGAGAAACGATTCTGCAAAACTTCTGGCAGAACTCATCTAATCTAGATGGATGAAGAGGACATCCTCCATTTTTCATGAACATATTCCCCTTCTTCCCTGGCAGAGGAAGGGTTGCAAGACCATCTTTGATCTCCCACCATAGGAGAAGACACATTCGATTGTGTTAACATGATAGTAGCCGGTCGAGGCATAGCCTTTGGCCTAGGCTTCTGTGAAGCATAATCAGCTCCAACCATAGCTTCTTTCCCCTTCACAGAAGGGTTTGAAACATCTTTCATTGTCTCAAAGGTCACATGACCCGACCCAGAACCAGTGGACTTATTCTTTCAATTCGTAACCATAGTCCATTTCGCATAAGGTTTGGCAGCAAATGCAGTCGTTGAACGAGGTTTTTCCACATATCATGGTGGAGAAGGTGTTTGAGGGACTGCTAAAGGGTAGTCCTTAATCTTGTGGTCTGTTGACTAACACCTATAGCACGTGTTAGGAAAATTAAAATATGTGACCTTCTAGGTGTGGCAAAGAGCTCCAATTTGGATATCAATGGAGTCTTTCAAATATTTGGCAAGGTCCACTTCCACACAAACCCTCTTCTAGGGCCAAGCCTAAAAGAACCTATCTAGCTTAATGCAACTAACCCTCCCTAGTGAGGAAGCTATCCTATTGAAAAAAGGCACACAAGGCAAGGGTAGACCATGGAATTCAATCTAGACCAGGACCCATAACTTGGTGTCATCTGAGACAAAAAAGTCATTGGTCCATGCCTAGAAAACTAACAGAGAAGACCAGACATACCAGGGCCGATGGCCTAAGATAGCCTACACATGATTGATCTCCGCAAAGTGGAACAAAAAGAAACCCTTGGATAAATTTTGGACCACATCAAGGAGGACCCCATGAGGGACCTTGGAATCCTTGTTAACCCAATCTTTAAGCACACTTTCAATGGGAGTTCTCTAAACAAAATACCCAACAAGGGTGTATTGCTCAAGCCATTAACAAGCAATATCAAAATTTGGTAAAGGAATTAGTTAGTGAATCATAGCACTTACCTCATGAAAGGCTTTCAGAAAAAAAATTTCTGGCATGTTTGTTTGGAGGAGGATTCATTGATTATCGTCATTGAACCGCTAACACTAACAAGAAATACTAGGTTAGAGCTAGTTGAAAGCATATTAAAAAAAGAAAAACCACAGTAAATGCAGTTATACACACAAGAATAGAAGGGATTCTTGAGTAGGATGCACAATATGATGCAAGAGAGACCAAGGGTAACCAAAGAAAATACAAAACCCTAGCAGAGCTCATACACTCAAGTAATCTTAGAAAAAATAGTCAAGCAAATTTAACATTGAACATTCACTAGTTTTGACTTCAAGATTAGATTTTGTAAAATCAACTATCCTTTTAGCTTCTTCAACTTTAGTTTTTAGACAAAAAATTAGTTTATTAGATTCATCAACTTGACTCTTTAAGTTAACAATCTGATTTCTTGCTTCTTCAAACTCTAAAGAAACTTTTGCAAAATCTAAACATATCTTATCTTTGGAATATTTCTCTTGTTGAAGTTGGTCTTTTAATTTCTAATTTTCTTTGTTGAGTTGCTTGATTATATCCATAGCACACAAAATTCCACCTTCTAAATCAACTTCACACTCCCATTAATCATCAACCTCAACAATAAAACCATCTTCTTTATCACACTTTGTGATGCAGGAGCATCCAGTGGTGTGAGGGCAATCTTGCATCACCATAAAAATATGCTTTCCATTTATGTTGCTTTTGTTTGTTTTTTTGTAGATGTTATTGCATTTTTGGATACCCTTTTCATTGAATAAGAGTTTCCAACTTTTAGAACTATTTTTCTACTTTTTCTACTCATCTACTATTTTTAGCAGGTGGGAATTTTAAGGCGTGGGAAGACAAAAATTTATGGGAAGGTTCATGATGGAAAAATAAGCACTTTACCAAAAGAATCGAGTCAAGATGATTCATAGATTGAAATTTATTCAAGTTCCAATTTCTATTTTTTGCCCTGAAAAACCTTCCGAGTCTAGTTTGAGGCACTAAACAGTCCCGTATGGGCCCAAAACTGTGCTTTTGGGGGGATGAAATAACATCAAAATCTTGCCTCAAAAATGCATAGAAAGGGGGTGTCCCAAAAAGGCAAATGGGTTCTGGCGCAATTTCCAAGACCACACTTCAGGGAGGTGAAAGTACATCAAAAACCCACCTAAAAATTCATAGAAAGGGGTGTCTTATGTGGAGAGGACTCATTTTTCATTAAAGGCGAATGGGTCCTAGCAACATTTTTTAGGACATTAGATTTACCAAATTAAATGTCATACAATATCATTATTGGGTGTCAAGATAGATCCTTGAAAAGGTGGTTTGAATTTGAATTAAAAGGGTCAATTAAACTCAATTAACCATCGTTAATTAATGAAATCCTAGATAAGTGTGAAGGTATGTTATGACACTTTACAAAACCTAAATAAGGACCAAGTTATGTACATTTTATTCAGAAAGGAGCCCATAAGGCCTAATTAAGTAAATACATCCTAGAAAAGTGTGAAAGTGTGTTACAACAATTTACAACACCTTTGCAAAGGATCAATTAAGGTATTTTTTAGTTAAATAAAGGTCCTCGAATAGTGTTAATGTGTGCAACACATTACAACACCACTCCAAGACATCATTAATTCAATTTTAAAATCAATTATCCAAAACCAAGTAAGGGAAAATGATACTTTTTTCATTACTAATATATATTACCTTCTATGCAACTAGATCTCAAAGCTTGTATCATTTCACACCATAACTATATCTAATGAAGATACATTTCATAGGCTTGTTATCCAAGTTTGTTTGCTTCTCCTTTGGCACATGTAAATATTCCTTGCAACAAAAAACTCTAAGATGTATTAATGAAGGATTGTGACCTGACCATGCCTTTATAGGTATCTTATCAACAAGAGATGATGTTGGAGATCTATTAATTAGGTAAGAGGCAGTGGCAAAAAATTCAGCCCAAAAACTTTGTTCTAGGCCAACACCACTCAACATACTCCTAGCCTTCTCCATTAGTTTCCTATTCATTCCTTTTGCAACTCCTTTTTTTTTGTGGAGAATGGGTATGTGCAGGATCATCATGGAAAAAAAAGGCCCTTAAGTGGCAAAAAAATCAGAAAAATCAGAGTTAGAAAACTTGATGTAAAAATTGAATAAGTTATCTATATTATTTCAAAAATATGTAAGAATATAATTTGTAGCAATTTGAATGTAGTTTCTAAACTACTAGGTTTGTTTTAAAAATAAATCTCTTTGGTGAAAATTTGAAATTTCAATCCAGTAGTACTTAAATTTTAGGGAAAAAATAAGAAGTAGGTGTCTTTCTAACCACCCTAACCACAATAAAATGATAATATTTTTTTTAAGATTTTATATATAAGTAGAGGACTCATGTGCCAATGTGATGCATTTTTTTTGTAATTTTTTCCAAGTAAATAATTAATTATGAATTTTTATTACAAATTTTAAAAATATAAAAACTCGTGATGTCGACCACCTTAACTTGGTGAAAACTTCATGAAATTCAATTTTTTATTTTTAATCCTATAGTATGCAAAGCATAATGTGATGCATGTTTTGATTCAAAAAATGTGATACGCTTGAAAGCTATAGATTTTTCAATAGCCTATCAATCGGACTTTAGTAATTTGAATGGAAAATGAATAATAATTATTATTAAATTCAAGTAAATCATAATTTATATTGGTGAAAGATGAGAATCTCCTTTAAAAACCCTTTTCATTTCATCAATTTTTGGGTAAAAAAAAGTCGTCAGCCACATACCCATCATACTGCAACTTTTTGGCCCATCATGATCCTGCACATACCTAAATACAAAGTTTTCTTTTGTCTATGAATACCACAATTTTTACAGAATCTATCAAAATCATTAGAGAACAATTCACCACCATTATTAGTCCTCAAACATTTTAATTTCTTTCTAGTTTGAAACTCAACCATTGCTTTAAATTCTTTAAATCGACTAAAAACTTTAGATTTACTCTTTAGAAAATATACCCATGTCATTCTACTATAATAATCAATAAATGAAAAATAATATGTGGATTTACTAATTGAAGGAACATCTACAGGACCAAACACATCATAATGAATAAGATCCAATACACCAAAATATTTATGAGAACTCGAGTAAAATTGAACACAGTTTTGTTTTCCATATATGCAATTAGGAAAATCAAATTCAAGATTACAATCAGACAAACCTTAAACATGGTTTTTATTTTTCAAGGTGCTTAGACCATTTTCTCCAATGTGGCCAAGTCTTTGGTGCCATAGCATAGTTTTCTCTATAGGTAAATTTGTTTCAGAAGAAAAAGCACCCTTGGGTACCCAAAATCCATGACCATCTATTGAAGGTGAAACCCTCACTTCTTCCATAGACTTGTTTTTTATAAAAGTACTATTGCACTCAAAAGTGCAAGCATCAAGATTATACAATGTGCTATATCTGACACTTCTGGAAATCACCATAGAACCTCTAACCATCTTGCATCCTGCATTAGAGAATACTACTTTTACACCCACATCTATTAGTTTTCTTATATATAATAGATTTGATGCTAATCCAAGGATATGCAACTATAGAATAGGGGGATTCACTACTCACGAGTTCTCTTCATTCAGAGAGACTCGCAAGGTGAACTTCCTTAAACTACCTCAAGGAATAGTGGTGAGAGTTTCAGAATCATAAAAAGTAGGTCACAAAGATTCTCTAGACAAACTAACAAGCTCTCAGCCAAAGGAAAAATGTAGAATTTGAAAAACCAACTTCACAGTCCCCAAGAACACCTGCAAGCAATCACCTATCACATGCACAAGATATTCAAAACAAAAAATGAAAGATGTTCTATAAACTCTCAAAGCAAATTTGTGCAAGCAAAAATTAGAATTATTGATTATTGAATGAAATTGTTTTACAAATATTACAAAAGCCTTCAAAAAGGAAATGATGCAATAAAGCAAGAAAAGACAACCCTAATCTTATCTTGAGCGAAAAGATAGCTCACTAAGATAAGATAAGAATTAAATAATAATTATCCTAGGAAATAAATAATTACCTAAGTAAACTTATCCTAAAGTGTAATTAAATAATTAATTACACCAACACCCCCCCATAAGTGCAACTTAGAGAGAAGAAAATTCTTATCCAAGAGATGAGTCCCAGCAACAAGGCCTGATCAGGTACTTATTTACAAATGCAATGCAAACTAAATCAAACGGGGTTTAAAGGAGAAAACCACATGGGAACAAAAATCCTCCCCAAAATAGAATGTGAAAAGAATGAAATGCACTAATGAAAGAAGGATAGGAGGTGGATTACATGATACCCCCCATAGAAAAATTCTATCATATAAGTACATATACAATGGTTTCCATAGGAAAGATATAAAGAGAAAAGAAGGCCCCCCCACAATGAAGAAACTCATGTCGCAATGGTAGATGCCTGATGTAGAATCCAAAATGATATTTTCAAGAGGAAAATAATATTCCTCCCCTTGGGAAGAAATGGATCCAAAGGATGATGTCGAAGAAACCCTATGAAGAGTGATGAATCAATCTGTCTCAAGATGTGTTCCATGATAGGATGCTGAAGAATATCTCTATCTGAACTAAAACAAATGATGCCAAATCCAACCTAATGTGGAGAATCCTGAAATGCAACCTCTGGATGCATAGATAATGGTGGGTGTATAGTGATAACCTGACTGTCAAGGGAGAGGAGATGAATGTCCTCAAAATAATCCTCAAGATTTGCAGTGTGAGACTCAACAAACAAGAATGTGTCTGCAAGATAAGAATCTCATGATGTAGCAGATAATGAATGATGAAGATGGTCATGATGCTGAACTAAATCCATAGGGGCCAATGTGGCAATACTGATGTCATTAGGAACAATGGATAATACACGTATAATCTCAGTCTGAAGAGTAGGAACTGTGAGACAAGCCTCTGATCCATCGGAACATGTAAGGGTGTCTAAATACTCAAGCTCTTCTAAAGTATCTTGATCAAAGGATGTATTATCTCTCCAAGCAATGGGTAAGAGACAATCTGAAGCAGGATCCTCTGGGAATGGAGAGATATTGGGGTCTCCATAGATCTCCCAAAGACATGTCCAAAGTGGGTGGGGACAATCAATGTCCGATATAGCCCACATAGTGTCATCATCAACACTAGACAATATAAGTCCTACTATGTGATCTCTAATGATATCCCAAGCTGGTTTTCCCTCTGAAGTGGCTGGTTCAGGTATGAGATCATACAAATAAGGAAAAATATTAAGCCACCTACATTGTGTAAGTATGCCTTTTTCCCATGACTCATAATTACCTCATTCCAGAATTACAATTGAAGGGTGAGTAGAAAAAGCCATGATAACTCTTCAAATTAAAAAATATTATAAAACCGACCTCAGTACATATAAAGCAGATCAAAATATGCCATCTCACACAAACAGATCCTTTCCAGGTGCCAAAATTTCCAAGTAATTGATAGAATTGTGAAAACACAAAATACTAAATAAAATATACTTGGGGTAGATTCTGGAAAAATAAATAACAAATCTGGAAGGATTATAGAACCACCTTTCCAACGCCTATTCGTTTCCAAAAAATGGAGTTTGGACACAAAAGTTACACCCCCTAGAGTGCAAAAACCATGATCTGACTTTGACTGAGGAAAACAACATCAAAACAAAAAAATCTAAGACCACACCTACACCATTGGATTGGTGCCAGAACCAGGTTTCCAATGACTATTCATTTTTGAAAAAATGACTTCGTTTGCAAAAGTTATGGAAAAATGAAAAAAATCCCTATAAAAGGGCACTTCCAGACTAAGCAGGTGCAAATACTAAGCTCCTTTAGGTTCAACCCTTGGTCCTACATATGACCGCCAGCTTCAAGTTTGAATTAAAAAAAAATGTGATGGGGGCTAATAGGCTAAGTGCCCAGTCTGCAAGGAGACCGCTGACTTGTGAGTAAAGCCCATGAGGGCTAGATCTAGGCTCCTTGTTGGCAATATAACCATCGGCTGGAGCTTTAAAGCCTGTGGGGGCTACAAGGTGGCGGATCGGTGGGGATAGGCGGCCTGCAGGTGGTCATTGGGCTGAGCTCTGGTGGCACTTGCTATTATAATTGGCCGCGCAAGTTTTTATAAAAACACTTGATTTTTTTTGAAATTTTTTCCTCGATCTGTGTGCTGGGGAGGTCGTATGGCCTTAGGGCTAAATTTTTTTCCCTTTTTTTCAAATTTCTCCTAAATTGATGAAACAAAAGGCATTTATGGGGTTTTTGGACACTCTGATCATGATGGCGATGTTTGTTTGAGCCCAAAGTGCTCCAAAAATTTAGCTACCCCCAGATCTACAAAAAATCAATTTGACTTGAAACCCTTACACATAAAAAAATGTTGTGAGAGAATATCTTCAGATCACGAATAGGAAGTAATAGGTCTGGAGCTCTGATACCATGTAGAAGTTGAAAAACCAACTTCACAATCCCTAAGAACACCTGCAAGCAATCACCTATCACATACACAAGATATTCAAAACAAAAAATGAAACATGTTTTGTAAACTCTCAGAGCAAACTTGTGCAAGCAAAAATCAGAATTATTGAGTATTGAATGAAATTGTTTTACAAATATTACAAAATCTTTTAAAAAGGAAATGATGCAATAAAGTAGGAAAAGACAACCCTAATCTTATCTTGAGCAAAAAGATAGCTCACTAGGATAAGATAAGAATTAAATAATAATTATCCTAGGAAATAAATAATTACCTAACTAAACTTATCCTAAAGTGTAATTAAATAATTAATTACATCAACAACAACACAGAATACAGATGACAACATGGTGCGCTAACATCCTAGAGGCACGTTGGCATCTCATATGGACCAGAGAATGATTTTAGCACAATAAATGCCTAAATGACTACTAGCTATCAAATTACTAAGAAATTACAAAATGTAGGAAAATGATAAAAAGTAATAAATTTGAAATAAAGTGAAATGGATGATAAAGATAAGGAGAAGAAAGGAAGAAAATACTTACAACAATGCAAGTAATGAAGCCTCTAGCACGTGAATGTCTTCAATACCTATAAGTGTGATATCTGGAGAGAATATTGGGGTTGTATATGGGTTTTCCTTAGTCAAACCCCTATTTTGGTGTTCCCACCTCCATGGAAAACCAAGAAGATAGAGAGAGAAGAGAACTAAAATGGACAAAGCATGTAATGAAATCAAAACCCGCTCAAGAATAGAACCCCCACCACCAAGTGTGAGTGATAAAAGAAAACCCCACTTGAGGAGAACCCATATCACAAAAGAGGTGATAAAGCAATCCCCGCTCAAGGAGGAGAACCCATATCATGAAGTAAGCATGTAAATAGTAGGGGATATGGGATCCCAGGATGCTCACAAGCATAAGGCAATGGATATGGAGCTACAAGAGCTAAGAAGGAAACACAGAGTGTTAAGAAATCTTGAGAGAGCTTGAAGCTACTACAACAAGTTGTATGAAGCTATGCAAATAAGTGATGGAGTGAAACTAAAAGCTAGAATGAAGCTAGAGAAGTGCTAGTAAGACTTAGAAGATGTAAATGGGGTGAAAAGAATGCGTTTAAGGAGAGAAGAGAAGCAAAAAGAATCTTCCAAGGAATTTTCAAGGAATCTCAAGTTGTTACCACTAACCAAAGAAGGTGACAAGTTGAAGACATGCATGAAAATGGTCATCTAGATTTTGAAATGTTGCAGGATGCTAGTGTGATGTGCAGACATCTGAGCAACATGCTAGTGTTTAGACATTTCACGCTACAAAATGATGTGAACGAGAAAGTCATAAAGTCTGATGCAAAGCTAATATGAGAGGGTAGCTATTGAAAAGGGGTGTTGGAGCATCTTGAGAGGGAAAAAGGTTGATGCAAGGGCTAAAATGACCCTACTCAAGATGGTAGGGGAGAGGACACTAAAGTAAAAGCAAGAATGTATGTGAAATTGCAAGGGGTGCAATTTTATGCCTATACATTTTCCCCCCACTTTAGCAGGCATATGAATCTACATTAATATGCACAATAAAGGAAATCTACTAAACATAAATAACATCATATGCCAAAAGGATACTATAGAGGAAGCAGAAAATTCTTTGAACCATGGAAGCATGCCCCCAGGCTAAAGACCTGCAACACAAATGAGTTAGACAAGAAAACCCTACACTAGACAACAGTGTTACATCATAAAAGCTAAGGGATTTGAGTCAACAAAGTAAAGAGACATCAATGTAGAAGGTTATCTCAATACTATTCATCATCCCCAAATTAAGAAATCACACATAGAAGAATTCTAAAATGAAGAGAATGGCATATGCTTAGGATGAAGAAGATGCAAATCTTTGATCTAGTAAATGCAAGTTGAGAAGAGAGATATAAAGATGAAATGAATGCAAGAGTGATAAAATAAATCCTCGCTCGAGGAGGAAAACCCGTATCATAGAGTAAAAGTGATGAAAGCAATCCCCACTTAAGGAGGAAAATCTGTATCACAAAGTAAGAGTGATAAAATAAATCCCTACTCAAGGAGGAAAACCCATATCATGGAGTATAGGTGATAAAATCAATTCTCGCTTGAGGAGGAAAACCCATATCATAGAGTAAGAGTGATAAAAGCAATCCCCACTGAAGGAGGAAAAGTTGTATCACAAAGTATAGGTGATAAAAGAAATCCCCTCTCAAGGAGGAAAACCCCTATCACAGAGAAAAAGTGATAAAAGAAATCCCCACTTCAAGGAGGAAAACTATATCACAGAGTCTAAGTGATAAAATCAATCCCTACTTCAAGGAGGAGAACCTGTATCACAGAGTATAGGTGATAAAAGCAATCCCCGCTCGAGGAGGAAAACCCATATCACCAAAGGTAGGTGATAAAAGTAATCCTCACTTGAGGAGGAAAACCTTTTGGCCCCATAGTTGTCATTTCACCAGAAGATTGACCTGTTAATTCCTAATACAACTGCCAGAGTTAATAGATCTATGGGAGGTAGTTACTCCATGTTGTGAATCCTAAGGGGAGCGCTGACCATCTACCAACAAAATCACCCTTAGCATTACCTAAGGGGATTTTAACCCAACACCTTTGGCTTTGATACCAATTATTGGAACCATAGTTGCCATTGCACCAAAATATCAACCTATTAATGCTTGATACAACTGTCAGAGCTAACAAATCCATGGGAGGTGGTTAGTCCATGTCACAAATCCCAAGGGGAGCATTGACCATCTATCAACAAAACTCATATCACCAAATATAGGTGATAAAAGAAATCCTTGATCAAGGAGGAAAACCCATATCACCTAATATAGGTGATAAAATAAATCCCCACTTGAGGAGGAAAGCCTGTATTACCAAAGATAGGTGATAAAAGCAATCCCCGCTTGAGGAGGAAAAGTCGTATAACCAAATATAGGTGATAAAAGAAATCCCCACTCAAGTAGGAAAAATTGTATCACCAAATAAGGATGTAAAGGATCTCTATAGGTTCTCAGTCTTGTAAAGCAAGAAAAATTAGAGAATCATGTGGCTGCTACAAGCTGTGTTACAAGACAGTCACAAAAAAGATAGGTCTAGTCAGGCTTCCCCCAAGCTAGACATGACAATATGAAATAGGTCTAGTCAGGCTACCCCCAAGCTAGATGTGAAAGAATCCATTTGAAATAAATACTTTAAAATGGGGTCCCTTAGGAACCTGGCATGAAAAAAGAGGGGTCCACTCAAGGGATGCACTATTTGAAAAGAAAGGTCTAGTCAAGCTACCCCTAAGCTAGATTCCATAGAATTCTTTTGAGAGAAAATATTTCAAAAGGAGTCCTGTGGGAACCCTAAAAGAGAAAAATGGGCCCACTCAAGGGATGCTTCATTTTAAAGACATAGAGAAGAGAGGGGGTCCTTAAGAAGGACACACATCTCTGGAACAAGTTATCCCTACCCCCAACATATAGGGGAGGAGAACCATGAAAGATGCTTAGAACAAGATAGAGGTAAACCTTGATATCACTTGTCATGCAAAGAAAAGGGAGGTGCATCAATCAAATGGGATTTTGATGGCACCCGAATCACAAAGTTGTTCTATTTTATCCTTCAAGGCCTTACATTCACCAATGGTATGCACAAAAAGAATTTTTTCCTTCATCATGTTTATAAATTTTATTACAAGTAGGAGAAGGAAGAGTGATTAAGTGGGATTTTAGAAGCCACAACAAAATACACTCTTTCTTAGATAAAGGATGAGGAGCAAGAAACAAGCCTTTCTCTTGTGGAGAAATTTTTGACTTCTCACGAGAAGAACAAGAAGAAGACACGAAGATAGAAGAAAATGGAGGAAGAATCTTTTCAATGGAATGAGGTTGAGTAGAATTCTTGTCACTTAGCCATGGCTTCCATTTAGATCGTTCATTCAAGCAACCAAGTCCCAAATTACGCTTATGAGGTGCAAATTCTATAGAGACCTAAATTCCTTGCTCGTTACACCCACAACCTTTATGCTTGTAACCATATTTAGAGACAAGCTTAAAGCTAGGGCCATAACATGTTTGCAAGTCTTGAAAAGAAGGAGGATCCTCATAAAGAGCAGTGTCCCAACAATGGGGATCACACTCCTCTATGGGATCACCTTCATCCTCTTTAACAGGACCATCAACATTATCCTTTTTTGTAGAAGCGTAATCATCCTCCTCAAAAGGAGGATCAACAATAAGAATATTACAATTTGTATTCACCTTACCTTGCAATACAAAAGTGTAAACATCTTTGATAGCAGGTGTGAATGATTCCATTAGAAAGTCTAAGTGGATCAAGTCAACTTTATATTCCTAAATGAAGGAATCAATAAAGTATAATGAACCCAAAACATCACCAAGACACACATTCCTTTGAGAAGAGGTAGAAATAGTAGACTTAATATTCCCTTCTTCAGAAGGATCTTCCTTAGGGATATCTATCTCAAGAGTATCCTTTGTAGTAGGTACTGCTAGATTAAACATCAACACATTGGAAGATATTGAAGGAATAAGAGTAGGCACAACTAAAGCTTGACCAACAGCTACAATTTCACATAAGTGCATAGCATTAGGGTCATCCTTGACTATGACTACATTATTGTTACAAATGAATGTAATTGATTTATGCAAGGTAGACGAGACTACACCCATAGCATGAATTCATGGTCTACCAAGAAGAAGGTTATAAGGTAACTTTTTTGACATAACATATATAAGGGTGGGTATAGTAATGGGTCCAAGTTGCAAAGGTAACACTATTGTACCTAGAGCTTGTCGCCCAACATTATCAAACCCACGAATGACAATAGAAGAAGCATTAAGAGAAGATAAATCAATAAAGTCTTAGGCAATAGATCAATGCTACACACATTAAGCACTAAACCGGTATCAATGAGAGTACATCTAATGCCAATTTTATTAATGTTGACTATAATCTTTAGAGGATCCTTTTGTTTCTACACTTCCAGAGGTGGGAGTTCCTACAAATAGAACATAATATTTGGTGAATCTACATGAATATATGCCATCAACGCATCAGCCTCTACCAACCTAGAGGAAGAAGGAAAGAGGATATTTTGCAAGACTTCTTGAAGCATACCTTGGTCAACTGGAGCAGACTGAAGCAAGTCCCATAGTGAGATCTTATCTGGAGTAACTCGAGGTTTCCCAACAAGATCACAATCATTGTGTTCTTTAGCCATAGGTTTAGGAACTTGAAGAAGTCTTGGTTGTTTATTCATATTATTCTCACAAGTATGGGCTACTGCTCTATAAGAGGGAGCCTTAGAGAGATTAGAATAATTACTATCAAATAGAACACCATAAATAGAACAAATCCTTTTAGGAGAAGGAATAACTAGAGTCACATAAATGACCAATCTCTTAGGAATTTGAGGGGAAACAAAGACACATATTTCATTTACAAAATCATCACAGCTAGTGGAACAATTATCTAAAGACATATTCTCAACATCAATCCAAATAGGATCAAATGTGGAATGACTATTTGAAGAAACATCCTCAACATCAATCCAGAGAGAATCAAATGTGGAAGGAGGTTCATCGTTGACTAATGCATCATCTCTAGAATAGAGTGCATCAGAACAAAGATGAGATTCATCATTCACCAATGCAACGTCTCTAGAAGAGAGTGCATTGGAATGAGGAAGAGATTCATCATTCACAAATTCATCATCTCTAGAAAAGGGTGCATTAGAATGAAGAGAAGGTAAAGTAATATTAAGAAAGGTATCAATGATTTCATCATCTTGCGAAAAAATATCCTCCTAAGCCAAAGGAATTTCATGAGAAGGATCAAAGATACCGAGTGACATGGGAAAAGCCAAGTCACCATCACATGCATGAAATGGAATATCATTAACATTTTGAACAAACTAGATACTAAACTAATAAAAGAAGATATTAAGTTCATTACAATTTTTTTGGTATTTTCTATGTTCCAGTAAATCACATTTTTAGAGGTCTTCAGAGTGGAATTTGAGATCGAAGCTTGTGTTAGTCACTAAAATTTGACTGTCAAAGGCACTTGTATTATAAGGATTGAACTAGTTCTCTAGGAGTCATTTCCAATAGTGCAAATAGTTTTGAATTTTGAGTACTAAGTCAAAACTTATGACCCTGTCAAGTAGGGGTAAATAAATTCCTAGTTTTTAGGAAGATTTCTCTTCATGTCAGGTTCACCAAAATGTAGAATAGGGGGATTCACTACTCATAAGTTCTCTTCATTCAAAGAGCCTCATAGGGAAAACTGCCCTAAACTACCTCAAGGAACAATGACAAGAGATTTAGAATCGAAAAGAGCAGGTCACAAAGATTCTTTGGACAAACTAACAAGCTCTTGGCTAGAAGACAACAATGCAAAATATGGACAACAACACAGTGTGTTGGTGTCCCAGAGGCGTTTTGGTATAGATTAGAGAATGAGTTTATCATAGAAAATGCCTAAATGAATGCTAGCTATTAGATTAATAAGAAATTATAGAATATAGGAAAATGACAGAAAGAAATAAATTTGAAATAAAGTGAAATGGATGATAAAGATAAGGAGAAGAAAGGAAGAAAATACTTACAAAAATGCAAGTAATGAATCCTCCAGCATGTGAATGTATTCAATACCTACAAATGTGATATCTAGAGAGAATGTTGGCTTGTATAAGGCTTTGCCTCAGTGAAACCCCCTTTTGGTGTTCCCACCTCCACGAACAACCAACAAGATAGACAGAGAAGAGAACCAAAATGGACAAAGCATGTAGTTAAAGCAAAACCCTCTCAAGAGTAGAACCCGCACCACCAAGTGTGACTGATAAAAGAAAACCCCACTTGAGGAGAACCTATATCACAAAAGAGGTGATAAAAGAAATCCCCATTCAAGGAGGAGAACCTGTATCACAAAGTAAGCATGCACATAAAAGGGGATATGTGATCCTAGGATGCTCACAAGTATAAGGGAAGGGATATGGAGCTACAAGAGCTAAGAAGGAAATAAAGAGCATTAAGAAAGGTTGAGAGAGCTTGAAGTTGCTACAACAAGCTATATGAAACTATGAAAACAAGTGATGGAGTGAAGCTAAAATATAGAATGAAGCTAGAGAAGTGCTAGCAAGACTTGAAAGGAATTAGAAGATACAAATGGGGTGAAAAGAATGCTGTTAAGGAGAGAATATAAGCAAAAAGAAGCTTTACTGGCAATTTAAAGGAATCACAAGCTGTTACCACCGACCAAAGGAGGTGACAAGTGAAAACATGCATGAAAACTGTCATTTGAACATTGAAATGTCATAGGACACTAGCACAATACGAAAACGTCTACCCGATGCACTAATGTCTAGACATGTCATGCTGCAAAATGATGCAAATGGGAAAGGCACAAAGTCTGATGCAAAGCTAACATGCGAAGGTAGCTATTGAAAAGGGGTGCTGGAGCATCTTGAGAGGGGAAAAAGGATGATGCAAGGGCTAAAATGAACCTACTCAAGATACTAGGGGAGTGGACACTAAAGTGAAAGCAAGAATGTATGTGAAATTGCGAGGGGTGCAATTTTACACCTATACAACAACAAACAATTAATCCTTTTTATTCTACCATCATGAAATCTGATTTTAACTTTACCATAATCAACAATGTCTAAATACAAGAATCATCATCCAAGTACACCTTACCTTCATCAAATTCTTCATATTTGGAAAATGAATCTCTGTTAAAGGTCATATGGAAAGATGCACCCGAGTCAATTAACCATGCATCATTACCTACATGAGTTGCCAAAGCTGTAATCAATGTGTCACCATCTTCCTTCTCAGACTCAAAATAAGAATTAAATTTCTTATTTTTCTTCTTCTTCTCTTCTTTGGATTCCTTACGAACATGTCTAGGATTACTGCAGATCCAACAAGTAACTTTGGACTTTCCAGGAGATTTGGATCTCCCCTTAGACTTGGATTTTTTGTTCTTCTCATACTTCTTTCCTTTTTCTTTAGGTCTTCCATGAACATTTAGGGCCTCCTTGGTAGTGATGGATACCTTCCTCCTCATCTCTTTAGAAATCAAAGAACCCACCACATCTTCAGTCTTAAAAATAACAAAAGTACTCCCAATAGCCATAATAAGAGAATCCCATGAATCAGACAAAGAACAAAGCAAGATTTGAAATTTCTCATCCTCATCCATTTTGACACCAACAAATGTCAATTGAGACACCAACATATTGAATGCTTCCAGGTGGTATGTGATTCATCCACCCTCTTCCTTTATCAAGGAATACAAATTCTTTCTCATGAAAATCTTGTTCACTAAATATTTGGCCTAATACATATCATCAAGCTTCTTCCATAGTTTTTGTGCAGAGGTCTCCTCATGGACATTAATTAAAAAAAAAAATGTCAAGAACAATCTAATTATACCCTTGGCTTTATGGTCCATAACATCATATTGAGCAGCCTGAGTAGGATCTGTAGGCCTCAAAACATTCTCTTCAACAACATCCCACAGATCTCGATCTATCAATAGATCATCCATCTTCAGCTTCCACAATTCAAAATTATTTCCAAAAAAATTATCCACCTCTATTCTCCCTGATGAACTTGTCATCTGAAAATTCCTGTAACAAGATCACAAAGTATCTTCTAGACAAGCTCCCTCTCAAATGTGGATTAGTCCAAAAACCCCAACAACCCACAATTAAAATCAAAGGTGATCAAGCTTTGATACTTGTAAGGAAGCTAAGGTAGCAGAACAACTTCCTACAGTAATTTTGAGAGGAGAATAATGCAATTTTTTTATAGATCTTTAATATTTACATAAACTTAAACAAAAATAAACACAAATATCATGCATACCACGATAGGGTATGTGCAGGATCATCATGAAAAAAAAGCCCATAAGTGGCAAAAAATTATGAAAAATTAGAGTTAGGAAACTTGACGTAAGAAAATGAATAGGTTATTTATATTATTTCAAAAATATGTAAGAACAAAATTTGTAGAAAATTGAATGTAGTTTCTAAACTACTAGGTTTGTTTAAAGAAAATAAAAATCTATTTGGTGAAAATTTGAAATTTCAATGCAGTAGTACTTAAATTTCAGGGAAAAAATAAGTAGGTGTCTATCTGACCACTCTAACCACAATAAAATGATAATAAATTTTTATAAGATTTTAGATATAAGTAGAGGACTCACGTCCCGATGTGATGAATATTTTTTTCTAATTTTTTTCCAAGTAAATAATTAATTATGAATTTTTTAATACAACCTTTTTAAAAAAAAAACTCCTATGTCTGACCACCTTACAATGGTCAAAACTTCATGAAATTCAATTTTTATTTTTTTAATCCTATAGTACACAAAGCATTGAATGGGACGCATGCTTTGGATTTAAAAATGTGATATTTTGAAAGTTATAGATGTTTCTCAATCAACCTATCAATTAGGACTTTAATTGTAATTCAAATAGAAAATGAATAATAATTATTTATTAAATTCAAAGTAAAGAATAATTTATATTAGTGGAAAGTTGAGAATCTCCTTTAAAAACCCTTTTTGTTTCATCAATTTTGGGTAAAAAAATGGTTGTCAGCCACATACCCATCATATTGCCACTTTTTGGCCGACCATGGTCTTGTACATACCCACATAGTGATTTATGTGGGGAAAACCCTTTTGGGAGAAAATCCCCACACTCCAAAGGTTGCTCAATATATTATTCAACAATCACAAAGATTACAATATACTTGTAGAGCAAGCTTCTCATAGTAGTATCACCACTTAGAGATCTAGAGACAACATGACTGCTATTGAACTCTCAAAATACATCATTGTCTCTCTCTACTGCAGTTGCAATATAGTTCCGTCATAAAATAGGATTACATTCTAAGGTAAGACAAACCAAAAAAAATCCACCATTAGATCTAAAACCTAATAATTAATGGTCTAGATTTATACTGTATCATTTATCTAATCTATGTCAGCCATTTTAGAATTTTCCTAAAAAAGTTAACAAAAAATTGTTCACATGCATCCCACTCTCCCCCCTTGCTACCATTGTATATTACACTTATTGGTGTAACTAGGAAATATATATATATATATATATATATATATATATATATATATATATATATATATATATATATATATATATATATATATATCAACAATAACCTTTATATAATTGCAAGGTTGAGACACAATTTCCCAATAGAATTAAGTGACATCAAAATCATCTCGACAAATGAGCTATGTAATGGTGATGGTTTCATTGGATTTTGAGATTGTGAATTTTTTAGGTCTTTTGGTCATCCTGGATCAATGTCTCCCCACTTGGTGAGGAAAGTAGGTTTGACTTCATACGTGACACCTTGAATATGCTTGATTTCCTTTGGCCTTCCATAGGATTTTGGTGATGGGGGAAGCTCTCCAATGTAGAAGGATTGTTTAAAATGATATTCTCTATAGCCCTTGTCAGTCACCTAGATATGGGTATGTGTACGATCATCATGGAAAAAAAAGGCCCTTAAGTGGGAAAAAATTCAAAAAAATCAATGTTAGGCAACTTGACAGAAAAATTTAAATAAGTTATCTATATTATTTCAAAAATAGGTAAGAATAGAATTTGTAGAAAATTGAATGTAGTTTCTAAACTACTAGGTTTATTTAAAAGTAAATAAAATCTATTTGGTGAAAATTTGAAATTTCAATGCAGTAGTACTTAAATTTCAGGGAAAAAATAAGAAGTAGGTGTCTATCTGACCACCCTAACCATAATAAAATGATAATAATTTTTTATAATATTTTATATATAAGTAGAGGACTCATGTTTGGATGTGATGCATATTTTTTTCTATTTTTTTTCCAAGTAAATAATTAATTTTGAATTTTTTTTATAGCTTTTAAAAAATATAAAAACTTGTATGTCGGACCACCTTAACTTGGTCAAAACTTCATGAAATTTAATATTTATTTATTTAATCCTATATTATGTGAAGCATAGAATGTGACATATGTTTCAAATTCAAAAAATGTGATACCATTTGAAATTTATAGATGTTTTTCAATCAGCCTATCGATCAGGACTTTAGTTGTAATTCTAATAGAAAATGACTAATAATTATTTATTAAATTCAAATTAAAGCATAATTTATATTAGTGGAAAGCAAAGAATTTCCTCTAAAAAGCATTTTCGTTTCATCAATTTTGGGTTAAAAAAAAGTCATCAACCACATACCCTACAAATACCCATAATATTGCCACTTTTTGGCCCATCATGATCTTGTGCATACCCATCTTAAGGTTATATTTTGGTGGATTGGTTGATTTAGATATAGTTGAGGATGAATTAAGTGATGCTAGATTAATATAGGGAAAAGAGTGGAAGTATATGTTGACCATTACTAGGTATTTGAAGAAGCATCATGTATTTCTCCTCTAGGTTCATGCAGTAATGGAAGGGTTCAGGATTGGCGTATATTGTGACTTCATTATCATTGTAAGGAAATTTTAAGCACTGATGGAAGGTTAAAGGGACCAAGTGATTCTATTGCATGGATCCATAGACATCCCAATGGAAGGTTATAGGGTAACCCAAGATCTAGTAGCTAACAAGTTGTTTCAGCTATTGTTGGCCCCACTTGAATTGGACGCCTAATTCTACTCTTGGAGTTTCTCTCCATATCATCATAGGCTCTTATGGTGATACTTTTTTTTTTTCGATCACATCATCAAAATATCCCAACTACTTTACCATTTTTAAGGTACATATGTTTAAGCCTGCACCTGCATCTATCAAGAATCTCTTGATCTTGTGTTTATGGACACAAACCTCAAGATATAAAGCTTGATTATGGAAGGATCTTTGGGGATGGTCCTTTTCAAAATAGACCAAGTGATGGGGGGAAGTGATGGTACCAACCATAGCTTGAAACTTATCAGTGTTAATACCGTTAGGCACAAGATTCAATGAGAGCTTTCTCTAGGATCTCTTTATGTGTAGATGATAACTTTGAAGCTCAAGGATAGAGATTAGTGCTAGAGTTTTCTTTAATTAGTGGGCTTAATGGTGACTTTGGATGGAAGTGGGGCTCATTGAATTGCAACTTGCCATCTTCATGTAGTAACATTACACTCAAGTTTTTTCCAAGTATGGTTACAAAATTGATATTATGATAAGCTTGACAGATGGTTCCTACAACTTTGTCATAGGTGAAGTTAGCTTTTCAAAAATATTGTCCCTCCTTGCTATTGTCATTTCCTCTGGAATGATTGGGGATTGGATCCTTGTATATTCCCTTGTCTCTATTTTCGGAGGGCCAAAGATGATGTTTGATGTAACCTTTCCTTTATCAAGTCTTGTATGATGTTTTTAAGCCTCATTTAGTTGTTTGTTGTGTGACCCTTGTTTTTTGTAATTCACATTGATCATTCTCATTGTACTAAGTGGTTTTAAATTTTGGTTTGTCATAAGTTTTTTTATCAAGATTAGGAAGCCTGATAAGGTTCTTTTGAATGAGTTTATACATGACTACCTGAAGAGTTTCTCCCAATGGAGTGAACTTTCTTCTAGTTTGGTTACTTTTCCTTGGTGATCCTCTTTGGTTATCCTGACCTTGATTTGTTTGTTGGTTATTTTGAGGATAAATAAGTTGGTTTTTTTGTGTATTATTTTAAGGATAGTTTGTTTAAGATTCTTGGATATTATTTTGTGAGTTTTTAGGAGGTTTTTTGTTTCACAAAAAATTGGCATCAACCACCCCATCATTGGCAATGTTCTTGTTCTTCACCCATATTTTAGGTTTGTCATTAGAACTAAAAGCTTGGTCCTTGTTGTTATCGATTTTAGTGACTCCCCTTTTTATGAGATCTTTTTCGATGAGTAAATTTTTTTCAATGGTTTCTTCAAAACTATTAGGGAACAACATGGTTAGTTGGTAGCTAATGTCTATTTGAATATTAGAGACAAATATTTCCATGAGTTGTTCTTTAGGAATAGGCTACTTACAATTACTAGCTTTGTGTCTCAATATCTATATGTATGAAGCAAAGTACTCCCCTTGGCTTTGTTTAATCTTGTATAGGTTGGGGATTGTTATGTCTTGATATATGTTATAGGAGAAGTGTTTAACAATTTTTTTTTTTATAACTCATCAAAGGTTTTTACACCTTGCAGTAAATGAGAGAACCACTCAATAGCTGCATTTCCAAGACCTCATGGGAAGAGCCTCATTAAGTAAATGATTCATTATGTTGTACATCCATGCAAGCTACTAAGAATTCGCATACATGTTCTATTGGATCTCCTCTTCCTTGTCTTCTCAAATTTGGGTATTTCAAAGTTCTTAGGGAAGGGTATCATTGATATGGAACGGTCAAAGGAATATGGACATATGTCTTGTAGAGTGTAGCTCTTCTTTGATTTTCCTAGTTGAATGTATAATATCCTTTGGTTTATATTTTGGATTTGTAAGCTTAAGTTATTGCTTGGTGTGTTTATTTGATAAGGAGGGATATTATAAACTTTCTACCCCACAATGTTTTTTGTGTTATATTGTGGGGTTTGTATATATGAGGGTCATTGTGCCATGTGGTGAGTGTAGGATGATGGATTCGGTCCTTAAGGATTGATGTTAGTGTGTTGTGGATTGAGGATATGATGTTGTTGTGATGTATAAGATTGAGGTTATTTTTGAGGTGTGATAGGTTGTTGTTCAGGTGTGATGTGTTGTTGTTGAGGTATATAGGTTTGATAGACTGTGATGGAGGTTGTTGTGCACCAATTTTGTGTTGTGAGGAATTAGGTGCTTGATTTTGAAGATGTGTGCTTTGTGGTGGTTAAACGTACATTTGATGTTGAGGATTGGTGTTTTGTGGTGGTTGAACATATGTTTGATGTTTAGTATTTTGGGTAGATGATGATCCATATTGGTATTGTATGATAGGATCTTAGTATTGTTGTTTTTGCGAGTATTGATTTTGATCTTGAACATTTCCTTGGTACATGCTTTGATCTTGTGGGTTATTGGTTTGTGGTGGTTGTTGATATGTGGTTGGGTTGTTTTGTTGATACATGTGTTTTCCTTGAGGTGGGTTGTTAGCATGTATTTGTGGTTGCAAAGGCTTATTGCATTGTTGGTTCACTATACATTGTAGTTGTCTTGGTGGAATATTTCCCATGTTTTGCATATTAACACTAGGAACTTATTGTTGGGTGTTCCAAGATGTCTCATATATGTGGGGTCCCATTGTACTAACTTCCACATTAGGTGGTGGAATGTTTTTACTTGTTAATAGGTTTGGATTCTCTTGAGCATGTTGAGCTACCACAACTTGTTCAATTTGTGAGGATGTCTATACAATAGATTATCCACATTTTGTGGGAAATATTAATCATTGATAGGTTATTTTGAGAATAAAGGTCGTATCTTGGGATCCATCATTGGTTTAGGTATTTGTCTTACCACTAATTGGTCTCCTAAAGGAATGAGAGTAGAATCCTTAAGAGTTTCAATGTTAAAATATGTAGGTAGCTTGGCACCACTTTGTGCTAGTTTGAGGAAATATGTGTTTGGATATTTCCCAATCATTTTGTCCATTAGGTTTTTCATTTTAGGATCTTGGGATTGCTCCAAAATTACTTCATTTTTGATTTCCTCATCACTATCATACTCCTCTATGATCATATCTATAGGGTTAGGAGGTTAATTTTTTTTCCTAGCAAATTTGTCTTGATGTTTAAGGTGTATTTCAACATCACTAGGTGGTGGATTTGGTTGAGCTTTGAATGTTGGTTGTTCCTTAGGAGTCAAGTATTTCTTAGGATCGTAACCCCATGGATGAGATTCCTCATTGGTGGTATTGGTTTTTGGTACACTAGAGATAGTTTTATTGGATTCCATTTTCTTTTTATGTTGGGATCCTATTGTTATCATAAATGAGCTCAAAAGACCTGGTGAGTTTGAGATGAATAGTTATGGAAATGGGATGGTGTTTTGAGTTGATATTTTGTTTGGTAAAATGGCATACAAAGGGGTCATTTGTGAACCTTTTGGACAAAGATTGTTGATTGTTGGATATGGCTTGGTGTTGATGTTGGATGATAAGAGTTTTCTACTCAACCCTATGATAAGGAGATGAGTCGATCTTGGATGTTGGTTGATAAATGACATTATGATCTTGGATGTTCAAACCCTAGGATAAGAGTATGAGTGGATGTTTGCTATTTTATTTGATACTAGTCTAGGACACAAAATGCAAAAGACATAGATTAATGTTTTGCTATGTCTTAGAGGATATGGTGATTTCTTCACTTGAACTAGCTATGAGGTTGCAAGTAAAGGTTGTTGTAAAATAATAGCAAGATGATGGTTTGATTTGTTGTGTCCAATATGTATCCAAGACTAGGTTGACATTTGGTTGTTGATGGTGATGTTGATAGGATATGGTACAAGTTTGGTTTTGATGGTGTGTACAAAAGGTGATAGTTACAAACCCTAGGTAAATCAAGTTTGAAGTATAGGATAGTGATGTTGGATTGTGAGTGATAGGTCCAATGAAAACAGTGTTGTTTGATAGCTAAGTAAGGTATTAGGCCAATACTTTTGAAAAAAATTGTTGAAATTTTTTGAGATGTGCTAGAAAGTAGGATGATAGTGGTTGTTGTCTAGGATGATAGCAAAAATAGTTAGGACAATAATGTTCTTGTTTAAGAATAACTGCAATATTCTAGGAAATAGTGGTCTTTGTGTAATTTAGTGACAAGTAAATAGAATTGACAATAGGGATATTTTGCAAAAAAATGATCAAAATTTAGGATGACTATGGTAGGATTTTAGAACAAAATTGGTAAAATTTACAGTAGAAACTTTGTTTTAACAGTGTTTAGTTTAGTTTTGTAGTGTTCGATAAGTTCACCAATTTTGATGTTTTTTGAGATGTGTTTGGTAGCAAGTGATGCATACAATAGATAGAAATGTTAAAATAAATGAATCAATGATAAAGGGGGATATTTCATGGTCCTTCATCAATTAAGATCCACTAGTATAGCGTAAATAATATCAATCAAAACCACCCTAAGCAATAAAAGGTACATTCTTCTCTATAGGCTTACCTCACCCCCGAAAGATTGATGAATCCATTTTCATAAAGGGGTCAAATAGGATATATCAAGGAAATATACTGTCTTGATACTAATGGATTTGTAAAAGAGAATAATCTCTTAAAATATTTATGCCTCAACTATAAATCAAACATGGTAAGTAACTTCTAGGAACAATACGAATCCCATGCACTACTTTGAAGAATGTTTCAAAAATACTTGGTTTGGTTTCTAGATATAGGGTGTGTAATGACAACTGTAAATGTACTAGACATATGTATCAAATGCTTGAGCACTTAAGACTCTAGCCTAGCCTATGCAACCCATTACATTCACACAAGGAATATTGGCACGTTATGGCATTCCTTCCCAAATTTATGTTACTTTCTTTCGATTTCACATGCTTTATATAGTCTGTCAATAAACATTATTTTAGAGTCGCTTATGAGTTCTCCATTGTGGGATGTGTCTCCTAGGTAGAACCTTATCTAATAAAAGGGATTACCAACAAAAAATCAAAGAGCCTAAAGTGTTTCTTTTCACCCATGATCACCAAAAAGTTTTAAGGGGAGAGGATTCATACTTGGCTTGCCAATCACTGAAGACATAGTGGATAATTTATTGCAATTAGATTTTAAGCCCAAATGAGGTGTTATAGATAGAAATTAGTGTTTTAAAAGTACCAAATTCAAATATTAGAGACTTCAAACACTCATTGAAATGCTGTAAACCAATTTTTTGTCAATGCAATTAGATTTTTAAGCCCAAAATGAAATTTTTACATAGATAACAATTCATGTTTTTAAACCACTAAATTCTAATGTTAGAGACTTAAAACATCCATACAAAATGCTTGAAAATAACAAGATCTTGAAGAATAATTTACAAGAAAATGTGTTAGTAATTTAAGCCTTTAAGAGTTTTGGACCATTCGTCAACCCTACAATCAAACGATTAGTAGTTCAATGAAATACATGCCATCACCCTACAAGAGCTCCACCGACAATGTTAGATAAACTCAACATACAACAAAGAACAATTACGTTGGAGTTAGGTAAATTGAGAATCCAAGAAATTTTGACAAACTAAACTAGACACATGAACTAGTACCATAGCGGCTCTATTACCTATGGCAATGGCTCTGTAACTAGTGCAAAAGTGGTTATGTCAAATGATAGCAGTTGAGAAATAGGAAAATAGTGGCTCTGTTCCTAACAATAGTGGCTCTATATCAACAATTAAAGTTAAAACCTATGAACAAAAGTGACAAAAGAGGTTATATTTTATGATAGCGACCAATTTTTAGGATGATCGTGGTACAAAAATAGGTCAATAGTGACCTTCCAAATGATAGCCCAGTTCAGTTCTTGCATAAAATAATAGAAAAGATGAAAGTGGCTCTGCTCCTACAATGGCGTCTAGAAAATACAACAATTGCATTTGCATTTAAGATTGTAGTAACCGAGTTTGACAAAAGTGATTCCTAAAAATGATGACAGTGACCCAAAACTTACAACTGATCACAAAACTTGATGGAAACATTAGAGTTAAGGACCACAGTCCCGTCAAAAAGTGCCAAAATGTGTAAGAGGGAATTAATGGATCAAAGAATATATGAATGAACAAATTCAAATCAATTCAAAACAAGATAACAAGACCCACTTACCCATGAAATGTAATTGTAAAGATTAAGAATCCAAACAAGAAAGGTTAGCATAAACAAATAGAAACACAAATGAATTCAAAAACTACAATTATATCATGCCATGGTTGACTGTATTTGTGTTGAAGATGGATGTTGGATTGCTTGATTCAACACAAAGCCTCCATGATTGCAAAATATTGATAAGATAATGATCTAGAATGCAAGTATATGTTTTCTCAATTTTCTCAATAATCAATCTAACATAACCTTTCTATAAACTCTCTAGATTATTTATGAGAGAGATGAAGGTTATTTTATAGATTTTTTGATTTCAGATGAATGATCAGTATACAAGGATGAAAGATCAGGATCAATGATTGAGTTCCATTGAGAGGGAAAAGATTGATCTATTAACTGACTTGATTAATCCAATCAAGGTAATTGATTATATAGTCAGTGGGATTGGATTGAATAATTAGTGGGATTGTAAAATTAGGTTGAGAAATTAGTGGACATGATTTGTTCAATCAAAATATGTGAGGATGATTAATTAAGTAATTAATTAATGTTTGAGAGGAATGTGCAAGATGTATTTTATTTAATAAATAAAAAATTATTTATTAATAGATCATGTTGAGTGAATTTTGGGAAATTGGATAATTGATTTATTATTTAATTTTGAAAAGGGAAAGTTGATAAATTGAATTAGAAGAATAAGCAATGTTAGTGACATAATTAAATAATTAATGTTTATTTAATTAATCAAGAGGAATAAGGTTAAATTAGGTGATGACATAGTGAATTAATTAAATAATTTGAGATTATTTAATTAATAGAGGAAAATAGGGTTAATGATGCAAATGATGTTAAAAGGGGATTAATGATAATGAAAGTGATGTCAATAATGGAAAAATGCAATTCAGGATGTGTGATATGTGTTAACCCATTTTTACATGTCTACACTAATAAATATCTACTAGTCAAATGGAGTAATGTGATAATTTTCTAAATTCTCTAGCATTTTTGTTTCATGAATTCTCTCTTTTTAGGAAATTCTCTTCATTCAATTGTTGTGATCTCTAGTCTTTTGTTGATTGGAGTGTATGTGATCTATGACTAACAATAAATCTTGGTTAATATCATTATTTCTCATATAATATAATAGATAGATGGGATCTTCAATCCTTTATTGGATCATGATAGTGTATATTTCAAACTACTTGATAGACTATCAGTAAGCTAAAACTTGTTGATTTTTTCCACTTAATTTTATAAAAAGGTTTACCTGTTGGTTTTAGATTGATTCATTACAAAGCTATCAATCACCCTTTCCCTTTTTGTGATCACTAAAAAATCATTAAGCACAAGTTTTGGGCTTTTTCTAAAGACTAAGTGGCATGGAGACATGAGATCTCTTCTTGGCACATGACCCTACTAGTTCCTACTATGTTTACCTAGTATAATGGCATGCTCTGTAAGTGGAAACATTATTCAATATTTGGAAACATAGAAGTTCAACTACCCTTTTTGGATCTATTGTTGATAGAATTTTTTTTTTGTATTCTAAATCTATATTTTTTCTAACGTGTTAATGTAGACACAACTTCAAACTAATAATGTTACACCAGAATTGAATCACTTGCAAGTACTTCTTGACCACTAGGGTAGTGCATCTTGTACAATTGCTAGAGTTTTATTAACATCTCCTTCAAGCATGTGATCCCATTACCCTCCTAGAGAATATCAATGTGGTAGGAATCATAATGATTATGAGCACCATTCACATGATTTTAATGCTTCTTAGTGTAGAGATCATGGTCAAAATTCCCATGGATGGCTTTAGGATTTTTATCAATATTTAACTTCTTTTTAGCCATGTAATAGAGGTGCTTCTTATTGACTAGATACTAGAAAATTTCCTTGTCTTGCCTTCACTATTTATTTTTTCTAGTTGCTAATTAACTTCTCAATGGAGGGAAGCTAGTAATGAGTAGTATAGTGATTGTTCTCTTACAATCTAGAAGCTCATCCTAGATGGCTAAGATAAAATTTCATTTCATTTGTGAAAACCAAATGATTGTGACTTTCATGTTGCTACTAGGTCAAAAACTCTTGTTTCTCAATAGATTTGTGCTTTTTCTCTATGGATGAGTTTTAAAATTGTAGCTTGTATAAACTATTTCTTTTTTGTCACCTATTATATTTAAAAAATTTAATAATACAATTACTTTAAATGACATAATTTCACTAAAAATCCATTTTTTTAAAATAACATGCTAAATAAAATTAATTATATAGCTATATAAGACCACTCTTCATTCCCACTTCTACAACCTCTACAATAAAAAAATTGTCATAATTTGAAGGAAATGAATTATATTGGCGCAGAGGCACCCACAAGTCATTTTTCCTTCAAGAGTCAAAAGTTGGAATTTTGTTTTGGTTTGTGTTACTTCATGTTAATAAGGTCATTTTAGGCCATTATTGCCCATTTGGGCCAATTTGTGAATGTTTGGGTTCAATTGGTTCATTATTGTAAAAGTTGTCAAATGTTGTCATTGTTGTCTTGACAACTTTTTGCATTTTGTTGTCAACTTTTCAAGAAGTTGTTAAAATGGTAGTTGGGGTTAGTTGAATGGTGCAACTTGTTTGTAGAGGCATAAATAGTCTTGTGATATAGGGGGATTTGCTACTCACAAGTTCTCTTCACTCAAAGATCCTCATAGGGCAGACTACCCTATATTACCTCAATGTAATAGTGGTAAGAGTTCTAGAATTTGAAAGAGCAAGTCATAGAGGTTCTCTAGACAAACTAGCAGGCTCTCGACCAAAGGACATCAGTGCAGAAAGCAGATGACAAAGCGATGTGCTAACATCCCAGAGATGCACTAGCATCTCATATGGACCAAAGAATGAGAATGTCCTAGAAAACAACAAATCAAATGCTTCTATCTAATTGCTAAGAACTTATAGAATGCTAGAAAGCAACAAGAAGTAACAAGA
Organism: Sequoia sempervirens; assembly: GCA_007258455.2. NCBI lineage: Eukaryota > Viridiplantae > Streptophyta > Pinopsida > Cupressales > Cupressaceae > Sequoia > Sequoia sempervirens. The sequence continues at coordinate 185,762,665 of VDFB02271358.1, read as the reverse complement.
TAGAAATGAAGTGAAATGGAGATGGTAAAGACAAGGAGAAGAAAGGAAAGAAATAATTACGACTGTGCGAGTGATGAGGCTTCCAGCTTGTGAGTGTCTTCGATACTTGCACACAAGAGGGAGAGAGAAATTGTTGGGCTTGTATAGGGGCCAGCCTCAGTTAGACCCCGTTTTGGTGTTCCCACCTCCATGGATAACCAAATAGATAGAGAAGTAGAAATGAAGTAAAGAGTAATAAAGCACTACAAAACAGTGTTATGCTACTCAACCAACTTAATAGAGGAGAGGAGTGAAATCTTACCACCTCCACCAAGAGCACTGAAGGCTGCATGGGGGAGAAAATGAGAGGAACTCAAGCCTTTACTACAATGGTGTTTTGTTCCACACTTGCTCTATTGACATGGTGGAGTGTTGATGTTGCTACTATAAAGTGTAAAGTGTGAGCTCAATGCTTGAAAGAGGATTGAAGAAGCTTGTGGATGAAGTCTAGAAGTGGTGAAGAGATCTTCCCAACCTTCAAATGCAAGTTCAAGGACTAAATATGAAGGAATGACAAAGAAAACAACCATATTCAGGTCGGTCGGCTGAGGAGGGTGTTACAAATCGACCCCCAATGGGAAGTGTAACACCTCTATAGGCTCTAGATGTAGGTATTTTTCAAGGACATAAGTGCACCGTGCAAATGTCTATGCACCGCGCAAGCCTCCCTGAAAGAAATGCCTCCACCGATGCTCAAAACAAGTGCCAAGTGTGATGCAAACAATGAGCTTAGGTGGAATTAAGCCTCTGAATTTGGTTTTCTAAAGAGGATAAATGAAAAAAGGGGATTTGCACATGGGGTGCAAATTTTTTCTTATACAAGTCCTATATTGTACGACCCAAGGTTTGGAGGATGAAATTTTTGGAGTTGAAGTATTAAAGATATTTCTATTTCAACATTTTTCTAACATTTCTCATTGCTATCTTGTGTGGTATGGATCTGTACGACCCCGTACTAGTCTGAAACTGATTGGGAATGAAAGTGTTGTAAATTTACTTTCCTTCAATGTTTTTTTTTGCATTTGATTTCATTAATAATTGAGTGAGTTGTGGTGATTTCTTTCCGGATTGGTCTAAACCCTAGGTAGGGTAACCAGTGACCAAGAAAAATGCACAATTCTCCATTGCACTAGTAGAAACCCTTCAAACTTGGTGGAATGGATTGTTTGACATGTATTTTAATGTTCCAATGTTGTAGAGGTAGGAGAGGATGTTTGCACATGTGGATATGTCTTGATGGTCTGATATCTATATGTATCAGATCTAGAATACGCTAGAGACTTAGAAGATTTGTTGAAAGGCTATTGTGGAGTAGTTCTTGAGAAAGGAGTAGTCAATTGAGACCTTGTGAGATGTGATGAAGGTGTGTACACAACCCTAGAAGCCTTTTGAAACCAAAGCCTAATTGTTGCCAAGCCTAATTGCCCTGTTAGGCCTAATCAGAATGAGGATAGTTAAATGTTTAGCCATTCTATACAAAGTAATGTTACCACATTTCTAGATATGTGTTGTAATGGCCAAAAGGGTATTCAAAACTGGTCTTACATTTTGAATTTCAGGTCTCCCCCACAAATGATGGTCAACAAGGCCTTTTTGCAAGGCTACAAGGATCAATGACAGTTTGAGAAGGAAAGCCAATAGATTAAGGACTAAGGGTTCTTGTGAGTGGTTGATTGGTTGTGTTGGATCATTTCATACCCTTGCTCTACATCATATATATAGCATTTGGCTTTATTTCATGTGACGTTTGAATTTTAATTAATTTTCTTATATTGTGCAAAAATCAATAAACAAAATTGCTCCTAACAACATAATCTTTGTGGAAGGTGTAGATAATATATAATATTTAAAAATATATCTTGATATAATTGAACGTATAGATAAAATGTTTTCAAAATGTTATTGAAGGCTTTAAAACGATAAGTTTATTGAATTCCTTGAAAGAGAATATATAGACATAATTAAATAGAAATATACATTTTTATTCTAATATGTATCATACATCTCTTTCAAAATAATAATAATATCTCGAAAAGATTGTATTCACACATTCAATTATATCATTATTTTTCTTCACAATATATCATATACAAATTCCATATTATTTATGAAATATTGATCCCATTTATTAATTAATAAAAAATTAAAATCATCTAATATTTTAAATTTCAATTAAATAATAAATACGGGTAGATGTTGGCCCCTTTTGGCCATATGTTTCCATGTGTCACCACCATGTAGTATAGGAATCATGAAGGAATATTCGTGGATCGCTTCAAAGATAGGGCTTCGGCTTTACTTCTACTGTAATATTTGATATTTTAATTGTTTTTCACCTATTTTACGGAAGCCGTGATGTACGCAACTTCTAAATGGGGCCCGTTTTGGCCTCCACTAGAAACAAATCAAAACAGCTGGCGTGGAATTTATTCGAGTGGACTTAGGGTTTCACCTAAGTCGCCTCTCACCAACCGAAGACTAGTCTTTAGTTGGTTCTATTTAAATTTTAAATTAATTATTTCATAAGTGTTCTATATGAAAATCAGAAGTTTTGTGATATTGCTATCAAGATTTAATTATGTCATTTTATTTAATTATGTCGTTTTACGAGTCAAATTCATTGGCCCATGTTTCATGAGTAGTAGTTTACAAGAAACCATCTCTCATGATAATGAATGGTCCACTTAGCATTCATTGCATCTAGGTGATGCTCACATATATGACACACTAGGCCTTCCCAGAAGGTCACCCATCACAGTACTACTCCAACTCAAACATGCTTAAGAAGTTTAATGTTGAGAGATGACTAATAAAATAGTTTTCTTGAAAATAACATTTTTTGACATCTTTTACATAGATTTATGTAAGATAGTATTTTAGTATAAAATATTTTTTTAATTTTTTGTTCGATTTTATTTTTTATTTAATTTAGTTTTTCATTATAATCATTTTCTAATTAAATAGAATTTATCTAATTTTAACTTTTTAAATACATTTTGAAGATATTTTTATATTTAAATGTAATTACTTTTAATGACTATTCATATACATATTATTTTGTTTGAAAATATCAATCTATATTTTATTGTTATCTTTAATCTCTTATTATATTAAATTAATTAATAATATTTATTAAAATAAATATTAGTAAGCAGGTTTAATATTTTCAATTTACTTAATTAAATAATATAATAATATATTTATTTTAAAAATTTAAACTAAATTATATAAAGAATGGAGCAAAATGCAAATTTTGATATATGGGAGGGGAGATAAAGTACTCATTAAGAGTAATTAATTAATTAAGAAATAAACAAACAATGACTCTAGAGTTATGATAAATCATAAAGCACACTCTTGTCTATCATACAAGATGCCAAGAAAGTTTAATTGTTAATAGAATTGAAAGCACTCTTAACTAAAGTGCAATGCAGGTTTCGCTCCATATTTTCTTGCTAGGTACTCCTCGTCTTAACACACAAGGAAAATGTAGAAATTAAAGTTAAAAAAATGAGCAATGATATATCTTTTAGTTTGTTTTTATTGCATAAAGCAAGAAATTGCATTAAATGAAATGTAGTCAAGAAGACTATAAATAAAATATATAAAAGGATTGTACAACTATAATTATTTATATGAAGAATACCTAGCATTTGCTTCTAACAAATGAGTTTGAGTTTATTTGTAACCTTCAATTTATGACTCAAAATTAATAGATCTACCATCTTACATGAGAACTACACTTATACCATTACTTGAAGCATCACACTCCACAAAAAATTCCTTGGTGAAGTTTGGAGTGGCTAGAAGTAGAGTAGTACACATAGTCTCCTTCAAACTCTTAAATTTTATACTAGCTAACTCATTACATTGAAAAGCATTCTTCTCCAATAGAGTTGTGAAGGGTTCTATTATACAACCATAGTTCTTCACAAATATCCTATAGTATCTAGAGAGTCCTAGGAAATCTCTCAATTTCTCAATGGTTTGAGGAACAACATAAACTCCTTTAGGTTACTATATGAGTCCTAAGTACTCCACCTCTTTGAGATCCAAAGAACACTTGAAAGACTTACCATAGAGTTGGTGATCTTTGAAAACCTATAATTATTGATCTATATGTTCCAAATATTCTTCCCATGTCTTTCTATGAATTCTAGTATATCATCCAAGAACAATAATACAAACTTTCTAAAAAAAAAGATGGTATTCATCAATATTTAAAATGTATATGGATAATTAATAACACTAAATTTCATGATGAGAAAATCATAATGACCTTCATGAGTCCTAAATATTGATAGGGGAGTATCCTCTTGTTTAATTTAGATTTGATGATAACCTAATCTAAAATCTATTTTAATAAGAAAAATATAGCTCCTTTCAAGTAATTTCTAAGTAAATTGTTAGTGATTATATTAAGAAATTTATCTTTTATGGTGTACATGTTGACCACTCTATAGTCTACACACATGTGCCATATTTGATCCTTCATATACACCACCACCATAGGAAAGGAGTAAACACTTTGGCTATGCTTGATAATATCAACCTCTATCATCTCCTTAAGAATCCTTTCAATATTAAACCTTTTTTGTATATATGGGTACTTGTAAGGCCTTATGTTGGATGTTTGGATCCCAAACACTAATTTTATGGCATAATAATTATCCCTCATAGGAGAAAATCATTTAGAAATATCACTAAAAACCATTATTTGATGATCTATATTTGATTGCATATTTTGATGGATAAGATCATTTGATTGATAGATTGTTAATGAAAAAAATGGGCTACAAATCCATCATGTATTTTCTTAATAAAAATTTTCATTTGATGATGTAGCTTAAACCATCTATGGAGAATTTATATGCAACCCTCCTATCTCCATTATCTTTCATTCTAAGTGAAATATCATTAATAAAACCTTAAATTTATTATTCTTAAAGTAGTGAGTCATTATATTACCAGTGCTATATTTGTTGTACCCATGGGATAGGAAACATTGGGCAATAAAGTTGATATTTCTCCATTAATAGTTTAGTGCTATGACATTTTCTTGAACAACTAATATCACCCACATCTACAATTTGGACTTAGAATTCTAAAGTAGGGTATATAATTTTTTTTAAGACAAGTAGCTAACTTCTTATTAATGAACTTGTGAGTGCTTCCTAATTCAATCATCACAATTACTCTCTCTTTCTTTAGGAAACCCCCCACTTTAAGAGTTTTTGGGAGAATAAAAATAGCAAGAGCATGACAAAAATGATTGAATGAGTGTCTCTAGATTTATCTTTAATCTCATCTCATCCACCTAATATTACCTCATTCCCTTATTCTTCCTAATCTAGACACTCAATGCTTTTTATTAAAAAAGAAGTATTTAGGGCTTTGATCCCATACATCAACATAAAACAGGCCTCATGACCAATAGATCATTTACCTAGAGAAAACATCAAATATAAAATAGGCATTCCAACTAGCAATTCAAACCAAAACCAGGTCAACAAGCCACCCAAAAAGCATAAAAAAATAGAGCGGAACAACTATCACAATGTTAAATAATTTCTTCTAATTTGGACACCCAATGTTAAATAATTTATGTTTAGCATATTTATGACCGTGAAAAAATTTGCTATCACAATTAAAACATAACCATTTTTATCTCTTTCTTCAATTATTTGTGGATTCATCTTGGTAGGATGAGGTAATGATTTTGTAGGATATCTCTTTTCTCTCATGTTAATAAGCCCTTCTCACCTATTGGATAGACTTTATTCTAAGAGTTGGTATATAATGCTCTATACCATGCAAGATTTTGTTGAATATTGTAGCCACCAAAGATGATCTAAGAACTTCTATGAAAGTACAAGAGAGATAAACTATGAGAGAATAATGTTATTCTATCAAAGGATGCAAATGATATATATTATAGTGGATTTATTCATAATTGAAGACCCATTGATTATACAACCAAGCTGTGACATAGGATTAGACAAGACCATAGAAAGTGACTTAATCATATGTCATGAAATGACTAATATTAAATGGCCTAAGAACATGAGCTATATGACATAAGATAAGATAATATCTAATGCCAACTAAGAATTATAGAGATATTACTAAGACCTAACTAGACTTAACATGTGAATACTTGACCTATTAAAAACTAGTTAGGTAAAACACCCCTTCATACCAACACCCCCTTAAGTGTAACTTAGGGAGGAACAAACCAATGAAAATGATGCAAAGATGAGTCCCTAATATGATGCCATGTTGGGTACCCATATACAAATGTGATCTCTCATAAACAAGAAATAGGAGGAAACACACAAGGAAAAAACTCTTCCTCAAAAGAGAGATGGAAACAAGATGCTCTTAACAAGAGTCTCCAATAAGGATGGTAGATGTTGGACACTAAATGATGAAGATGATCCAATCTTGTCAAACAACATTCCTCCCCTTAGGAAGAAACAAAAATCATATGGTATGTAGATGACAGAATAAAGATGTTGTGTGATGCCTCTAATTTATATATTCAATTGTCTCTATATCAATGTTGAAATGTGACACACTCCAAATAGGAATTCTAGGCCACATTGATGAAGAAGAATATCTAGAATCTAGTAGAGATAATTGTAGAAAAAAATCCAAAGATAGATGTGACTTCTCCAAATGCTTATCAAAGGTCTCAACACAAAGTCCAAACTATGATAGATGATAAGAAATATAAGGAAAAGGAGTATTAAAATGCTCCCCTACAACATTTGAAGAAGATGATGGAACTCCATACGAAGTGAGATCAAAGAGGATATGAATATCCTCAATATTATCTTCCAACTTTGTAATATGGGGCTCACAAAAAAAACCTACAATGTCTATCAAAGACTCATCCCAAGTAACTATATTCAGAAGACAAGATATGTCTTGTTCCACTAAATCATAATAAGCCAAAACTATGGAAACATAAGCATCATCAAAATTAATATTGGATGAAGGAGATGAAATACCAACACATGTCTAGGTAAAACCTCAATAAATGAAAGAATACCAATATTCAAATAACCACATTGAATATCCTCAAAATTGTCTAGACTAGATACCATAGTGTGTACATCAGTCAGAGGAACAATAGGAGAAAAATATGAGAAGGTGTAGACATGAGATATATGATCAACCTCCCCAATTGCAACTGTATCTCTACTATAGAAATCTCAAATTATGATAAAATTTTATGTGAAATCAACACTACATTCTTCTCCACCATGTCTCAATGGATAGATAGAAAGGATAATGGTTGATAATCAACACACACAACAAAAATTATTAAATTCTCTACCATCCATGTCAATAGATCCCTTCCCACAAACAGACATATATGTGGTGTTAGAAATCAAGATATATGGAAATGAACAAGAATAAAATGAATAAAACATACTCTCTATTGAAGTCATGTGATATAAGGCTCCTAAATCAAGTATCCAACTTTATAACTAAGAATTTGAAACTGCAATAAGTTCTTTTCCCTTGCGTCTCTCCAAATTTTATAAAAAAGAATAATATGAAACTCTTGACATTATTGAAGGATAATAAATTTTATTCTCATTAAGAAGATGCCTCAACTCATCAATTATATGTTTTTAATAACATTGATGTTCATCATGCCCTATTTTTTGTAATATGCACATTTAGGCTTCTCCTTCTTAGTTTATTCCCCTTGAGAGGGAGATGAATCAAATTCTTTTTGTAGCTTGTTATTTTTCTTCTTTCTCTTCTCTTCAATATTTTACACGTTTCCTTTTGTACCTTAGGCTCACTAGCCACCATGCTTGTGTTTTAGAATATGTGATTAGACCCATATGAATTAAATTCCCTTCCTCTTGGATTATGGGATTTGAAAAATAATCAAACATAATACCAACAAATGATGCTCTCATAGAAAGAGATGGGTATGAAAGCCAAAAATCAGTAAATACTCAAGACCAAGCTTGGATAACGCATTCAATATCAAATTTTAATCCTCTTTTTCAATATTGAAATCTTTTAGTTGTATTCTTAGCTTCTTAATTTCTTGGATATGTAGTCATGTATGTGATCTAAACCTCAAGATTCATCAAATAATTATCAATTTGCTATCCCCTAGTCATATTAGTTTTACTGTACAATTTTTCAAAATGGTGTAGGGGCACCTACAACCATGTTTCAAAATCTATTTTGGAGACAACTTGTCTTAAGGTGTTTGGGTGAGTTCAATAGTTTTTAGATGCTTTTTCATAGATTTTATTGAAAATAAGGTCTAAATAAACCAATCTTTCATGTATTTAGGGATTTTGTGAGTTTGATGGTCAAATGTGTACAAATGCACTCTTGCATTAAAATGTGTCAATAAGTTGAATTTGTAATCCTAAAAGGAAAATATGTGATATTGTATGTAAATGAGAAAGGGTGAAATCTTAATGATAAAATGGAGTCACTAGTTTAGAGTCATTAGTAAAAAGGTGATAAAGTTGCAAATTTGTGAGTTGTATAATGCAACAAATTTGTAATTGCAACGGTTATGTGTTTTGAAAATTTGGTTTCTTAGTGGTTAGGGGCATTGGTTAGTTATAGGAGGATGAGAAAAGATATGTAAAGACTTGAGAGGCTCAAGATGTTGTTGTTGAAGTTGAGGGGAATGAATAAAACATTGAAATTGCTATGTTTTCATAATTTCACTGGTTTTTCTGAGATTTTTTCCTGTGTGCAAGCCCTACAAGCTAATTTTGCATTGATTTATTCTGTGCACCTATAGATAAGTGCTCTAACCTAGATTTGGTTCCTTGGTAGGGGTTTTTCCATTCTTTTAGGGGCCTAAATCATCAAAATCCTCTTAGCAAGCTCTTGAACAAGCTTAAGGGTTTGAAGTTGTTTTGATGGCATAAACATCATCCCACCTAATATCATCAAATGTAACTTGTTGGGATGATTTATTAGGGTGTAGTGAATTTTTTTTTGGGAGTAGGAGGCGTAGAAGATTGAACCCTTGGTTGAAGGATGAAAGTAAGGGCAAGGAATGTGTATTTCCTCTAGGAAAATGGTGGTTCAAACCTATGAAATGATAAAGAAATGATTTCAAAGGCCAAGTAAGTGTTTGAGCATGGGTGGGCATATTGTAATATGTTTGAGCAGTTAGTTTGGCTAGGAGTGGTTGGGAAGGTGAAGTTTCAATAAAGGTGCCTTAACACCCTAGTTACTTAGGCTACAAGGAGGGTTTTTGTATTGGAGGCTTACTTGTGCATTTGGGCTCATGAAACCTAGAGAAATCCTTAGTTTTTGAACTTGTGTCAAGATTTTTTTTGGGTTAGAAGGTCTGGTGTGGAGATCTAAAGGTAGTCTCTTAGTAAAAATGGCCTAATTTAAGGCTTAAAAATTTGAAAAATCCAATTTTGAGGTGCTTGGTCCTAAGAAGGTGTATTTGGTTTTCCTATATGTTGTGTATCTCTAAAAAGGGTATTTGAATCCATGATTCTTTTCCTAAGTGTTTTGGAAAAGTTTGGCCAAAAGTCTAAAAATCCAGTTTCCAACTACTATAAGGGAAACATGTGTCAAATGGTGAGTTTTGAGGAATTCAATGAATCTTCCTTGGGGATTGTTCTTAGTTGATTCATTTTTTATTGTGTGAATGTTGAGGACCTTTGTAGGGGAATTTGTGAAGTTTTGGTGTCCACTTGCAAGTTTGAGGGGTTGTGACCCTTGAGGGTGAGTTGATGCTTATTAGGATGAGTCCATTGTGAGAGAGTTCTTTTGGTTGAGGATTGCTATTTTCATTGTTGTGAGTCTTTTGCACCATGATCTGCATGAAAGTGGTATCAGAGCATTAGGGACAAGGTCCTTTTGTTGGTAATTTGATTGGTTTTTGCAAGCTTGAAGGGAGTTGATTGGAGAAGATGCCTCCTAAGAACGTTGGTGTTGCTAGGGAGTTGCAAGATTTGAAAGAGAAGCATGCTTAGCTTCTAGAATCTCATAATGCATTATTGGAAAGGCTTGCTACATTGGAGATAAAGAAGAGAAGAGATGTTGAGGAAGAGAGTGAATTAGAGGAAGAAGATGAAGACTATGGAGATGTTGATGAAGATTTAAAGCATGAAGATCAAAGGATGGTAAAGCTCCTCAAGGTAGTAAAAGGTGGTTCTCATAAGGTAAAGGTTGATCTTCCTGTTTATGGTGGTAATTTAAATGAAGAGGAATTACTTGATTGGATAGCTTCTATGGATAACTACTTTGAAAGTGAGGATATTTCAGAAGAATAGATGGTAAAGGTTCAAATAAAAAGATAAAAGGAAATGCTCTTCTTTGGTGGGATTATGAACAAGCAGAGAGGAGAAAACAAGGAAAATCAAGAATCACTTGTTGGGACAAGATGGTGCAGAAGTTGAAGGGTAAGTTTCTTCCAAAAGATCATGAAGTTCAATTGTATAAAAAGTTGCAAGGTTTGAAACAAAAAGAATAAGATGTTAAAGCCTATGGGTATGCGCAGGATCATGATGGGCCAAAAAGTGGCGATATGATCGGTATATGTAGGGTATGTGGTTGACAACTTTTTTTTTTACTAAAAATTGATGAAATGAAAAGGGTTTTTAAAGGAGATTCTCAGCTTTCCACCAATATAATTATGATTTACTTTGAATTTAAAAAAATATTATTCATTTTTATTTGAATTCGACTAAAGTCCCGATTGATAAGCTGATTGAAAACATCTATTTTTTTAGGACTCGCAAGAATCGTAGCATGACCCCTATAAACCGCAGCTACGGTAAACTTTTTAACATGACCGGTGTCTGGCCGACACCGGCACCATGGGATGGGGAGACTAGAACTCGTGGACCAGCAGAGTCGCAATAGAATTACTTAGCCAACCGAAAGGGCCCTCGCCCTGATTGAAAAACATCTATAGCTTTCAAATGGTATCACATTTTTGAATCTGAAACATGTGTCACATTCTATGCTTTGCATACCATATGATTAGAAAAATAAAATTCATGAAGTTTTGACAAAGTTAAGGTGGTCAAATATACGAGTTTTTATATTTGTTAAAAGTTGTAATAAAAATATCATAATTAATTATTTACTTGGAAAAAAAATACAAAAAATAATGTATCACAATGGGATATGAGTCCTCTAGTTATATTTAAAATCTTATAAAAAAATATTATCATTTTATTGTGGTTAGGGTGGTTAGACAAACACCTACTTGTTTTTTCCCTAAAATTTAAGTACTACTGCATTGAAATTTGAAATTTTCACCAAATAGATTTAAAAAATAAATAAATAAACGTAGTAGTTTAGAAACTACATTCAATTTGCTATAGATTCTATTCTTAAATATTTTTCAAATAATATAGATAACTTGTTCAAATTTTTAGGTCAAGTTGCCTAACTTTGATTTATTTGAATTTTTCACCACTTAAGGGCCTTTTTTTCCATAATGATCCTGCAGATACTCCTACACTGATGAATTTTACAAACTAAGTATAAGATCTAGAAGGGATGAGGATGAGGTTGAAAAGGTGGCTAGATATCTAGGTGGTTTGAGATTTAATATACAAGATGAACTTGTTGTTTCTAATCCAAAAAGTGTTGAAGAATGTTTCCAGATGGCAATCAGGGTGGAGGAGAAACCTAAAAGGAAACAAGAGGTAGAGGTGGTACTTCTAAGGGTAGATGCACCTTTTCAAAACAAAACAAATCCAAAAAAGGTCAAGAAGATGTTCGTAAAGGCAAAGAACATGGGGTTGAGTTTAGAGGTGGATGGAGAGGTGGAAGAGAAAATCATAGAGTAAGAGATTCAAATGAATTTGTAGGGAGATGCTACAAATGTGGTGAGTTTGGTCACTCTGCCTTCAAGTGTCCTGACAAGTTTAGTGCTGCTACAAGTGGAAGTGAAAAAAAAGGTGATAAAAGAGTTCAATTTGTGCAAGGGGATGAAGAAGAGTGTGTTAGTTCATCAAGTTGTGCTATAGATCTTGAAGTTGGAGAAGCCTTGATGCTATAAAAACAACTCTTGAAGACCTCCAAAGAAGTGGAATCATTGCACAGGAAGAGCCTCTTCAAGACCACCTGCAAGAGAAAATTAAAGGTATGTAAGATTGTGATTGATTCTAGCTCCACTGAAAATATGGTATCGAATGAAATGGTCAACAAGTTAAATTTGCAAAGAATTCCTCATGAGTTTCCTTATAAAATGTCATGGCTAAGTGATGGTCAATCCTTGTTGGTAAATGAGAAGGCAGTAGTTGATTTTCAGATTGGTGATTACAAAGATAGTGTGGTTTGTGATATCCTTCCAATGGATTATTGTCACCTACTCCTAGGTAGTCCTTGGCAATATGATATGCATACAATGTATGATGGTAGGGATAACACTTATACAATTGTCAAGGATTGATGTTCTTTTGTTTTGACTCCACTTGTAGGGGATGTGAAAGGTAAAGCCAAAGTGATCATGTGTGGGAGCAAGGAACCTATAAGTGTTGTGAAAGAAATCAGAAATTCTGATTTTGTGAAAAATTCTAGGTTTGATAACGCAGGGGCAACATGTCTAAAGGAAAATATAGGGTTGAAGTGTGATTTTGATAGTGGAAAGGAATGAGGGTGTGTTAGTTGGGACCATTGAATGTCCTATTCTTGTAGATATGGGTGTGAAACAAAAAAGGTTTGTAGGTATAGTGGTTGATAACACTGATAGGATAGTGGAGAAACATGGTGGCAAGGTATTGGGACTAATGACAGGGGTATAAACACAGGGTGCACTGTAGGGTAGACTTCAAAAAGGATATGATTCTAAGTCAAGGATAGTTTATGGTAATGGTAATGCTGGCCATTGTTTATGTGCAGGTACAGGTGGTAAGAAGCAAACAAATACTGATCCAAGGATGGAAAAAGGGAAGACCTTAGGTCTAAATATGCAAACATAGTCATATGCAAGTGCAAGCACACTTCCATGTGCAATACAATTTTGGGTGCAAGGTCTGAACCAATGGAAGGAGATGATTGATCCAAGGAGCATGTATGGTGGATGGTGGGGTTGGTATCAACCTCCACTCGTGGGACATGAGTTTCTTTTAGGGGGGTTGTATGGTGTAGGGGCACCTACAACCATGTTTCAAAATCTACTTTTGTGATAGTTTTTCTTAAGGTTTTTGGGTGAGTCCAAGAGTTTTTAGATGCTTTGTCATAGGTTTTATTGAAAATAAGGTCTAAATAAACCAATCTTTCATGTATTTAGGGATTTTGTGAGTTTGATGGTCAAATGTGTACAAATGCACTCTTGCATTAAAATGTGTCAACAAGTTGAATTTGTAAGCCTAAAAGGAAAATATGTTAGATTGTATGTAAATGAGCAAGGGTGAAATCTTAATGATATAATGGAGCCATTAGTTTAGATTCATTTGTAGAAAAGTGATAAAAGTTGCAAATTTGTGAGTTGCATAATGCAACAAATTTGTAATTGCAACAGTTATGTGTTTTGAAAAAGTTGGCTTCTTAGTGGTTAGGGGCATTGGTCAGTTAGTGGAGGATGAGAAAAGATATGTAAAGCCTTGAGAGGCTTGAGATGTTGTTGTTGAAGTTGAGGGGAGTGAATAAAACATTGAAATTGCTCTGTTTTCATAATTTCACTGGTTTTTTTTAGATTTTTGCCTATGTGCAGGTCATACAAGATACTTTTGCATTGATTTATTATCGACACCTATGGATATGTTTTATAACCTACATTTGGTGCCTTGGCAGGGGTTTTTCATTATTTTAGGGCCTTAAATCATCAAACTCCTCTTACTAGGTTCCTGAACAAGCTTAAGGGTTTGAAGCTATTTTGATGGCATAACCATCATCCCACCTATTTTTATCAAATGTAAGTTGGTAGGATGATCTAGTAGGGTGTAAGGAATGTTGTTTTGGGAGTAGGAGGCATGGAAGATTGAGCCCTTGGTTGAAGGATGAAAGTAAGGGCAAGGAATGTGTATTTCCTCTTAGAAAATGGTGGTTCAAACCTATGAAATGATAAAGCAATGATGTCAAGTTAATTTTTCTTGAGCATGGGTGGGCCTATTGCAAGATGTCTAAGTAGTTAATTTGGCTAGGAGTGGTTGGTAAGGTGAAGTTTCAATAAGGGTGCCTTAAAACCTTAGTTACTTAGGCTACAAGGAGGGTTTTTGTATTGGAGGCTTACTTGCAAATTTGGGTTCATGAAAGCTAGAAAAATTCTTAGTTTTGGAACTTGAGTCAAGATATTTTTTGGGTTAGAAGGTTTGGTGCAAGAGATCTAAAGGTAGTATCTTAGTAAAAATGGCCTAATTTGAGGCTTAAAACTTTGGAAAATCCAATTTTGAGGCGCTTGGTCCTAGGAAGGTGTATCTAGTTTTCCTATATGTTTTGTATCTCTGAAAAGGGTATTTGAATCCATGATTAGTTTCCTAAGTATTTTGGAAAATTTTGGCCAAAAGTCTACAAAACTGGTTTCCAACTGCTACAAGGGAAATATGTGTCAAATGGTGAGTTTTGAGGAATTCAATGAATCTGCCTTATGGATTGTTCTTAGTTGATTCATTTTACATTGTATGAATGTTTAGGACCTTTTTAGGGGTCTTTGTGAAGTTTTGGTGTCCACTTGCAAGTTTGAGGGGTTGTGACCCTTGAGGGTGAGTTGATGCCTGTTAGGTTGAGTCCATTGTGAGAGAGTTCTTTTGGTTGAGGATTGTCATTTTCATTGTTGTGAGTCTTCTCCACCTTGATTTGCATCACAAAAGTATCCCAAGTGAATTTTGGTGTTTTGCATGATTTAATATAAAGTTATAAATTAATTGAGACTAATGGCCATATGAATCCAAGTTTTTTCTAATGATCAATCTTCCATTTTTCCAATTAATGAGCATCAATAGGTTGAGACATGGTTTCTTTTAGATGACCTAGAAAACCCTTTCCCATACAATTTTTTTTAGACATGTTAAAGTGGCTAATACATTTTCATCTTATCATTTCATCATTATCCTTATAATTTCTTCTATCTATATTAATTATATAATTTTTTAGTTATTTAATTAAGCTAACATTTTTCTCTTTTCATCAATAATAATTAAATATTTTTAAATTATATAAATTATCTTAATCTTTTTATCATGTCTATAATAATTAAATAATTTTTAATTATTTAATTATTTCATCTTTTGTTATTTTCCCTCCAGTTCACTAATGAAAATTAAAATTAAAATTATCTTTGGTCCTCTATAATTAAATTATTTTTTAAAATTATTTGATTAGCTAACACTCTTTTAAATAAAATAAATTAATTTATTTAAATCAAATCTTTGCCTCTATATTTTTTTTAGACGACATGAATCAAGTAGCCCCCTATAAACTGCAGTGTGCCTAGTAAACTTTTTTAATGTGACTGGTGATGCTAACACAATATGCCCTACGATACCATGAGGATGGGGGAGACTAGACCTCATGACCTCTTGCTTGCAATAGGATGCTTTAGCCAATCGAGATAGGCCCCTTGACCCGTCATTGCCTCTATAATTAAATACTTTTAAAAAAATGTGCTTAATTAGCTAACACTCCTCTTTTAAATAAATTTAAAATAATTTATTTAAATTAAATAATTTCTTCTAAAATAAATAAATTAAAAAAATTATTTATTTCTCCAAGCTATCTTTTTAATTAAATAAATCTTATTTATATAGCTCCCTCCTTCAAAATTCAAATTTTGGGTCTTACTCTATCTTGAATTTTTCTATCCATTCATTTTGCAAATTAATTTGCATCATTGAGAAAACATCAAGTGAAACATATAAATAAAAATATTTCATTTAATTCAAATTCCCTAGCACTCTTGTAACTAAAATCACTATAGCACTTCAAGCATTCAAGCATTCATGCATTAATGCATTATCAAGAATTATCATTGTCATTTATCAAGCATAGGTATCATTTATTTTTGATTATTTATCATTATCATATCATTATTGTTCTTTCATAGTTTGTTACTTTGAAGAGCAACCAACAATGAAGGAAATCAATATCTTAGCTATGCTGACTTTACCTGTTATCTAAATTCTATATTTTGAGCCAAGATGTTGAACTTCATTGTGTGATTGTGAGAGTGTGAATTTTACATTATTGATATTTGTGATCCACATTTTTATACATCCATATTTTGGCACACCTGGTGGGACCCAAATCCCTATAATTTTTTTTTTTTTTTAAGGTTTTGCTAACCCTATCTTGTTTGTTTTAGCTCTTTTATGCAATTTTTTTGGATCTAACTTTTGTAGGTTGAAGGAAAAACCTTAAGATTTAAAATATTTCATCATATCTTAAAAATGTCTTCAAATTTTGCTACACAATTTTTACTAAAGGTTGTGGATAATCTCAAGATGCTCCAACAAAAAATCAAGTTTAGATCATCAATATTTGGTAAGTTATTGTCATTTTATGATTTTTCATAAATATAACTTTAGGTCACAAATCAGTGAATCCTAAAAAAATTTATATTTTTGGAAATATCTGAGCAATTAAATAGGGTATGTTATTTATCTTTTAATTTTTGAGATTAAAATAATGATGAAATTATCGAATAACAAAAAACCCTCATTTTAAAAGATTTTATCATATATTTTAAATGGCTTGGAATTTCTCTATAATTTTTTACTTAAGAGTAGGGATTGAATCTTAGGAGACTACATAAAAAAAAGATGCAGATCATCAATATTTGGTGATTTGGTATCATTTTAAGGTTTTCATAAATTTGGTTTTAAGGTTGATCAACAAATTTTTCATTTTTTTTATAGTAAATAGGGGTTTGTCCTTTGTATTTTAATTTTTGATGTCAAAATAGTGACAAAAAATGAAGTCTTTGGTATTTAGGGTTTCACCATAAATCTACTTTTTAGGGCAGAAATTAAGGAATTTTTTTGATATTTTTACATTTTTGGAAAGCTCTTAGAATTTGTAGTAGGGTTTTATTCTTTGCATTTTGAACACTGGGACTAAAAATATTACATTGAAATAATTGGATCTAGTTTTTCTAGGTGAAAATAATAAAAAAATTAAATTGCAACCTTGTGATGATCATATCATTTCTTAAATATCTATTTGCACCACATTATAAGATTATTTTATCTTTGCAAGAGTTATATTATCATTTGTGACATCATACATAATTCATTGGCTCTACCATTGCTTTCCTTAAAGTGTCTTGTTTTGTATGTTTTTACACATTAAAATTGCGGTTTGAAATTTACTATTCACCTTTGGATTTGGAACCTATAACAAACCATTTTATGTTAATTCCCAAGATGTACTTACGTATTCTCTGCACTTGCACTTTAGAGTAATCTTAAGGATCAGAAATAAATGATCATTCTTTTCTTTCCTAGGCTTGTTTGTTGGTCTTTATGTGTAGAGGTTGAAAATTCAAAGGGTTGCAAATGAAAAGTGGATTTCAAGCTCTTCATCAAATGGGAATTTCAAGATTAGCATTGGACTTCAAATTCATTCACTCTAATCACCTTATCACACTTAATTTTGGAAAGTGCTAAAATAGTAACATTATTTTCTTTGCTTGAATCAATCTGGTTTAGAGTGTCTTCTTCACATTGAAATTGGGCTAAAATTAATCTCCCACATTTGGACTTGGGCTCTAAAATTAAAAAAATGTCTTTTAATCCAAAGATCTACTTATGTATGCTCTCCTTTCACACCTAGCAGCGATCTTGAGGATCATAAATAAGTGATTTTTCTTAGGGGGCCTACCTAGAGAAGTGATCACTCTAGGGGACAACTTGAACTCTCGTGTTCTAGAAGAGCCTGAGGAGAATTGAAAGACATTCCTCTTAGAGGTGGAATATTGTCAATATTTTGGGAGTGTGCAGAGGATGCTTGTCAATGCTCTGTAGTATGCAGATGATATTAGCAGATGAGAATAAGTAAGATTGTCGATGGCTACTTTCCCTCTTATAAAAAATACTCAAATTTGATAATTGAATGCATTGATTTTGGTTGTTGTGTTTCAAATTTAATTATGTATTATATTTGGTTTGATGTTTATTAAGGGAGCATTACACCATTTATTGTTTGTGCGGCTACCTACAGTGAATGGAGTTAATACATGTACATGTTGGAGGAAGTGTGGGAGATTGTATGTTCAATAGTTCATAAAGTTGATAGGAGCTTCTCATAATGGCAAATCAAGCACCAATAATTGTGCATATGTATGTGTGAATATAATATGTAACATTTGAGTCTAATGCCCTTTGCAAGTGGGAGTATTTGTAAACATAAAAGATTATTAAAAAGTGAGTATTAGAAACAACTTGTCTTATATTGTAAATACAATTTAATGTATAATTAAGTATATACATTGATCAAGTAATATTCATTTGTGAACATGTATTAATACTTTTACAAATTATTATTAGACGTGGAAAAATTATTTGGGAAATAAGATAAGCAAGAAGTGAACGGTAACTCTGCCGCTTCCCCGAATATTCGTCCACCGTTTATTTGGAAAATGAGATGTCTCTAAAGTCATGACCTATGTGGGACCTGAGAACTCTGGGAATCTTCCTTGAATTTATTAATGTTGTCCGAGAAAGTCAAGTCAGAGATTGTTGGGATAACTTGGATATATTTAATTCTTTGAATTCCTCTCAAATATCCACTATAAGCTGTTGTTTCTCTAGTGTAAGGGGGCTATAGTTACAGACATTAAAAATGAGAACTCAAGTAGAAATCCGAAGACAGCAGGGCACTCTGTAGGTTGTAACAGAGCAAGTGATTGAAGAAATTATCCTTCAAGAGAATAATCCTTCTCAGGAGGAAATATATGTGGCCGTTGGGAAAGACTCGTCTGAGAGCATCAGTGCTCTCAAATGGGCTCTGCGTAGCTTGGATAATAGACAAGAAACCCTAATATTTCTTCTTCATGTTCAACTTCTGCTACGCTACATGCCATCACCCTGTAAGCGTTCCATTCATCGATTGATTACTTAGTGTACAATTTTCCCTTTGTTTTCCTTTATAAATTTCCCTTTTATGGTATTGCAGTGGGAAAAATTCCTCTGAATCAAGTAAGCAATGATGTCGTGAAGGCCCACGTCAAGGTTAAATAGAAGGAGCTCAACATTTGCATGAAAAAATACTTGGATATTTGTACAGGAGCCAAGGTTCATTTTCCACTTCCCTTTGTTGAAAAAGTAGAGTTATATGATGATTTAACTCAATACTTTTGAGTCACTCCGTTGATCAAAATCATATAACAATTAGAGTGCTGATGCACTTTGGCACAGGTCAAAGCAGAGCCTTTGTTTGTGGAAAAGGATGATGTTGCCAAAGGAATTGTTGAAGTGATTTCAGAGAAGGCGTGAAGAAGATTGTCATGGGAACAACTTCACCTGGTGGTGCCATATATAAGTACAAAAACATTAACTTGTACATTATTCTAGTCTGCAATATCATCAAGTTTTTTATCCTTGTGAGATTTTCACAAAAAATTCTACAGGAGGATGCGGATGTCACCGCGAGGCAAAGCGGACTATGTCCGAAAGCACGCCACGGAGTCCTGTGACGTCTTGATTGTGTGTAAAGACAAACTTGTGTTACGAAGGCAAGGCTCTCGAGTAGATGATGGTTAGTATAGTATAAGAGTTCAATCGATCTATTTTTGCAAATAGCTTTTCGTGTTCCTATCATCTGAATTAATATCGAACTAAAATTTACAAGCACCATTTTTTTTTTCTGATGTTTTGCTAATTTCAAGCAGTAGCACAGAAATCTAAAAGCTTCCACTATGCTTTGTCCAAATTTTCTGGGAAAATGGTCGGAACCGTCTACAATTGAGCCTTCTCCAAAAAATTATTACCGAGCGGTTTCGTCGCCGCCAAACTTCGGTTGGGATATGCACATCTGTAATCAAACTCCGTCGGGTATTCCGGTCAATGGAGATATTACGTCTAGACGGTCCGTGGAAGGTAATGTTGATTTTTGTAGCTCAGAAAGTGGGATATGGATTTGCTTTAAAGCAACTCAAGATTAGATTTTCTTTAAAACAATTCGAGTTGGATTTTCAGCAACAGTAGTTTTTTATTCTTTAAATAGAATGTTTCTGAGTTTGTGAGGATAAGATAAATCCTAAAGTGATTTTATGTGTAAATAAAGCCAAAGAAAGCAAGGAAAGATTATTTCCTTGCATACTAATTAAAGCAACTAGGCTCTACAAATGCAAAATTGTTGTAGCAAACTTATATTGTATTTTCGAAAGAAAAGTTTGCTATTAGGCTGAATAGAAGATCCAACATTTGTAGGTTTTTCCCCGCATTGGGGTTTCCTGGGTATATCTATGTTATTGTCTTTATGTGTTTGGCTTCATGTTATTTTTGCTTCCGCTGTTATTAGTTGTTAATTAACCCAGTTGTATTAATTGTTATAAATTGTTATAAATCAGATTTCTTTCTGTGAATTTATTGTGCAATTAATATATTGTTGTGTTATAGAAATTAACATGGTATCAGAGCTCTAAACTCTGAATACGAAGCCAAGATTTGTAATGCAGATTTCAAGAAAAAAAAATCATCAGATTTTCGTCTCCAATTCTTTTTGTGGCTATGGCAACTAGCGTTCGATATGAGGACAGGCTCAAGGGTGCATCAAACTTCTTGCAGTGGAAGGTTTGGATTACATATGTTCTCAAGGAGAACAGGCTGTGGATCTACGCTAGCACAAAAGTGACTCCACCAACAAATGATCCTATTGCCTTAGATTCACATGAAGTCAAAGAGGCCAAAGCTCAGAGGATTATCTTGGATGGAGTAAGAGATCATTTAATTCCTCATTTATCGGGGAAAGACACCGCCAAGGAGATGTGGGATACGCTCACAAAATTTTATCAGAGCGACTATTAGAGTCGTAAGATGATGCTCAAGGACAAATTGCATAATACCAAGATGTCTAAAGGCGAGAGTGTGACCTCTTACTTGTCCAAGCTGACACAGGTTAGGGATGATCTTGTTGCTGTTGGAGAGATGATTAAAGAAGATGAGTTGGTGCGTATAGCCTTGAATGTTTTTCAAAGCACTGGGAAGTGTTTGTCAAGTGTGTTGTCGGTAGAGATCAGCTACCTGATTGGGCAAGACTTTGGGATGATTTTGTTCAGGAGGAGATCCGTGAAGGTGCTCATCGAGGAGATCAGACAAAGAAGGTTCAAGATGAAGAAAATCTTGCTCTTGCAAGCAAGGGTAAGAAGAAGTCCAATAAAGAGCAATCAGAAGGTTCTTCTTCCAAGAGTGGGAAGAAGAAAGATCCGAGCAAGATTAAATATTTTTGCTGCCATCAGATGGGTCACTATGTCAGTCAATGTCCAAATAAGAAAAATAAGGACAAGCAGAAGAAGCAATTTTCTACTACAACAAAGCTGGATGAGTTTGCATCACAATTTGAAAATGAGTTTTCGCTCATTACCTTTCTCTCAAGTTCAATTGCCAATAGGGTATGGTATATTGACAGCGGGGCTTCTTGCCATATGACGGGAGTCAAAGAATGTTTCACCAAGTTGGAGGAGAAGAAGCTAGATTTCTATATTGAGCTCAGAGACAATGCCAAGTACCATGCAACTGGTATTGGCACCGTCAAGTTTCAGAGGGAGTCTGACAAACCTTTGTTGGTGGAGGATGTGTTGTATGTCCCTGGCATGACAAAGAATTTAATCTCAGTTTCTGCCTTGGAAGACAAGGGTTACATTGTGACCTTTGAGAGGGGAAAAGTCTATATTCGTCCCAAAGATTCCAAGATTACAAAAGTGATTGGTGTCAGGCATGGCAGCTTGTTTCGGTTACAGTTTGAGCTAGCACATGCGTTGGTTAGTAGCTGTAAAGGGATAGGAGAATTGTGGCATAGGAGGATGGCTCACCTTCACTATGGAGCACTTAATATTCTTAAGGAAATAGTGACAGGGCTGCCTGAGATGAAGACAGAAAAGCATGAGGTGTGCAAAGGTTGTGCTCTTGGGAAATATGCCAAGACCAGTTTTCCAAGCAGCGACACTAGATCCGAAGGGATTTTGGATCTCATACACTCAGATGTGTGTGGACCTATGTCAACAACATCCTTGAATGGATATGAGTATTATGTTACCTTCATTGATGATTTCTCCAGGAAGACATGGATATATTTCATGAAGAATAAAGATGAGATCTTCAGTAGGTTCAAAGAGTTTAAGGCTCTCATGGAGAACCAAACTGGGAAGAAGATCAAGATATTGAGGTCTGATAATGGAGGCAAGTATACCTTGAATGCCTTCAAATATTTTTGTGCTCAGGAAGGTATCAAGAAAGAGTTGGCAGTTCCGTACAACCCTCAGCAGAATGGGGTTGCTGAACAAAAGAATAGAGCTATCGTTGGAGCAGCCAAGGCCATGCTTCATGATCAGGATCTGCCTTGGTTCTTATGGGAAGAAGCTTGCAACACAACTGTGTATTTGCAGAATAGGAGCCCTCACAAAGTGTTGGGAAAATTGACTGCAGAAGAGGCATTCACTGGTAAGAAACCAGATTTGGGGCACATTCGCATCTTTGGATGCCTTGTGTATTGTCACATTCCTATTGAGAAGAGAACCAAGTTGGAACCTACTGTAGAGAAGGGTATCCTTATTGGGTACAGTGAAAATTCTAAGGCTTATCGGGTTTATATTCCTACTCTCAAGAAAATAGTGGTTCGTAGAGATGTGAAATTTGAGGAAGAGAGGGCTCTTCAGAAGTCAAGTAACTTGATGAATGAGGAGGAACAAATATCCACAGTTGAGGTAGCAAAAATTCCTCAAACTTCAGTCACACAAGCTGGAGAGCAGAACAAGTAGGATGATCAAATAGAGGAACAAATAATTCCTCAGCATTAGATTCCTATTAGTGAGAAGAGGAGAAACAGGGCGTCTGAGCAAACATTAAGAGAGGCTCAAGAATATGTAGGTGATCCTAAAGATTTAGTCAGACAAAGAAGGGCTCCCAGACGTTATTTCGATTATGTGGCACTTATGAGTGAATTAATTGAAGTAGAGCCTTCTAGCTTTCAAAAGGCATCCAAGCACCAAGTGTGGAGAGATGCCATGGTGGAAGAGTATTCTTCCATCATGAAGAACAGTGTGTGGGAGGTAGTACCAAGACCAGAAGATAAGTCTGTGGTGGGCTCGAGATTTCTGTATAAGATTAAGCATGCTGCAGATGGTAGTGTGGAAAAGTTCAAAGCCCGGTTTGTGGCTAAGGGGTTTTCACAAAAGGAAGGAGTCGACTATGATGAGACTTTCACTCTAGTAGCTAGGTACTCATCCATAAGAGCTATCATTTCTATAGCAGCACAGATGGGTTGGAGGATTCATCAGATGGATGTAAAGATGACTTTCCTCAATGGGGTGATTGAGGAAGAGATTTACATGAGCAACTAGAAGGGTTTGAAGCACATGAGAGGGATTCTCATGTATGCAGGTTGAAAAGAGCACTATATGGACTCAAGTAGGCTCCTAGGGCGTGGTATTCACGTATTGATAGTTACTTGTAGAGTGTGGGCTTCATCAAGAGTGAGGCAGATTCAAACCTGTACTATGTTTAGGTGAAGGGTGAACTTCTCATATTGTTGTTATATGTTGATGACCTATTTCTCACAAGGGTCAGAGGAGCTCATAGCACACTACAAGTAGGATCTTGTAGGAGAGTTTGAGATGAAGGACTTGGGGTTGATGCACTACTTTCTGGGATTAGAGTTGTGGTAGAAAGAGGGAGAGATATTCCTTGGACAAGGGAAGTACTTAATTGATATCTTGAAGCGATTCAGGATGGAAAACTGTAAGCCATGTCAATGCCACTTGTGACCAATTGGAAGAAGATTGATGCTTCTAGATCAGAGGCATTGGACCTGACTTTATACAAAACAGTTGATAGGCTCTCTTATGTATCTGGTCAACACCAGGCCAGACATTTGTTTTGCAATGAACTCACTCAATCAGTTTATGGTGGAACCTAAACATGTGCACTGGATAGCTGCGAAGCATGTTTTGAGATATCTCCGAGGCATAGTTGATTATGGGCTGAAGTATGTTCAGCAGGATGGAGTGAATCTCAAGGGGTTTACTAATGTAGATTGGGCAGGCAGTACATCTGATCGAAAGAGCACTTCAGGGTGCAGTTTTAGTTTGGGATCAAGAGTAATCTCTTGGTACAGTAGGAAATAGAAGTCAGTTGCACTGAGCTCTACAGAGGCTGAGTATATGGCAGCTAGTATGGCTACATGTGAGGCTATCCGGCTTCAGAAACTTCTAGATGGGCTCTTTAATTAGGAGTTGGATCCTACAGTCATTTACTGTGATAATCAGAGTTGTATCAAACTCTATGAGAATCCAATGTTTCATGACAAGTCAAAGCACATTGAGATCAAGTACCACTTCATCAGAGATTGTGTGGAGAAGGGGATAGTGAAGCTCATTTACATTCCTACGGACAAATAGATAGCAGATATCCTGATGAAGGCCTTGATGAAGAGCAAGTTTGAATTCTTCAGGGACAAGTTGGGTGTGGTGCAGAACACTTTCCTCACTAAGAGGGAGTGTTGATTTTTGTAGCTCATAAAGTGGGATATGGATTTGCTTTAAAGCAACTCAAGATTAGATTTTCTTTAAAACAATTCGAGTTGGATTTTCAACAACAGTAGTTTTTTATTCTTTAAATAGAATGTTTTTGAGTTTGTGAGGATAAGATAAATCCTAGAGTGATTTTATGTGTAAATAAAGCCAAAGAAAGCAAGGAAAGATTCTTTCCTTGCACACTAATTAAAGCAGCTAGGCTCTATAAATGCAAGATTGTTGTAGCAAACTTATATTGTATTTTTGAAAGAAAAGTTTGCTGTTACGCTGAATAGAAGATCCAACATTTGTAGGTTTTTCCCCGCATTGGGGTTTCTTGGGTATATCTGTGTTATTGTCTTTTTGTGTTTGGCTTCATGTTATTTTTGCTTCCGCTGTTATTAGTTGTTAATTAACCCAGTTGTATTAATTGTTATAAATTGTTATAAATCAGATTTCTTTCTGTGAATTTATTGTGCAATTAATCTATTGTTGGGTTATAGAAATTAACAGGTAACGATTCTGAGATAACGTTCACAAGTGGAAAGGATTCCTATGATTCAGAATTGGTAGAAACTATGGAAATCCTTTCTGATTGTACTGTCTAGCTTGAACATCAAGGACATCAGGTATTTCCTCGCGATGAATCACTTAAGGTTGTGAACATATTTGAAGATGTGCGTTTGTGATCTTCTTAAAAACTGTAAATACTTGATTTTTTTTTAAGGATGCGAATGCGGATATTCAAACCTTGAAAGAGTAGCTCACACAGGCCTTGAGAGTGGTCAAGAATGCTAAAGCAGTATCATGAAAGTACACCGCCAAACGTAGAAACGTAGAAGTGGTTGTGGTTAAAGCGAATTACAGAGTACACACTCTTTCTCCTATCTTAATAACTTAGATGCAATTTATTGTTACCTTTGAGAAATTACATAAGTTTTCATGCATTTCTCAGATTAAAGAGCTTGAATCCGCCTTCAAAGACATAGTAAAAGAGAAAGAAGAGGCAATAAAGCTTTCCGAAGAGCAATGCCAAGAATTTAGCACAAAATGAAGCAAGTTTGAAGAAAATATTAAATTAAAGGATGAGAAGGTTAAGCAAATCTCACGTGAAAGAAATGAAACCATCTAGGAGCTCCAATCAGCACGACAAATGGTAGAGCAAAATCACTGCATATTGAAAGAGAAAGAAGATCAAATTAGACTTCTTCAAGACTGTCTACATTCAAGGCCAGCACTCCAAACCCTGAACTCCTCCTCCTCCTCATCTTATAATCTTGAATTTAGTGAGTACACCTTTGACAATGTCAAAGGCGCGACATCTAATTTCTCAGAGCATTTAAAACTCAGGGAAGGAGGTTATGGCATCGTTTACAAAGGAGAAATTAGGAAAACAACCGTTGCAGTCAAAATTATCAAGGAGAACAGTTCACAGGGCTGGCAGGGGTTCGAACGTGAGGTATATACATATACTAAATCAAAAGACCAAAAAGTTTGGTTTCCTTTGTTTTCATATAACTTCCTTTTCAAAGCACTGCATAATTCGTTCTCCTCTGGTTTCTTTACAAGTTCTTTACACACTTCTATTTGCAGATCGACATTTTAAGAGAAGTACGACATCCACATTTGGTCAGGGTTGTTGGAGCCTATTTCGAGAGAGGTTGTGTAATCTATGAATATATGTCCAACAGATACCTGGCAGATCATCTGAGCTCTAGAAAAGCCCATTAGCCTCTCCCTTGGCACGCTAGAATTTGCATCACTTCCAAAATCTGCTCTGCATTACAATATCTGCACAACTTTAAACTAGATCCCATCATCCACCGTGATCTTAAGCCCAGAAATATTCTCCTTGACAAGAATTATATGAGCAAAATAAGTGACTTCGGATTGGCTCGTCCTCTACCACATGGTTTACACTCAGAATCGGGTCTGAAAGGCACATGTGGTTACATGGATCTAGAGTACCTGACAAGTTTCAAATACTCTACCAAATCCGATGTTTACAGCCTGGGAATTATCATTCTTGAGCTACTAACCGGGAAACCGGCTATGCGAGTGGGACAAGAGGTGGAAAATGCTCTAAACTGTGCAAAATTAGAGCAAATTTTGGATCTGTCTGCCGGTGATTGGCCATTAGCGGATGCTACTGAACTGGCTCATCTTGCCCTAAGTTGCACATGTCTGGTAAGAGAGGCAAGGCTCGATTTTCAACCCACTGTGATGAAAATTTTGAATCAGCTTCGAAACATCACCATCCCTGCTTCCAGTGCCAGCATGCCTATTGAACGCGGTCAAAATGCGGTGTAAGTAGCTGAGGAAATCTATGTTCCTGGTGTTAGAGATAGTTAAGATTGTCTAAAAATAAAATAATATTTCTAGAATCTTCTTGTAGCTATTTTTTGAAATAAAAAACATTTAAAAAAAGAGAGTTGTTGTAAAAGAAGTTTCCAAATTTTAGAATCTTCTAGAAAGCAAGAAGCTTCAAGACTTCAAAGATGTAATAGCTATATATGTGATTGAGGACAGCTGCTGTACACAGTTTTTTTTGAATTAAATATATATATTTTCAACTCTGTTCTGCCCTGTTTTGCCCTATTTTTTATTTATTTATTACTGCTATTATATTTTTGGGACTATTTTTACATGGTATCAGAGCTAGATTTAGCTAGGTTCAGCTGGAGATTCATCTAGAGGTTCAGCTATAAATATTGCAAGAGGGTTTTGCTACAGGAAAATATATTGCTGGAAATGGTTTGTTTGCAGGGCTGATATATTATTGGAGTGATATTTAGTTGCAGGGCTATTATATTGCTGGAGTATTGCTAGATTTGTTTGAAGGCTAATTTTTCTGCTAACATGGGTTCTTCAAATGAAGTTTTGCCTATCTTTGATGGAAGTGATTTTGCAGATTGGAAGATTGTAGTCAAGAATGCTTTGAGAGAAAAAACTCTATGGAGGATAGTGAATAAAGAAATTGGAGAACCCCAAAATGATAGAGAAAAAGAGTTGTGGAAATGCAAGTTGGAGCAAGCTAGAGGTATTATTGGTAAAGCTTTAAGCCCCAATCTAAATAGAAGATTTGTTGATGTTGATAATCCAATAGAGCTGTGGGAAAATTTAGAAAATGATTATAAACATGCAGACATTGCTAGCATGTTTAGTATAGAAGAAAAATTAATGAATTTAGATCCATCTAATTTTGAAAAAATGTCTAATTACTTCAATGAAGTTACTTTTTTAAATACTCAGCTAAAAAAAATAGGTGTTGAATATGTAAAAAAAAGATTTTCAGTTGATTGCAATGGTTGAAGGTAAGCTTCCTCAGCCATATAAAGTATTTAAGGAATCAAGGAAAAGGGTTCTTCAACTAAATCTCAATACCCCCTAGCAAACTTTTGATCAATTTTGCAAGTCTATTTTAGATGAAGAAGTTCAACTTATTAAAGGACATATTAAGAAGAATCATGCATATACAGCCAAAAGTAGTTTTTTTAGAAATGATGGAAAAAAGAATTGGAAAGGAAATAATAATTTACAAAATAATGAAGGTTCTAACCATTTTTCTAGAAATGATGGTGTAGAAAAGCAAGCTGGAAAAAAACCCATTATTTGCAGGTATTGTGGGGGTGAGAATCACATGGAGAAATTTTGTTTGAAGAAGAGGGACAATGAAAGGCAGCAATATAAGCCCAAGCAAGAAAGGTTTAAGGATGGAAAGAAGGATAAACATAGTTTCGTAGCTATCTCTTTAAAAAGGCAAGAGAAATCAAATGAGGAGGTAATTGCTACACCCAAGAGTAAATCTAGTGTTAAAGGGGGATACTTTGCTTCAGATTCTAATAAAGAAAGGATTTTAGATTCAGGGGCATCATCTCACATGACTGGGGATAGATCTTTGTATATTGATTTTTGTGAAGGGAAGAATTCAGATCAAGAAATTTCTATTGGCAATAATATGAAACTTCCAGTTTTAGGAATAGAAACTATTAATGTAACAAATGGGTCTTTGAAAAATGTTTTATTGGTTGAAGGATTGGGGGTGAATCTTATTTCAATATACAAAATAGTTCAAGCTGGATATGAGTTTGTTGTCACTGTTGATCAAGTTATTGTTAGAGATAGAAAAAAACCCAAGCAATATAATTGCTATTGGTAGAGTTGACTATGAAGAGAATCTATTTAAATTTGTGGGGTTTGTTGATGATAAATACACACTCTCTCATGCTTTCATTGCTTAGACTGATTATATGTCAAAACTTTGGCATGCTAGACTTGGACATTTAAATTGTAGAAAATTACAAGATATGGTTAGAATGGATATGGTTAGAGGATTAACAAAGATTTCAGCTTGTGAAGGTGTGTGTGAAGACTGTGTGTTAGGCAAACATCATCAAGATCCTTTTGATTCAGGTAAAGCATGGAGAGCTAATCATCCACTGCAACTCATTCATAGTGATTTATGTGAACCAGGATATCCTTCACTTTCAGGTGCCAGGTACCTTCTCACTTTTATTAATGATTATAGCAGGAGAGTATGGGTTTATTTTCTTGAAAGAAAAAAGAAGTGTTTGAAGTGTTTTAAAAGTTTAAGGCATTAGTTGAAAATAAAAGTGGCAAAAGAATTAAATGCTTAAGGACGAATAATGGGGGTGAATATTGCAATTATGCATTTGAGTCATTTTGTGAAAATTATGGTATTAAGGTGCAAAGAACAGCTCATACTCCTCAACAAAACGGGGTGGCTGAATGAATGAATAGAACTCTTTTAGAAATAGCTCGTTGTATGTTGCATTTTAAAAGTTTGCATAATAAATTTTGGGGTTTAGTTGTTTCTTGTGCTGCACATATTATAAATAGAATCCCCACCAAAGCTCTCACAAATATCACCCCTGAAGAAGCATGGAGTGGTAAGAAACCTCACATTGGATATTTTAAAATATTTGGGTGTATTGTTTGGGCACACATTCTTGATGCAAAAAGGGAAAAGTTAGAACCAAAGAGTCATAAGTGTTTGTTTATTGGTTATAGTGAAGAATCAAAGGCTTACAGGTTATATGATTTGACAACAAACAAGGTCTTTGTTAGTAGAGATGTGAAGTTTGATGAGCATTCACAACTTACCACTCCCTCTCACTCTACAACAACAAATGCTTCTCATTTTTCAGATATTTTAGAAAGAAATGGAGACTACATTGATGAGGATGAGTTGTGCACTTCTACAAATGATGAAAATACTAGTGAAAATGAAATAACTAATGCTTGTAATCAGACATTTTCTGTAGGTAGTGATGATGAAGAAGATGACTTTTCAGCTAGACAAAAGACAAGGAGTGTTGAAAAAATATATAGGCAAGGCTCAAAGATCCAAGGGAGGAATGGTAGTGCTCTCATGGCCAAAGTATTACAAGTAAATGACCCAAGATCATATGAGGAAGCTAGAGGGAAGAAAGAATGGGAGCAAGCTATGGAAGAAGAATATGATGCTTTGGTGAAAAATAAAACTTGGGAACTTGTGCCACTTTCTAGAGGTAAGAATGTAATTGGTTGCAAATGGGTTTATAAAACAAAATTAAAATCAGATGGTGCTATAGAAAAATTTAAAGCTAGATTGGTTGCTAAGGGATTTAATCAAAAAGAGTGTCTTGATTATGAAGAAACATTTGCTCCTCTCATTAAAATGAATATAGTTAGAATTATTCTTTCTCTGGTTACAAATCTTGGGTGGCATATTCCTCAAATGGATGTAAAACATGCTTTCTTAAATGGAGATTTATATGAAGAAATATATATGGATAAGCCACTAGGTTTTGTAGATCAACAACATCCTAATCTTGTTTGTAGATTAAAAAAGTCACTTTATGGGCTTAAACAAGCACCAAGAGCATGGAGTGAGAAGATTGATAGGTATTTTTAGCTTCATGGATTTCAAAAATGCAAATCAGATCCAAATCTTTATGTAAAGAGAGTGCACAATAAAATTATTCTTGTTGCAGTTTATGTGGATGATTTACTCATAGCTAGACCAAATATTGGGTTAATTAATTATTTGAAATTAGATCTTAAAGGGGCATTTCATATGAGTGATTTGGGTGAATTAAATTATTTTCTTGGCTTGCAAATTAGTAGGCTTTATGATGGGTTGTTTATTTCTCAATCAAAATATGCTTTGGATCTTTTAGAAAAAAATAAAATGCTTGAATGCAAGCTAGCCCCTACTCCTTTTCAATCTGGAATTAAGCTTACTAAAGAATGTATTTCCAAGAAGGTGGATGCTACTTTATATAGACAACTTGTTGGTAGCTTGATTTATCTAACACATTCTAGACCAGACATTTGTTTTGTAGTCAATCTGGTATCTAGATTTATGCAGGAACCAAAAGAAACTCATTGGTTGGCTGCTAAAAGGATTTTGCGATACATGTGTAGAACCATTTACTATGGCATACATTATAGTTACAAGTCCTCAGTTTCTTTGGTTGGCTTTATAGATTCAGACTGATGAGGTGATATAGATGACATGAAATCTACTGGTGGTTATATTTTTCAGCTTGGGTAAGGTCCAATTACATGGAGCAGCAAAAAACAAACTACTACATCATTGTCCTCATGTGAAGCAGAATATAGAGCAGCAAAAGAAGCTGGAAATGAAGCAGTTTAGATTCACAACCTTTTATTTGAGCTTGGTTTTGCACAGAGTTTAGCTACTCCTTTGTATTGTGATAATCAAAGTGCTATCCAAGTTGCAAATAATCCTATTTTTCATACTAAAACAAAACACATTGAGATTGATGTTTTCTATATTCAGGATCTTGTTCAAGCAAATTTTGTTAATCTCCAATTTTGTCCAAGTGAAGAGCAAGCAGCAGATATATTTACTAAGATTATGCTTGAGGCCAAATTTCTTAAACTACGGGGCATGCTAGGCATGATTGAGGTGAACATTAAAGGGGGATAGTAATATAATGTTCCCCTCTCTTTTGATTTTTCTAGCCAATCTTAAGGGGGGATGTTAGAGATAGTTAAGATTGTCTAAAAATAAAATAATATTTCTAGAATCTTCCTGTAGCTATTTTTTGAAATAAAAAACATTTAAAAAAAGAGAGTTGTTGTAAAAGAAGTTTCTAGATTTTAGAATCTTCTAGAAAGCAAGAATCTTCCAGACTTCAAAGATGTAATAGCTATATATGTGATTGAGGACAGCTAATGTACATAGTTTTTTTTAATTAAATATATATATTTTCAACTCTGTTCTACCCTGTTTTGCCCTATTTTTTATTTATTTATTACTCCTGTTATATTTTTGGGACTATTTTTACACCTGGTTTCTTCTGACTCTGATATTTTATATGTGAATAGTTTCTAATTTATGACCGCATTGAAAAACTTAAAATATCAAATTGTTCAAAAATAATACATTTATGAAGGCCAGAGGCAAAAAGAATACAACAAAAAATTAAAACTTAAAATATATTGAACCCAGAGCTGCTGCTCATCAATTTTTGTATGCTAACATCCACACTAAAAATCAAAAGTAAAAAAAAATACAAATATAGGTAAAAGTCATGTGAAAAATGTTCATGGAAGGGAGGGCACGAAATAAAATTTATTACAAATTACCTAACTACATTTTCTCGATCAAAACGTATTTAATAAAGTGTCATTTACTTTAATATTAAAAATTAAATATCAATTTCCCGTATTATGGAATGTCCTCTGGTGGAGGCGGCTTGGTTGATGGTTCCCCGCGATATCGCAATGGGTAACAATCCTTATTGCGATAACGCGGGCAATGGTTTGTAGACTGCATGGTTAATGGCTGGCGGTGTAGATGAGCCACAATGCTGTGAGGGTCTCCGGACGGTGGCTGGTAGGAGGACAGTAGCAGCTGGAGGTGACGACAGTAATTAAGTTTACATTCCAACACTCCCCCTTAAACACAACTGCACTGTCCACCATGCCCAATCTGTTTCTTTGAAAGATGAAATTATCTCTTCCTAGTGCCTTTGTGAAAATATCTGCACTTTGCTCTTCTGATCTGCAAAAATCTAAAAATATGTCACCATTGTTAATTAATTCCCTGATAAAGTGATACCTGGTATCAATATACTTTTTTTTTTTTTTTAAAAAAAAGAGGGTAAAAACTTTATTGAATCATAACAGCATTACAAAGTCCAAAGAAGGAAGCCACAAGGGGCCAAAAACAACAAGAATTAATTCACACCCAAGAAGCACCTCATATCCTCAGCAACCCACCCCTCAAGAACAGGGGCCATATCAACAGGGAGATTGCTCAATCATCCACAGACCAAGAATCAGTCTTTTCCGACGCCCATCTAGCCAGCCCATCAGCCACCCTATTCCACTCCCGTGGAATATGACAGAAAACAATGGACTCCAAGGTAGAGCACAGAGAAATAATCTATTTGACAACCACAGCTAGCTGCCAATTCACATCCTCCAAATTTTGATTATTCAACATATCAATAACCACCTGAGAATCAGCTTCACAAACAATCCGCCGCCATCCCAGGGAAACCGCACGCTCAACCGCCAAGAGAATAGCGCTAGCCTCCATAAGATTATTAGTTTGCAAACCACGATACATAGAAAAGAAGAAAACCACCACTCCAAGGCTATCTCTACCAATACCACCAACCCCAGCATGCCCAGGGTTACCCCTAGAAGACCCATCAGTATTAATTTTCAACTCCCCTAGAGCAGGTGGGCACCAAAAGCCCTCACGAGCAACCCTCTCACGCCCACGCCTACGATGCACTTTACTCATAATACACTTCCCCCCTGTGGCAAGACCCAGGGAATTTACAACACCCAAGTCCCTAGGAGCAATCGGTACAGACAAGTCACACTTTGCAGTCAAAGTCTCCAGCAAAGCCCCAAGAATTCGCCTCCAAAGTTGCCCCACGAGCAATTTTTTATCCAAGAATATTCTTCTGTTACGTTCCAACCAGATTTGCCAAACAATCAAACTAGGACCAATGCTCCAAGCAATTTTAAGAAAAGAGGTTGTAGCAGGAGAAGAACCCTGCCTCTTCCAAAAATCCTCCAAAGAAGAGACATGGCAACATGGTAAGCTCCAAAGATTCCACCAATGATGCCAGATAGTCTTAACAAAAGAGCACTGAAAAAACAGATGTGATAAGCATTCATCATGCTGACCACATAGAATGCACATGGAGGGGCCCTGGAACCCACGCTTGCAAAGATTATCCCAAGTAAGACACTTACCTTGAACCACAAGCCAAGAGAAAAAATTACACTTAGGCCAAGCAAATTTATTCCAAGCATGCTTCCACCAAGAAACCTGGGAGCTTCCAAAGACCTGTTTATCCAAAACCTGATAACCAGAGGCAACCGAAAATTTTCCTTTCAAGTCAGGTCCCCAAGCAAGCACATCAGCCCCTTGGAGAGAATTGCAGACACGACTCGATAAAATCTTAGCAAGCTCTTGACGATCCTCCACTGCACCACCAGGAGGCCAATCCAAGGGGCTCTTCCACCTAGACACAAAAATTTGACCCAAAAATTGTTGAGATTTAAAATCTGCCACATGACTCCAACCCGCCTCCACAAAAATCTGGCACAAATCTTGGAGATGGGGATGAGATGACACAATGGGTGGGTATCCATCCCAAGAATCATACCAGAAAAGAGCATCTCGACCCCCATTACAAACCCAAAAAAGTCCCTGTTTAACCAACTTGGCACCACGTTTAAGGGTACTCCAGATCACAGAGCCTTTCCCCTCCATACTAAACCTTGATACCTCCCTACTTTCTACTGCCCCCAAATATTTGAAGGTCAGAATTTTAGCCCAGCACATATGTTGTTGAGAGCACCAGCGCCAATACAACTTAGCAGCCAAGGCCTGCCCATTCAAATCAGCCCACCGTAAACCAAGACCCCCCTCTTGCTTTGGCCTACAAACAACATCCCACTTCACCAGACTCCATTTTCTATGAAGAAGATTACCAGCCCATAGAAACTGACGAGACAATTTCTCGAAATCTCTAATAAAACTTGAAGGAGCAGAAAGAACAAAGCATTTATAAATAGGAAGAGCCTAGACCACCGACTTTAAAAGAGTCACTCTACCTGCTGAAGAAAGCCACCTGCAAGTCCAATGACTGACCAATCCTCGAAACTTATCAAGAGTCTCTTGCCAAAACCTTTTGGGGAGAGAGCGAACAGCAAGAGGGATTCCAAGATAGGAAAAAGGAAGCGAACCAATCTGAAAATGAAGGATACCAGCAATTCTCCTTTGAATACTTTTAGGAGTGTGGAAGAAATATATGAAGGACTTCCCCTCATTTATGCATTGCCCAGAAGCTGCCAAGTAACTGTCCAAAACACTGCGCCAATTGAGAGCCTCCCCAACCTTAGCCCTACCCATCAAGGCAGTATCATCTACAAATTGCAGATGAGACTGAGGGGGAATACCATCTCCCCAACTCCATCCCTGAAGCAATCCACTAGCAACCTGAGCACGAATGAGTCTTCCCAGGCCGTCCGCAAGGAGGATGAATAAGTAAGGAGATAGGGGATCTCCTTGCCTAAGGCCTCTAGAAGCACCAAACAAACAAGTGGGCTCACCATTGATAAGCACCGAAAAGGAGGAGGAAGTGACACAACTCCCAACCCATTCAATCCAACCCTCAGCAAAGCCAAAAGCTCCAAGGATTTTAAATAGAAAACTCCATTTAACACGATCATAAGCTTTAGCCATGTCTAACTTGATAAACATAGATTTATCTTTTGAGTATTCCATAGAATGGATGGCCTCAGCAGCAATAACTACCCCATCCATGATCTGTCTTCCAGCAACAAAACCCCCCTGCTCTTCAGAAATTAAATCATCAAGCCAAGGCTTCAGCCTTTCTGCGATCAACTTAGTAATAATTTTATACACAACATTACATAGAGCTATAGGCCTAAACAAATCCAAGGAGTTAGCTCCCACCTTCTTAGGAATAAGAGCTAAAAATGTAGCATTTAGAGACTTCAACATTTGTTTATGCATAAAGGATTCTTGGACAACCTCTAAAAGGTCCAATTTAACCACTTCCCAGAACTCCTGAAAAAATTCAATGGGGAATCCATCAGGCCCAGGAGCTTTACCTTTCTTCATCTGGAATACAACCTGCTCAAGCTCCGACAAGGTAATAGGAGCAAGCAATGATTCATTCATTTCATTAGTCACCAGCTTCGGGATACAATCTAAAATTTTAGCTTCATCCTCCTCCGCAGGAGGCGAATCCTCAGAGAAAAGGGTAGAGAAATATCGAATGCATTCGGCTGAAATAGAGGCTGAAGAGGACAAAGATTCCCCATTAGGCAACAGAATAGAAGAAATAGCATTACCTTGTCTCCGATCCTTAACTGAGTTATGGAAGAAAGCAGTGTTTCGATCCCCAGCCTGGAGCCATTCAATACGAGACTTTTGTTTCCAAAAAATCTCTTCTCTTAACTCCCATTCCTCAAGCTCTTTTGTTGCAGCAACCTCTAATAAACTCAGCTCCTCTGAGAGGCCTTGATCTCAAAATTGTCTGGTAATTAGGTCTAGATTATCTCGCGCCTTTTGCTTTTCCTGAAATAAGTTACCAAAATGCTGCCTATTCCATCTTTTCAATCTGTATTTAACATATTGGAGCCTCTTTGAGAAAGAGTACATGGCAGTGCCATATGCTGGCTTCCCCTGATCCCACCAACTAGGGAGCAAAACATGAAGAGATTCATCCCTAAGCCACATGAGTTGGAACTTAAAGGTCTGTCTAGCACACCGTTGAGGCACATCAACTACTAGCTTAATAGGCCAATGATCAGAACCACGACCATCCAAAATTTCAGAGCTTATCAACCACCTGTCCCCCACCCAAAAACTAGACACCAAAAATCTATCAAGTCTTTCAGAAATAGAGGCATCGCCAATTCTCCTATTATTCCAAGTAAAAAGACCATTGCCAGGTTTGATATCCACAAGATTCAAAGTAGAGATATTGTCCTGGAGCAATAATGCAGAAGCCTCCAACCTTGCAATACCACCTCGTTTTTCTGCAAGCTCCGTGATAGCATTAAAATCGCCTCCAATAATCCAAGGATCGTAGGGAAATAAGCTGCGAACTAAACGAATGTTGGACCACAAAAGTTTCTTTCCTTGCAACTCCACAGGCGCATACACATTGGAGAAGAGAGCAATTTCCCCTGACATAAAACAAGAGGCCACCATGGAAAGGGAGGACCTGAAAGACACCCACCAAAGGGGGCAAATCTTACGCGGGTTCCATAAACATGCCACCCCGCCAGAAGACCCTTGAGCACCAATGCATTGGCATCCACCATTCCCCCATAACTTAGGAACTAGATCCATCATACCCTCCACAGAGAGCTTAGTCTCCTGCAAAAAAAGAACATCAGGCGAATGACACCTAATCAAATCCCGAACAAATTTTTGTCTAGGGCCACTGTTCAAGCCCCTAACATTCCAAGAGAGAACTATCATTTCGAGGGGCATGAAAAATGTGAATCCAGAGTCTTGACTGACCCTGACTCCACCAAAGTCTCCCCTATCATCTTAATCTTTTCCTCATCCTTCTTCCTTCCCAGCTTAGAAATTTTCTCCGGCCCCCCCTTCTTGAGAACTTTTTGCAGAACACCCAACTGAGAGGACGCCTTAATATTCTTCTTGCCCACCTCTGGACCAACTTTTTGCAAGAGGTGAACCTTATCTACACTATCTTTCACTACCTCAGCCCTACCACCCAACTCAACCTGAACCTCCATTTGACGATCTGCCCCTAGAGCCGAAGTCCCATCAGTAAGCGGAGCCATAATCCCCTCTGAGTTGAGCAAAACCTGACTAGAATCTTTCCCAACCTCATCTAAGCAAGGCACTCCCATACCCCCCTCCTCTTGGGGAGCAAGCATTGCCTCAACTAAAGGGCCATGCTGATCAATATCCAGAGTCCCATGATCTAGATCCAAAAATCCTGGGTTCACCTCCTGTTGACTAAGATCCTCTAGCACCTCAAACCTGTTGAAGGTGTCCTCCTCCTGCCTGTCCTTCAAAGTCCTTTTATGACCTTTATTTCTGTTTCGGCCTCTAACGGGAATAAATCCATCTTCCCAACCACCAGAACCCTGAATGGGGTCCTTGCCCTTATCCACCCTAGGTGGATTAGCTGAAGGTTGAGAAGAATGAGCCTCCAAAGGCTTGGCTTTTGGACATCTGCGCAGGAGGTGACCATACTCATGACAGAAACGACAACGGAAGGGAAGTGTTTCATAATCCAGCTGTTGCACCCATGAATAATCTCCTGCACTCACTTCTAACGAGTCTGGCAATGGCTTACTTAAATCACTTTCTACACAAAACCGGGCAAAAGTCATTACCTTTTTGAATTGTGTTTGCTGAGAAGAACCCACAGGTTTCCTCAGCTTCGAGGCTAATAGGCACAACACATCCTCTCGCCAGCATTCCACAGGGAGCCTTGGAAGACGGACCCAAACCGGAACCCGATTCGGAAGTTCCTCTGCCGGGTTGAAGCTAGCATGCCATGGCTTAATAAATAAGCCCACCTGGTTATAAAAATACGAGCCCCCTTCAAAAATCCTATTCCGATCAGCCAAACAATCAAAAGTAACCATGAAGTAGTTATTTGCCAGGAGGCGGATCTCCATCTCTCCCTCAGGCATCCATGTCTTTTGAGCCCACATCTCCAAGAATTGCAAAGAAATTTTCAAACCTAAGAATTTGCAATAAAGAGAATGTCGTGCATAATAATCAATGTCTTCAGCCAACATCTCCATTGGAATGACTACGCTCGGCCTCTCTTTACACCGTTCGAGGCACCCATTAATCTTCGGAATTCTAGGCCCCCCTACCGAGCCCATCTCGAATTTCTCAGGTTCCACCGAGAAAAGATTATTATCAAAAATCTTCGAACCCTGTGGAGAGGGTTTCGATCCAAAAGCAGAACGAAAGTCCATATTGGGACAAACCCTAGAAGATTCTCCAGTATCCATCAAAGAGCACACAACGCCAGATGAGCAAGCAAGGCCCAAATAAAACCAAGATCCCTTCAAAGAAGGCACACTCCACTGGACACCAAGGTCGCAACCCCCCAACCCCAGAATACACACCTGCTGCAAAAGAAAAGAGCCTCCCCCCAAATAGCGTAAAAAAACCCACCCCCAAGAAGCTTCAGAGAAGAAGAGAACAAATCCGACCCCCAACTACACATGCAACCACCAAAAGACCACATGCAGGCCGAGCCTAGATGGCTGCGGCCTCATGCAGCGCTTGCAGAGCCATCCGAAACCAATGGGGTAAAGATTGAATAAGCTACAAAATTTGACTTTATTTTTTTTTTTTTTTGGTATCAATATACTTGCTTCTCTTATGGAAGACTGGATTTTTTGAGAGAACTATGGCTAAATTGTTATCAT
Source organism: Sequoia sempervirens (assembly GCA_007258455.2). Lineage (NCBI taxonomy): Eukaryota > Viridiplantae > Streptophyta > Pinopsida > Cupressales > Cupressaceae > Sequoia > Sequoia sempervirens. The sequence goes on along the minus strand of VDFB02271358.1, from coordinate 185,723,520 downwards.
AGTAAAATTTTTTTGCCTCCATTTGTTCATTTTGCAATTATTTCAAAATTCTTCTCATTCAAACTGCCTGGCATGTTGCACTTGTGGCTGCCACATATTCTGCTTCAGCTGATGAAAGATAGACTATTGGCTGCTTCTTTGAAGACCATGAGACAACACCAGTCCTAAAACTAAATACATAACCAGATGTGTTTTTTCTATCATCAATGTTGCCAGTACAGTCACTGTCTGTGTATCCTATGAGTTTGAACTCATCTGAACTTGAATACTTAATGCCAAAATTCCTTGTTCCACTTACATACCTTAAAATTATTTTCCTAGCTTTCCAATGGATGTCTTTTGGTGTTTCCATAAACCTAGAAATCAAACTTACTCCATACATAATGTTTCGCCTTGTGGTTGTGAGATACATGAGACTTCTGACAAGCCTCTTAAACAAAGTTGGATCAAGATTAGATCCTCTATCA
>VDFB02271358.1:185659193-185722953 GCA_007258455.2 Sequoia sempervirens | reverse complement strand
GAAATCAGAAATTCTGATTTTGTGAAAAATTCTAGGTTTGATAACGCAGGAGCAACAGGTCTAAAGGAACATATAGGGTTGAATTGTGATTTTGATAGTGGAAAGGAAAGAGGGTGTTTTAGTTGGGACCATTGAACATCCTATTCTTGTAGATATGGGTGTGAAACAAAAAAGGTTTGCAGGTATAGTGGTTGATAACACTGATAGGATAGTGGAGAAATATGGTGGCAAGGTATTGGGACTGATGATAGGGGTATAAACACAAGGTGCACTGCAAGGTAGACTTCAACAAGGATATGAGTCTAAGTCAAGGATAGTTTATGGTAATGGTAATGTTGGCCATTGTTTATGTGCAGGTACAGGTGGTAAGAAGGAAACAAATACTGATCCAAGGATGGAAAAACGGAAGACCTCAAGTTTAAATATGCAAACACAGTCATATGCAAGTGCAAGCACACTTCCATGTGCAAGTCAATTTTGGGTGCAAGTTCTGAACCAGTGGAAGGAGATGATTGATCCAAGGAGCATGTATGGTGGATGGTGGGGTTGGTATCAACCTCCACTCATGGGGCATGTGTTTCTTTTAGGGGGGTTGTATGGTGCAGGGGCACCTACAACCATGTTTCAAAATCTACTTTTGTGATAGTTTTTCTTAAGGTGTTTGGGTGAGTTCAAGAGTTTTTAGATGCTTTGTCATAGGTTTTATTGAAAATAAGGTCTAAATAAACCAATCTTTCATGTATTTAGGGATTTTGTGAGTTTGATGGTCAAATGTGTACAAATGCACTCTTGCATTAAAATATGTCAACAAGTTGAATTTGTAAGCCTAAAAGGAAAATATGTTAGATTGTATGTAAATGAGCAAGGGTGAAATCTTAATGATATAATGGAGCCATTAGTTTAGATTCATTAGTAGAAAAGTGATAAAAGTTGCAAATTTGTGAGTTGCATAATGCAACAAATTTGTAATTGCAATAGTTATGTGTTTTGAAAAAGTTGGTTTCTTAGTGGTTAGGGGCATTGGTCAATTAGAGGAGGATGAGAAAAGATATGTAAAGCCTTTAGAGGCTTGAGATGTTGTTGTTGAAGTTGAGGGGAATGAATAAAACATTGAAATTGCTCTGTTTTCATAATTTCACTGGTTTTTTTTAGATTTTTGCCTGTGTGCAGGTCGTACAAGATACTTTTGTATCGATTTATTATCAACATCTATAGATAAGTTTTCTAACCTACATTTGGTGCCTTGGTAGGGGTTTTCCATTCTTTTAGGGCCTTAAATCATCAAACTCCTTTTACTAGGTTCTTGAACATGCTTAAGGGTTTGAAGCTATTTTGATGGCATAACCATCATCCCACCTATTTTCATCAAATGTAAGCTGGTGGGATGATCTATTAGGGTGTAGGGAATGTTGTTTTGGGAGTAGGAGGCATGGAAGATTGAGCCCTTGGTTGAAGGATGAAAGTAAGGGCAAGGAATGTGTATTTCCTCTTAGAAAATGGTAGTTCAAACCTATGAAATGATAAAGCAATGATGTCAAAGGCCAAGTGAGTTTTTCTTGAGCATGGGTGGGCCTATTGCAAGATGTCTGAGTAGTTAATTTGGATAGGAGTGGTTGGCAAGGTGAAGTTTCAATAAGGGTGCCTTAAAACCTTAGTTACTTAGGCTACAAGGAGGGTTTTTGTATTGGAGGATTACTTGCAAATTTGGGTTCATGAAACCTAGAAAAATTCTTAGTTTTGGAACTTGAGTCTAAGATATTTTTTGGGTTAGAAGGTTTGGTGCAAGAGATCTAAAGGTAGTATCTTAGTAAAAATGGCCTAATTTGAGGCTTAAAACTTTGAAAAATCCAATTTTGAGGCGCTTGGTCCTAAGAAGGTGTATCTAGTTTTCCTATATGTTTTGTATCTCTAAAAAGGGTATTTGAATCCATGATTATTTTCCTAAGTATTTTGGAAAATTTTGGCCAAAAGTCTACAAAACTGGTTTCCAACTACTACAAGGGAAACATGTGTCAAATGGTGAGTTTTGAGGAATTCAATGAATCTGCCTTGGGGATTGTTCTTAGTTGATTCATTTTACATTGTATGAATGTTGAGGACCTTTGTAGGGGTCTTTGTGAAGTTTTGGTGTCCACTTGCAAGTTTGAGGGGTTGCGACCCTTGAGGGTGAGTTGATGCCTGTTAGGTTGAGTCCATTGTGAGAGAGTTCTTTTGGTTGAGGATTGGCATTTTCATTGTTGTGAGTCTTCTCCACCTTGATTTGCATAACAAAATTATCCCAAGCATATTTCGGTGTTTTGCATGATTTAATATAAAGTTATAAATTAATTGAGACTAATGGCCATATGAATCCAAGTATTTTCTAATGATCAATCTTCCATTTTTCCAATTAATGAGCATCAATAAGTTGAGACATGGTTTCTTTTAGATGACCTAGAAAACCCTTTTCCATACAATTTTTTTTAGACATGTAAAAGTGGCTAATACATTTTCATCTTATCATTTCATCATTATCCTTATAATTTCTTCTATCTATATTAATTATATAATTTTTAATTATTTAATTAAGCTAACATTTTTCTCTTTTCATCAATAATAATTAAATATTTTTAAATTATATAAATTATCTTAATCTTTTTATCATGTCTATAATAATTAAATAATTTTTAATTATTTAATTATTTCATCTTTTGTTATTTTCCCTCCAGTTCACTAATGAAAATTAAAATTAAAATTATCTTTGGTCCTCTATAATTAAATAATTTTTTAAAATTATTTTATTAGCTAACACTCTTTTAAATAAATTAAAATTTATTTATTTAAATCAAATCTTTGCCTCTATATTTTTTTTAGACGATAGGAATCAGGTAGCCCCCTATAAACTGCAGTGTGCTTGGTAAACTTTTTTAATGTGACTGGTGATGCTAACACAATATGCCCTACGATACCACGAGGATGGGGGAGACTAGACCTCATGACCTCTTGCTTGCAATGGGATGCTTTAGCCAATCAAGGTAGGCCCCTTAACCCATCATTGCCTCTATAATTAAATACTTTTAAAAAAATGTGCTTAATTAGCTAACACTCCTCTTTTAAATAAATTTAAAATATTTTTTTTAAATTAAATAATTTCTTCTAAAATAAATAAATTAAAAAAATTATTTATTTCTCCAAGCTATCTTTTTAATTAAATAAATCTTATTTATATAGCTCCCTCCTTCAAAATTCAAATTTTGGGTCTTACTCTATCTTGAATTTTTCTATCCATTGATTTTGCAAATCAATTTGCATCATTGATCAAACATCAAGTGAAACATATAAATAAAAAGATTTCATTTAATTCAAATCCCCTAGCACTCTTGTAACTAAAATCACTATAGCACTTCAAGCATTCAAGCATTCATGCATTCATGCATTATCAAGCATTATCATTGTCATTAATCAAACATAGGTATCATTTATTTTTGATTATTTATCATTATCATATCATTATTGTTCTTTCATAGTTTGTTAATTCAAGCATTCATGCATTCATGCATTATCAAGCATTATCATTGTCATTAATCAAGCATAGGTATCATTTATTTTTGATTATTTATCATTATCATATCATTATTGTTCTTTCATAGTTTGTTACTTTGAAGAGCAACCAACAATGAAGGAAATCAATATCTTAGCTATGGTGACTTTACCTGTTATCTAAATTCTATATTTTGAGCCAAGATGTTGAACTTCATTGTGTGATTGTGAGAGTGTGAATTTTACATTATTGATATTTGTGATCCACATTTTCATACATCCATATTTTGGCACACCTAGTGGGACCCAAATCCCTATATATATATATATTTAAGGTTTTGCTAACCCTATCTTGTTTGTTTTAGCTCTTTTATGCAATTTTTTTGGATCTAACTTTTGTAGGTTGAAGGAAAAACCTTAAGATTTAAAGTATTTCATCATATCTTAAAAATGTCTTCAAATTTTGCTACACAATTTTTACTAAAGGTTGTGGATAATCTCAAGATGCTCCAACAAAAAATCAAGTTTAGATCATCAATATTTGGTAAGTTATTGTCATTTTATGATTTTTCATAAATATAACTTTAGGTCACAAATAAGTGAATCCTAAAAAAAATTATATTTTTGGAAATATCTGAGCAATTAAATAGGGTTTGTTTTTTATCTTTTAATTTTTGAGATTAAAATAATGATGAAATTATCGAATAACAAAAAACCCTCATTTTTAAAGATTTTATCATATATTTTAAATGGCTTGGAATTTCTCTATAATTTTTTACTAAAGAGTAGGGATTGAATCTTAGGAGACTACACAAAAAAAGATGCAGATCATCAATATTTGGTGAGTTGGTATCATTTTAAGGTTTTCATAAATTTGGTTTTAAGTTTGATCAACAAATTTTTCAATTTTTTTTTTTTTTTGAAAAATATCAAATAGTAAATAGGGGTTTGTCCTTTGTATTTTAATTTTTGATGTCAAAATAGTGACAAAAAATGAAATCTTTGGTATTTAGGGTTTCACTATAAATCTACTTTTTAGGGCAGAAATTAAGGAATTTTTTTGATATTTTTACATTTTTGGAAAGCTCTTAGAATTTTTAGCAGGGTTTTATTCTTTGCATTTTGAATACTGGGACTAAAATTATTACAAAATAATTGGATCTAGTTTTTCTAGGTGAAAAAAATAAAAAATGAAATTGCAACCTTGTGATGATCATATCATTTCCTAAATATCTATTTGCACCACATTATAAGATTATTTTATCTTTGCAAGAATTATATTATCATTTGTGACATCATACATAATTAATTGGCTCTACCATTGCTTTCCTTAAACTATCTTGTTTTGTATGTTTTTACACATTAAAATTGGGGTTTGAAATTTACCATTCACCTTTGGATTTGGAACCTATAACAAACCATTTTATGTTAATTCCCAAGATGTACTTACATATTCTCCGCACTTTCACTTTAGAGTAATCTTAAGGATCAGAAATAAGTGATCATTCTTTTCTTTCCTAGGCTTGTTTGTTGGTCTTTGTGTGTAGAGGTTTAAAATTCAAAGGGTTGCAAATGAAAAGTGGATTTCAAGCTCTTCATCAAATGGGAATTTCAAGATTAGCATTGGACTTCAAATTCATTCACTCTAGTCACCTTATCACACTTAATTTTGGAAAGTGCTAAAATAGTAACATTATTTTCTTTGCTTGAATCAATCTGGTTTAGAGTGTCTTCTTCACATTGAAATTGGGCTAAAATTAATCTCCCACATTTGGACTTGGGCTCTAAAATTAAAAAAAATGTCTTTTAATCCAAATATCTACTTATGTATTCTCTCCTTTCACACCTAGCAGTGATCTTGAGGATCATAAATAAGTGATTTTTCTTAGGGGGCCTACCTAGAGAAGTGATCACTCTAGGGGACAACTTGAACTCTCGTGTTCTGGAAGAGCCTGAGGAAAATTGAAGGACATTCCTCTTAGAGGTGGAATATTATCAATATTTCAGGAGTGTGTAGAGGATGCTTGTCAATGCTCAGTAGTATGCAGATGATATTAGCAGATGAGAATAAGTAAGATTGTCGATGGCTACTTTCCCTCTTATAAAAAATACTCAAATTTGATAATTGAATGCATTGATTTTGGTTGTTTTGTTTCAAATTTAATTATGTATTATATTTGTTTTGATGTTTATTAGGGGAGCATTACATCATTTATTGTTTGTGCGGGTACCTACAGTGAATGGAGTTAATACATGTACATGTTGGAGGAAGTGTGGGAGATTGTACGTTCAATAGTTCATGAAATTGATAGGAGCTTCTCATAATGGCAAATCAAGCACCAATAATTGTGCATATGTATGTGTGAATATAATATGTAACATTTGAGTCTAACACCCTTTGCAAGTGGGAGTATTTGTAAACATAAAAGATTATTAAAAAGTGTAAAAGTAAGTATTAGAAACAACTTGTCTTATATTGTAAATACAATTGAATGTATAATTAAGTATATACATTGATCAAGTAATATTCATTTGTGAACATGTATTAATACTTTTACAAAATATTATTAGACATGGAAAAATTATTTGGGAAATAAGATAAGCAAGAAGTGAACGGTAACTCTGCCACTTCCCCGAATATTCGTCCACTATTTATTTGGAAAACGAGATGTCTCTAAAGTCATGACCTGTGTGGGACCCAGGAACTCTGGGTGATGAGAGCACAACACGAGACACAAAAAATAACCCACAAACAAGAGAATAATTTTATTATTCAGAAAATGGAGCTTCTTACATGCAGAGGATCTCAAATCCCCAAGTTCTACAACACATGCAAGTTACAGAAAGCTACAAAATAACCCTTTCGCAATATGCGAGCTTGTCCCCCAAAAAGTTACCCAAAAATTAGAAACCCACCCATAAATAGGATCCTCTTTAGTTTGGAGCCAAAACAACATTCAAATTTGAGTTTAGGCAGTTTGGCACTGAAAAATTACAACTTGAAGTTCAAATTTCAAAAGAACATTTGCAATTGTATCTTCTAGAAAGTGCGCCAACTTCTCGAGGCCATAACTTTTGATCCAGGACTCCGATTCGCGAACCATTTGAATCGTTGGAAAGGTCTTGAAGTCAACAACACACTTGAAATTAGCTATGCCAATTTTGGCAAGTTTTGGGGCCAATCTAGGAAATCTAAGTGCCTCAAATCTCACTCGAAAGATTTTCCAGTACAAATCTGGGAAACTAAAACTGCAATATCTTTCAACATAGGAATAGAAAATAAAAACCATAAATTGGGAATTTAATTATGACAAAAAGGGTATCCAAAAATGTAAAAACATCTAAAAAATAAGAAACTTGAAATTTAACTATTTTTGGGTGATGCAAGATTGCCCTTACACCACTGGATGCTCCTGCATCAGACACCCAGGGTAATTTGAGAAGTGACCCTGTCACGTCTCAGATGGTGGAGGAAAACCCAAATGGTCAACCTCTGCCTTAGGCAACCAGGATGAATCTTCAACAAGCCTTCCTTTCCATTTCACCATATATTCTTCATACTGCCTATTCCTGGTACTCCTTCCCACACAACTATCTAGGATTTCTTGAATCTCCTCCTTTTTTGAAGTAGGTGCTGGAATCCCACATTATTCCATCATTGGTACTTCCTCTATGCCACCTTCATGATACTCTGTCAAATTTGAAATGTTGAACACAAGGGAAATGTTGAATCCATCCGGCAACTCTACCTCATATGCATTCCCTGAATCATGCCTCTTCAAAATTTTACAGGGACCGAACTTCTTCATCTTCAATTTTTTTATATGTCCACACTAGAAACCTTTCTTTCCTCAAGTGGACCATCACTCATCACCAATCTGAAACTCCTTATACCTCCTCTTGACCGGGCCTAGTCTTTATAATCGATATTCATCTTGTTAATATGTTCTCTTTACCTTCTCATGTATATCCCTTTGATGTTCTCAGAAAAATCTCTTTGGCTTCCATGACTTATTTTATTCTTTTGGTCCATCTTCCTCAATTTTGGAGTTGTTATGGGGCTACCTCCATACACAATCTGGAATGGTGATCTACCAGTGCTTCTATTGACATAATTGTTGTAAGCAAATTATGCTTGGGGTAAGATCAAATCCCATCCCTTGGGTTTATCTCCTACCAAACATCTCAGTAGGTTACCCAGACTCCTGTTAACAATCTCTGTCTGCCCATCTGTTTGTGGATGGTGTGCAGAACTGAACTTCAACTCTGTCTTCAGCTTCTTCCACAAGGTTCTCCAAAAGTACCCCACAAATTTGGTGTCACAATCTGAAATAATACTCTTTGGCAGACCATGTAGCCTCACCACCTCTTTGAAGAACAAGTCAGCAATGTGGACTGCATCATGGGTCTTCTGACATGGAATGAAATGTGCCATCTTCAAAAACCTATCAACCACCACATAAACTGAATCATTCCCTCGTTGTGTCCTTAGCAAACCAAGAACAAATTCCATACTTATATCCTCCTACCACCTCTCCGGGTACGTATGGGCCGATATGCTACGTATTTTGACTCACCCTTTAGCCATCCGACATACCCTACAACTTTGTACACAAACTTCTTCACATCTTGTGATAACTGAGGCCAATAATAATGTTCATCGATAATGGTGATAGTCTTATCCCGACCAAAATGTCCAGCCATTCCTCCACTGTGCTTCTCCTTTATCAGGTTCTCCCTCATGGAACTCCTTGGGATACACAATTGACTTCCCTAAATAACATGCCATCCTAGATTATGAAATCCAGCCACCTTGTCCTGTCCACTGTAACAGGTTCCTTGCAAGCTTTCCAAGCCTCTACGAAATCGTGATCCCTACTTATAGTGTCTTAAGTAAATTGAACCTAAATCCACTTCAATCAAGATCTTTTTTCATCAATGTATGCCTCCTACTTAAGGCATTTGCAACCCTATTTGACTTCCCAATTCTATGTTTCAAAACAAAGGTATAACTCTGCAAAAACTCTACCCATTTCATATGCCTGTGATTTAATTTTCCCTAACTATTTAGGTACTGCAAGGCCTGATGATCAGTATATAGAACAAATTCCTTCAGCAACAAATAATGTCTCCATTTCGTTAATTCTTGAACTATTGCATAAAATTCCTAATCATATACAATACTTTCTCTTGGCATCATTTAACTTTTCACTGAAATAGGCAATGGGCTTACCTTCTTGGCTCAACACTGCTCCAATGGCACAACCACTGGCATCACAATCCACCTGAAACACCTTGTTGAAATCTAGGAGGGATAGAATAGGTTGCTCTATCACCTTCTACTTCAACAATTCAAAACTTTTTGCCACTTCACTACTCCACTTAAATTCTTTTCTATCCCCTCTCATTGTTTCAGTCAGGGGTCCACAAATACTACTGAAGTTTCTTAAAAACTCACCAAACTATGGAAAGATCTCACCTCGGTAGCAGTTCTTGGGTTAGGCCATTCTAGAATAGCCTTCACCTTCTCTGGGTCCATCTTGAGACCTTCTGCTGAGACAACAAACCCCAAGTACACTAACTCCCTCTTCACAAAACTGCACTTCTTCAGATTAATCAACAATTTCTCTTCTCTTAACTTCTCAAAGGCTCTTCGAATATGCATCAGATGCTCTTCCAATGTCTTACTGAAAATCAAAATATCATCTAAATACATAATAACAAAACTTCCCAAAAATTCTTTTAGTACCTTGTTCATGAGCCGCATGAATGTGCTCGGTGCATTGGTTAGCCCAAAAGGCATGACTAACCGCTTGTACAGGCCCTCTTTGGTCTTGAAGGTAGTCTTCCATTCATCTCCCTCTCGAATCTGGATCTGGTGATATCCACTCTTTAGAGCAATTTTTGTGAAGTACTGAGCTCCACTCAAGTAGTCCATCAGGTCATCCATCCTTGGCAGGGGAAATCTGTACTTGATTGTTATCTTGTTTATGGCTCAGGAATTTGTGCACATCCTCCACTCCCCATTCTTCTTTGGTGCTAGTACTACAGGTACTGCACATGGACTCAAACTCCCCCATATCAAGCCCTTTCTCAACAGCTCTTGAACTTGTCTGTTCAACTCCTCATTTTCTGTTGGAGTCATTCTATGAGCTGCCTTATTTGACAAACTGGCTCCAAGAATCAAGTCAATCTGATGACTGATCTTCCTTATTGATGGTAAACCCTCAGGTACATTATTAGAAACTATATCTTGAAACTCATCCAACATCCCAGAAAATTCTTCTGGAACTTTCTCACTATCCTCCTTACTCACTTTAGGAATCAGTGCATAACACACACGCTTATGCTTCATACCTTCTAAAAAATTTCTTTCATCTACATAACAAATTCTAGCACTACTGCATACCTTTTCTTCAGTCTCCTTCAGGGGTTTCAACTTGTGACAAACCCCATTATTTGTCAAGGAATAAGTGTTTGCATGGCCATCATGTATAGCTCGCCTATCGAACTGCCACGGCCTCCCCAACAACATGTGACATGCATCCATGGGAATGATATCACATAGTACCTCATCATGGTAGGTCCCGATCTTGAACTTCACTAGGCACTGCTCATTGACCAAAACTTTGTGGTCTTTCTGCAACTAGGAAATCCGATATGAATGCAGATGCTTTTCCCTCTTCAGCTTCAACTTTGTGACCATCTCTTTTGACACTAGATTATTAGTACTCCCACCATCAATAATGACATCACAATATTTTCCTTCACACTTACACCTTGTACAAAACATATTCTTCCTCTGTTCTAGTTCCTTTTCCTCAATCACTAGGGCTCTCCTAACCACTAGGGCTTCTCCCCTTTTAGCATCATCTGAATGTTCAGATTGGGCCTCCTCATCTGCATGCGCAACCCTTCCATGACCTTCTAGCCTTTTGTGTGCCTTTCCTTGGTGTTGTGTACATTCATAGGCTCGATGCCCTTCTTCACCACACTAGAAACATGTTCCTTTGAAACCACCTCTTCCAGATCCTTGTCCATATCTCCCTCATCCTCTACCTCTTTGATCACCACTGTTTTGATCATGAGGGCGGTAGAAGTTGTCATTCCTTTGGTTTCAGCTGGTACTCACATCTTCACTTTTCTTTTCATCATCATTTTGGCTTCTTGAAGGTCTTCCGCTGCCCCTTCCACTTTGACCTCCTCATCCTTTTTGCTTGCCATCAAATCTTTTGTTCACCTTCTCTTCCACCTTCAAAGCAAACTAATACACATCCTCAATGGTGGTCATTCTAACTAGGCTTAACTCCTCCTGAATGCTTGGTCATAACCCATTAAGATATCGGGCTACCTTCTCCTTATTGGCCTGTGTGTGGCCTGGTCTGATGATTATCTTGTGAAAATCTTCAGTATATTCTTTCACAGATCTGCTTCCTTGCTTCAACCCTTGCAATTTCTTCAACAGATCTAACTTGTAGTCCACTGGTATGAACTGCTTCTTTAGTTTCTCTACCATGCGATCCCATTTGGTGATATTTTCTTTTCCTCTTCAATTTCTTTCCAACTGGACCTCTTTCCACCAAATACTGGCATGGCTCTTCAGGTTCATTTTTGCAAACTTAACCCGATTTGGGTCCTCTATTTCCTCATACTCAAAATATTCTTCTAGCTCGTTGATCCAGTCGATCAACTCTTATGGGTTAAAACTTCTGGAATAATTGGGGACTTCTGCTCTGGGTCTTTTCCCAATCTCCAAAATGGCCCTTATTAGCCACATTTGGTCTTGATCAATTGCTTCTTCTTCCTCTTCTACATATAAACCTTCTTCCTCTCCTTCATCCTCACTTTCCTCCCTCGGGTTTAACCCTCTTCTCAACTACTCTTGTAATGCATCAATATGTCTCTAAAGGACTGCCAGTGCATCTCTTCCACCAACATTTTTTCTGCCTTGACCACCTCTAGCAACACCACGCCTACCAGGCATCACTCTTGGAGGCATCTTTCTTGACCTCGACCCACAACCACAGTCCGGATGCGAACTGCCTCACAATCGGCGATCTGTCCACAAGCTCAAGAAAACTCGCTTTGATACCACTTGATGAGGGCACAACCCGAGACACAGAAAATAACCCACAAACAAGAGAATAATTTTATTATTTAGAAAATGGAGCTTCTTACATGCATAGGATCTCAAATCCCCAAGTTCTACAACACATGCAAGTTATAGAAAGCTACAGAATAACCTTTTTCACAATATGCGAGCTTGTCCCCCAAAAAGTTACCCAAAAATTAGAAACCCGACCATAAATAGAGCTCCTTTTTAGTTTGAAGCCAAAACAACATTCAAATTTGAGTTTAGGTGGTTTGGCACTGAAAAATTACAACTTGAAGTTCAAATTTCAAAGGAACATTTGCAATTGTATCTTTTAGAAAGTGCGCCAACTTCCTGGGGCCATAACTTTTGATCCAGGACTCCAATTCGTGAACCGTTTGAATCGTTGGAAAGGTCTTGAAGTCAACAACACACTCAAAATTTTCTATGCCAATTTCAGCAAGTTTCAGGGCCGATCTGGGAACTCTAAGTGCCTCAAATCTCACTCAGAAGATTTTTTTGGTGCAAATCTAGGAAACTAAAACTTCAATATCTTTCAACCTAGGAATAGAAAATAAAAACCGTAAATTGGGAATTTTATTATGACGAAAAGGGTATCCAAAAATGTAAAAACATCTAAAAAATGAGAAACTTGAAATTTAACTATTTTTGGGTGATGCAAGATTGCCCTTACACCACTGGATGCTCCTGCATCACTGGGAATCTTCCTTGAGTTTATTAATGTTGTCCAAGAAAGTCAAGTAATTGTTGGGATAACTTGGATATATTTAATTCTTTGAATTCCTCTCAAATATCCACTGTAAACTGTTGTTTCTCTAGTGTAAGGGGGCTATAGTTACAAACATTAAAAATGAGAACTCAAGTAGAAATCCGAAGACAATAAGGCGCTCTACAGGTTGTAACAGAGCAAGTGATTGAAGAAATTATCCTTCAAGAGAATAATCCTTCTTAGGAGGAAATATATGTGGCCATTGGAAAAGACTCGTTTGAGAGCGTCAGTGCTCTCAAATGGGCTCTGCGTAGCTTGGATAGTAGACAAGAAACCCTAATATTTTTTCTTCATGTTCGGCTTCCGCTACGCTACATGCCATCAGCCTATAAGCATTTCAATCATCGATTGATTACTTAGTGTACAATTTTCCCTTTGTTTTCCTTTATAAATTGCCCTTTTATGGTATTACAGTGGGAAAAATTCCTCTGAATCAAGTAAGCAATGATGTCGTGAAGGCCCACCTCAAGGTTAAATAGAAGGAGCTCAACATTTGCATGAAAAAATACTTGGATATTTGCGCAGGAGCCTAGGTTCATTTTCTGCTTCCCTTTGTTGAAAAAGTAGAGTTATATGATGATTTAACTCAATACTTTGTCACTTCATTGATTAAAATCATATAACAATTAGAGTGCTAATGCACTTTGGCATAGGTCAAAGCAGAGCCTTTGTTTGTGGAAAAGGATGATGTTTCCAAAGGAATTATTGAAGTGATTTCAGAGAAGGGCATGAAGAAGATTGTCATGGGAACAACTTCACTCGGTGGTGCCATATCTAAGTACAAAAAAAATTAACTTGTACATTATTCTAGTCTGCAATATAATCAAGTTTTTTTATCACTGTGAGATTTTCACAAAAAATTCTACAGAAGGATGCAGATGTCACCGCGAGGTAAAGCGGATTATGTCCAAAAGCACGCCACAGAGTCTTGCGACATCTCGATTGTGTGTAAAGACAAACTCATGTTACGAAGGAAAGGCTCTTGAGTAGATGATGGTTAGTACAGTATAAGAGTTCAATCGATCTATTTTTGCAAATAGCTTTTCATGTTGCTATCATTTGAACTAATATCGAACTAAAATTTACAAGCACCAATTTTTTTTTCTGATGTTTTGCTAATTTCAAGTAGTAGCACAAAAATCTAAAAGCTTCCACTGTGCTTTGTCCAAATTGCCGGGAAAACGGTCGGAACCGTCTATAATCGAGCCTTCTCTAAAAAATTATTACTGAGTAGTTTCGTAGCCGCCAAACTTCGGTTGGGATCTGCACATCTGTAATTAGACTCCGTTGGGTATTCCAGTCAATGGAGATATTATGTCTAGATGGTCCGCAGAAGGTAACGATTCTGAGATAACATTCACGAGTGAAAAGGATTCCTATGATTTGGAATCGGCAGACACTACAAAAATCCTTTCTGATTGTACTATCCAGCCTGAACGTCAAGGACATCAGGTATTTCCTCGCGATGAATCACTCAAGGTTGTGAACATATTTGAAGATGTACGTTTGTGATCTTCTTACAAACTATAAATAATTGATTTTTTTTTAAGGATGCAAATGCGGATATTCAAACCTTGAAAGAGCAGCTCACACAGGCCTTGAGAGTGGTCGAGAATGCTGAAGCAATATCGTGAAAGTACACCGCCAAACACAAAAAAGTAGAAGCGACTGCAGTTAAAGTGAATTACAGAGTACACACTCTTTCTCCTATCTTAATAACTTAGATGCAATTTATTGTTACCTTTGAGAAATTACATAAGTTTTCATGCATTTCTCATATTAAAGAGCTTGAATCCGCCTTCAAAGACATAGTAAAAGAGAAAGAAGAGGTAATAAAGCTTGCCGAAGAGCAATGCCAAGAATTTAGCATGCAACGAAGCAAGTTTGAAGAAAATCTTAAATTAAAGGATGAGAAGGTTAAGCAAATCTCACGTGAAAGAAATGAAACCATCCAGGAGCTCCAATCAGCACGACAAATTGTAGAGAAAAATCATCGCATATTGCAAGAGAAAGAAGATCAAATTAGACTTCTTCAACACCGTCTACATTCAAGGCCACCACTCCAAACCCTAAACTCCTCCTCCTCATCTTATAATCTTGAATTCAGTGAGTACACCTTTGACGATGTCAAAGTCACGACATCTAATTTCTCAGAGCATTTAAAACTCAGGGAAGTAGGCTATGGCATCTTTTACAAAAGCAAAATTAGGCAAACAACCATTGCAGTCAAAATTCTCAAGGAGAACAGTTCACAGGGCCGGCAGGAGTTTGAACGTGAGGTATATACATATACTAAATCAAAGGACCAAAAAGTTTGGTTTCCTTTGTTTTCATATAAATTCCTTTTCAAAGCATAGCAAAATTCGTTCTCCTCTGGTTTCTTTACAAGTTCTTTACACACTTCTATTTGCAGATCGACATTTTAAGAGAAGTACGACATCCACATTTGGTCAGGGTTGTTGGAGCCTGTTTCGAGAGAGGTTGTGTAATCTATGAATATATGTCCAACAGATGCCTAGTAGATCATCTGAGCTCCAGAAAATCCCATCAACCTCTCCCTTGGCACGCTAGAATTCGTATCAGCGCCGAAATCTACTCCCCATTACAATATCTGCACAACTTTAAACTAGATCCCATCATCCACTACCATCTTAAGCCCGAAAATATTCTCCTTGACAAGAATTATATGAGCAAAATAAGCGACTTCAGATTGGCTCATCCTCTGCCACATGGTTTACATTTAGAATCGGGTCTGAAAGGCACATGTGGTTACATGGATCCAGAGTACCTGACAAGTTTCAAATACTCTACCAAATCTGATGTTTACAGCCTAGGAATTATCATTCTTGAGCTGCTAATCAGGAAACCAACTATGTGAGTGGGACAAGAGGTGGAAAATGCTCTAAAATGTGCAAAATTAGAGAAAATTTTGGATCCATCTACCGGTGATTGGCCATTAGCGGAGGCTACTGAACTGGCTCATCTTGCCCTACATTGCACATGTCCGGTAAGAGAGGCAAGGCTCGATCTTCAACCGACTATGATGAAAATTTTGAATCAGCTCCGAAACATCACCATCCCTGCTTCCAGTGCTAACATGCCTATTGAACGTAGTCAAAATGTGGTGTAAGCAGTTGAGGAAATCCATGTTCTTGGTTTCTTCTGACTTTGATATTTTATATGTGAATAGTTTCTAATTTATGATGGCATTGAGAAACTTAAAATATCAAAATTTTCAAAAATAATACATTTATGAAGGCTAGAGGCATAGAGGAATATAACAGAAAATTAAAACTTAAAATATATTCAACCTTGAGCTGCTGCTCATCAATTTCTGTATGCTAACATCCACACTAAAAATCAAAAGTAAAAACAAATACAAATATAGGTAAAAGTCATGTGAAAAATGTTCACAGAAGGGAGGGCACGAAATAAAATTTATTACAAATTACCTAACTGCATTTTCCTAATCAAAACATATTTAATAAAGTGTCATTTACTTTAATATTAAAACTTAAATATCAATTTTTCGTATTATGGAATGTCCTCTGGTGGAAGCGGCTTGGTTGATGGTTCCCCGCAGTATCGCAATGGGTAACAATCCTTATTGTGATAATGTGGGCAACAGTTTGTAGACTGTGCAGTTAATGGCTAGCAGTGTAGATGAGCCGCAATGCTGTGGGGGTCTTCGGATGGTGGTAGGTAGGAGGACAGTAGCAGCTGGAGGTGACGGCAGCAGTTGAGTTTACATTCCAACACTCCCCCTTAAACACAACTGCACTGCCTACCATGCCCAATTTGCTTCTTTGAAAGATGAAATTATCTCTTCCCAGTGCCTTTGTGAAAATATTTGCACTTTTCTCTTCTGATCTGTAAAACTCTAAAAATATGTCACCATTGTTAATTAATTCCCTGATAAAGTGATACCTGGTATCAATATGCTTGCTTCTCTTATGGAAGACTGGATTTTTTGAGAATGCTATGGCTGACTTGTTATCACAGTGAATTTTTGTTGCCTCTATTTGTTCATTTTACAATTCTTTCAAAATTCTTCTCATCCAGACTGCCTTGCATGTTGCACTTGTGGCTGCAACATATTCTGCTTCAGTTGATGAAAGACATACTATTGGCTGCTTCTTTGAAGACCATGAGACAACACCAGTACCAAAACTAAATACATAACCATACGTGCTTTTTCTGTCATCAATGCTGCCAACACAGTCACTGTTTGTGTATCCTATGAGTTTGAACTCATCTGAACTTGAATACTTAATGCCAAAATTCCTTGTTCCACTTACATACCTTAAAATTCTCTTCTCAACTTTCCAATGGATGTCTTTTGGTGTTTCCATAAACCTAGAAATCAAACTTACTCCATACATAATGTCTAGCTTTGTGGTTGTGAGATACATGAGACTTCCAACAAGCCTCTTAAACGAAGTTGGATCAACATTAGACCCTCTATCATCCTTGCTTAGCTTCAAACCTATCACTGTAGGTGTTGGTGCTGGTTTGCACTTCATCATATTAAACCTTTTCAAAATGTCATTTACATATTTTGACTGTGAAATAAAAATACCATTTTCATTTTGATTCACTTCAATGCCCAAAAAATACTTCATCAGACCTAAGTCTGTCATTTCAAATTCATTCTTCATGTCTACCTTGAACAGATCAATTAACAAATTGCCAGTGAAAATTAAATCATCAACATATAAGCATACTATCAGTATTTCACCTTCTTCATTCATTTTTGCATACAGTGTGGGATCACTGCTACATCTATTAAATCCATTCAACAAAAGATAACTGTCTATTTTGCTGTACCAAGCTCTTGGGGCTTGCTTCAATCCATACAATGCCTTTTTCAATTTGTAAATTTTGTCTTCTTGACCTAGAATTTCATACCCAGGTGGTTGATCCACATAAACTTCTTCTTCTAAATAACCATTTAAAAAAGCTGACTTTACATCCATTTGAGATACAAACCACTTATTCTAAGCTGCTAATGCTAAAATCATCCTTATAGTATCCAATCATGCTACAGGTGCAAATGTCTCATTGTAATCAATTCCAGGCTATTGTGAATAGCCCTTTACAACCAATCTTGCTTTAAGCTTCCGAACTTCATCTTTTTCATTCAATTTGGTTTTATAAACCCATTTCACTCCAATGACATTTTTGTCTTTTGGAAGACTGACTAGATGCCATGTCTGATTCTTTTCAATTGCTTCAATCTCTTCATCCATAACAGTTACCCATTTATCATCTTTGACTGCATCTTCAAAATGAACTAGATCTTCTATTTGAGAATAAAATGCAAAAAGAGAAATCTAATTTGAATTATTATCACCTTCATTTTGATCATATATATCTCTTATGCTTTTGATTTTCTATCTTCTCAGACTTGCTAATGTAGGATTTGACATATCACTTGAACTTGGGGAATGTGGACACGATGGTCCTGCTGTGGATGGTGTTTGTTGTCCTCTTGTTGGACTACTTCCTTGAATGCATGAGGCTTCTCTTATAGTTGATGCTGGTGTCACTTCTGGACCACTTTTTTGAGCTTGAATGGGAGTGGTAGGAGTCACAATAGCTAGAATATTTGTTGATGCTGAAACTTTATTCTTCTCTTGAGGTATACTAGCTGAAATATTGACTGTCTTCTCTATGCTTCCATCCTATTCTTCATCTTCTACAAATTGTACATCTCTCCTGATTATAACTTTCTTTGTTGTTGGATTATAGAGCTTATAAGCTTTGGATTCTTCACTGTATCCAACAAATATACATTTTTCTCCTTTGTTATCTAGCTTCCTTCTCAATTCATCAGGCACATGTGCATATGCTACACATCCAAATACTCTCATGTGAGTAACACTGTGTTTTCTTCCTGTCCATGCTTCTTCAGGTACCATATTCATGACACTTTTTGTTGGACACCTATTCATTATATAGGCTGCACAAGATATTTCTTCTGCCCAATATTCATTTGACAAATGTTTAGCTTTCAACATGCTTCTAGCCATTTCTATGATTGTTCTATTTTACCTTCCAGCCACTCTATTATGCTGAGGTGTGTATCTAGTTGTGAACTGCTTGTGAATTCCATGATCTTTGCAAAAATTAAAAAATTATCTTGAAATATATTTACCACCTCTATCTATTCTTAACACTTTGATATAATAACCACTTTGTTTTTCAACCAAATTCTTGAACTAACGAAACAGATCAAATACTTCATTTTTCTGCTTTAGAAAATAGACCCACATTTTTCTTGAATAATCATCAATGAATGTAAGAAAATAAAAACTACTACCTATTGAAGGTGTTTGCATAGGTCCACACAAATCTAAATGTATAATTTCCAAAGGGGCTTTTGCTCTAGTTGACTTTCCTATTGGAAATGATTATCTATGTTGTTTTCCTAAAATGCACCCTTCACATACCCTTTCTGGTTTTTCTACCAAAGGCAGTCCCTTGACCATGCCTTTCTTATGAAGTAAATTTAAACCTCCAAAGTTGAGATGCCCAAATCTCAGGTGCCATAACCAGTTTTCATCTTTTATCTCAGCTTGAAAGTTTTTTTACACTACTGCTATAGTTTCTTCTCTACCCACTTGTGAATCCATTAAGTGTTGTGCTTGAGCATAATTTATATTCAAATTTGGCCTTATCTTTAAGGAAAACATTTTTTTGTTTATCATTCTGACTTTTGCAATAAGCTGGTTGCTTGGGTATTTGTCTAAAATTGTGCACAAACCATTCTTGAAGGTTACTCTATACCCTTTTTGAACCAGTTGCCCTACACTCATTAAGTTATGTTTCAGACTAGGCACAAAATACACATCTGAAATATACTTTTTCTCCCCCTGTTTAGTTAGAATATTGGCATCTCCTTTTACCTTGACTGACACTTTGTTGTCATTACCCAATGTAACATCAGACTTTACATTCTCATCTAAACTTGAAAACATTTTTAGATTCCCTGTCATATGATTGCTACAGTTTGAATCTAAAAACCATACATCTTTTTCATTTGCTTGAGCAACATTACAAGCTAAGAACATTGTGCTCTTATCTAAATTCTGATTTTGACCTTCTTTTGAAAAATTTGAATTTTGTCTATTATTATCATACTGCTTCTTTCTACACTCATTCATATAATGCCCATATTTTTTACAGTAGTGACATTGGACTTGAGATTTATCATACCTTTGATTTTGTGACTGATTTTGTGTTGGAGTTTGGCTTGATCCTTGATTGCTTCCTCTTCCACTTGAGCTTGATAGACTATATCTTTCACCTCTGTAAGAGTTTCTTCCTCTTCCTCTTGATCTACCTCTACCTCTTCCTTGACTGGCTGAAGCTTGAGTTTTGAAAGCATGCTCCAGTGATGTATCTACTGACCTTTTCAGCCTGTGTTCATGAGAAATTAGAGATGCATACACCTCATCAACTGAGAACTGTGAGAGATTCTTTGTCTCCTCTATAGCAACTACAACTAGTAGAAATTTTGTGGGAAAACTCCTTAAAATATTTTCAACAATTTTGGTATCTTCCAGATTCTCTCCATGAGATCTAATTTGATTAACCACCACAATGACTTGGGTGTAGAATGAATCTATAGATTCATTGTCCTTCATACATATTGTTTCAAAATCTCTACTCAACATTTGTAGCTTTGCTGTTTTAACTTTTGCCATGCCTTGATAGGCTGTTTGAAGTATGTCCCGTGGTTGTTTGGACTTTGTTGCTGCTGAAATCCTTGGAAAAATGCTCTCATGTATAGCTTGAAATAGATAAAATAAAGCCTTTGAGTCTTTCTTCCTTGTGTCTTTTAATAAGTCTTTCTCTGCTTGTGTTAAAGCATTGTGTGCTGCTACATCTACTAGCTCTAGGAATCCATTCTCAACTAAATCCCATATATCTTGTGAGCTAAGTAGTGCTTTCATGGTAATTGACCAATACTCATAATTCTTCCCATTAAACTGTGGAATTTGTGGGTTTGTCAAGCTTGTGCTTGCTGCCATTTTTGAAATTTACCTAGATAATCTGCTTTGATAAACTTGGCTCTGATAATTGAACTAGCTCTTATACCACATGAAGGCCAGAGGTAGAGGAATACAACAGAAAATTAAAACTTAAAATATATTCAACCCAGAGCTGCTGCTCATCAATTTTTATATGGTAACATCCACACTAAAAATCAAAAGTAAAAACAAATACAAATATAGGTAAAAGTCACATGAAAAATGTTCATGGAAGGGAGGGCACGAAATAAAATTTATTACAAATTACCTAACTACATTTTCCTGATCAAAACGTATTTAATAAATTGTCCTTTGCTTTAATATTGACACTTAAATTTCAATTTATCATATTACGGAATGTCCTCTGGCAGAGGCGGCTTGGTTGATGGTTCCCCGCGGTATCGCAATGGGTAACAATCCTTATTGCGATAATGCGGGCAGCAGTTTGTAGACTGTGCGGTTAACGGCTAGCAGTGTAGATGAGCCGAAATGATGCGGGGGTCTCTAGTAGCAGCTGGAGGTGACGACAGCAGTTGAGTTTACATTCCAACAATTTAGTAGTTTATTTTTAATGTTGTATATAAATTATGTTTCATTTTATTTTAAATTATTGTAGTTGTATTCATTAATATTATTAAATTAATAGTTATTTGGAATACTGTTGCATTCCTTAAAATGATTTAAATAAGAAGGTGGTGCGTTGACACTTGTTTTAAAATGATTGTAGTGAATTTTCACTATATATGGTAGATATCTTCTCTTATTTGAATTAATGTTTAATATGGCTACAATACAAGGCACATCCTTCCTATCTTGGAAGTTAGTAGTTTTTGAGGTGTGTATTATGTAAATTATGAGTTTTTAAAGTTCAATTAGTGTACACCATCTAATCATGCCTCATTTATTTTATATAATGATGTGTGAGGATCAACAATCTAATAAGTTGAAATTTTGATTTTGATTCCTACCATTGATCCACATTTGCATTGTGGCCTCATATATTTCCCTTTGTACTAAGTATTCTTTATTAATCACTATAGTGTAGGAAAAAGTATCCCTTTTTCACACTTAATTTGGAAATAATTAATAATAAAATGAGCTTAATTATGCCTTAATTTAGTGTTGTAATATGTTTTACATATTCACATTAAATTTAGGGCCTTTTAAAATTAAATGGACTTAATTGTCCCTTATTTTTAATGTTCTAAGGTGTACCTTTACACTTTCACATTAATCTATGGCTTTATTAATTGTTTGAGGTTAATTTTTGAGGAATAAAACCCAACATTCATAATTTCCATTACACAGCACTTAACTTTGGAAGATGTGTGTCCTAGGTAAGTGACCTAGGACCCATTCTCCATAGGGAAAATGGTTCCTCATTTAGATCTAGGACCCTAATTTAACATAATGTTTAACATTGAACAATATGTGTCCTAGGTAAGTGTCCTAGGACACTCATTCAAACTATGTTTTTGGCAATATTTTAATGATTTCAAATCCATAATTCAATGTCGGCTTATGATATTTGAATTTCAAAAATTAATGTTAAGATATGTATAAATACAAAGTTATTTCACTATGTTTCATCATAAGACATCCTAGTAAATTGAAGTCATCTTAAGAGCATTCAAGAGAGCATTATAGGATAAATTCAAGAGAATTTTCAAGGCATTCATAGGGCAGATTTATTAAAGATTATTGCAGCAATCAAGATTCCTTTCATCATGTCAAAGTCATATTGTATCATGCATGTTGTTTGAGCTAATGTGGTGATGTAGTGTTCAAGATCTTTTCAAGTCTTCAAAGGCATTGTTTCAAGACAAGTTTCATGATCAAGATCCTTATCCAATGAAGCCAACTCATGCTAGTTGTAGATCTACAAGTCTAAGGTTCAAATAAGGTTTGGTGAGTTGTTACATAGATTTTTTCATTCATCATTCCTTAGTCACATTTCATTATCTCATTTCAACGTTTAATTACCAAAATGAGGTCTGACCAAGGAAAGCCCCATTCACCTAACAAACAAAATTTTTCTCTCTTTAATGTGTGATTGTAGATTTTAGATTCAAGATCCCTTGAAGATCTAAATTGAAAAAAAATGCAAAGTTGTCAAAGTTGCAAGAAAATTTGTCAAATCATAGAAACTCCACTACAAAATTTATTTTTGACTATCTAACAGTGAACACCTGGAACTTGGAATTCCAGACCTAGAAGAACAAAACCCATAAATTGATTTTTCAGAACCCTAGCCAAGACCCATTCACCATAGGGCGAATGAGTCCTTAGTGAGTGTTGATGACAATTTTACTCACAACAAATAGGACAAATATATTCTTCACAGATAAGACCACAAAGATCCTATCCTTCTTGAAAGATATGGAACAAAGAAAACTTAAAGGGAAATTTTGCATTAGCAAGAAAATATTGGCTTTAGTTCAATCCCAAGTCTCTGATAACTGGGTCATGATTGCACTAGGGTCACTCTTGGGTACTGATGTGGTATTTTGCTGTTAATCTCAAAGGGACTATGATTATTTCTATTTTTGTAAAGAATCATAAACATTTTACACAAAATTTCAACTTCATTCATAAAATAACATCATGAAATTGAAATATTTGCAATAATATTTCATAAACATCACAAATTCTTTGTTATCACTTAAGTATATTTAGCATTAAGCATTCAACAATATCATGGAAAATAAAATATTTTTAATAAAGTTTCATCCATTCATTCAAATTTTGAAACATTTTCAAGGATTTAAACATCTAATCGAAAATAAAGCATAAAAATACTAAAAATTAAAAGTTTCTCCTGGTTATTCTCCATGCATGCACCAAAGAATCAACTAAAACAGAGCAAACCGCTTTATACTCCACCAGATTTCTTCACAGCTACATATAAAATGGTGCAAGCTTTTAAAGAGAGGGGTTTCATTTCAAAACACCAAGTAGGTTCTGTATGCACCCTTTAACAATGCAACATACAGTCTTGTTCAATTGAACTAACAAAACCAGCTACAAAAGATATTGAGATAGGTAGCTATCTAATAAGCTTTGATATTAATCAATGTCTATGTACATACAAATTTTTACACCAAAATGGTTAAGAAAATAGGAAAAAGAAAAAAACTTGAAAAAGTTTATGCTCCTCCGACATCCACAAATTCTAAACTTAAAATAAAAATAAAGCAGGAAATAGCCTTTCATAGAAACAAGGCCCTAAGGTTCAACTTAAAGTCCATCCAGAGAATCATAAACAACAAATTAAAATGCAACATGTGGCATTCATCAAGTGTGATCAGAATATTCTAGATCAAGTCAGAACTTTGACTTTGGTAGTAGCAACACTTTCACTTTATACTCTAGCATGAAACACTTCACACATGTCGAGGCTATAAGCTTCCTTCCAAAATACCAGAATGAGGAACATCCATTGGGACCGAGATCAACCTGCAAACTCAAAATTGTTGGGAGATTGTTGGATGTTGTGGATGTGTTGCTAATATGTGGTTGTAATTGATGTCAACACTATTAGCATTTGGTGTATCTATTACTATATATGTCAAGGATATTGAGAAAATTATAAGGAAAAGTGTTCCAAGTTCCTAGTGGAACTATGTAGGTCATAAAGTCATTTTTTTTTATACAAAAAATATTAGCTGATGTGGATTAAAGGGTTTATTGTTGAGTATGACTAGATCATCTACCAAAAGTTTCAGAGGTCCACATGAAGTTTTGTGTGAGTCATGGTTTGACAGTGTTTCTTTGGTCTTTGTCAGTGTTCCTGAATGAAGATGTGGATGCTTCTCTATTGCTTCTTGGTGTTCGTAGATGTCTCTAGTTCATTCTTTATCTTTGTGGTATGTCCACATTAATCGGTGAGCTTGTGGTTGAAGATCTTTGTGCACATGTTCGATTTTTTCATGTTTTTGACTAACATGTTGGTGATAGCATGTTGTGGATCTTTGAGGTGAAATTAATTAAAGTCTTTTTATATTGGAGATGTTAATTTGGGTCTCCACTATGTTGTGGCAAACCTTGGGGGATACACATTAAAATTTTATTTGTAAAACTGGGCCAACATTGCAAATATATTTTATTTTCTTGTGTGATGAAGTTGTGATGGAATCTCATGTAGTGGATATATAAGAGCGATTGTGTGATTGGTGGAATGTATGCTTCGTGTGCTCCTATGTGTGTATGTGTGAATATCAATACTGAGCAGAGTGTGAAGAAGATTGTGTGAAGTGTGAAGAACTACTGAGATTAATTAGAATTGTAATCAAGCTTGAGCAGAAGCTATTTTCTTAGTTCATACCCTCTGGATTTTTAATCCAATTTTGTTAGGTAGTGAGCCCCTTTTGTAACTGAGTAGTGAGCTCTAGGTAATGTGCTTGAATGCATGTTCATTCCTCTTATTGTTCTTCATTATACTTTTAGCTGGGTATATTCTTCTAGACTAACATCCACCGTGGTTTTTCCCCTAATAGAGTTTCCATGTAAAAAAAAAATTGGTGTTCCTTGTCTCTCTGATGTGTTAATTGCTTATGGTTTATTGTTCATTCATCAGTTTTGAGATTAAGGATAAGTTGAGTTAGAAAAAGTTTAAATTTTTGTGACAACTGATTCACCCCCATTCTCAGTTGTTTGTCCTTGTTTTGCCAACAAAAATTACAAATAAAACAAAACCCATCACACTTCTGGTGTCCAATATCTAGTTCTTCATCACTTCACTCAAGACTTGGGCTTAGGGATTCTTTCTCCACCTTTCTTCAACTAGTACTCTCAAAAAGCATTTAATACTTGATGCATATGGGTAAGTGCAAGAAGTTGAGTCCACAAAACATGGAAATTTTTTCCTTAGCCAAAAAAATGAAATCGACATTGCAAAAATGGGATCCTATTTAGCTTCGGGATCCCGAGCCTAAATTAAAAACGGGATCCCATTCTGAAAATTTTCCAAAAATGGAAAGTTTTCAAAATGTTATCCTAACTTGAAAATTTTCCAATTTTGGAAATTTTTGTTTTTGGAAAATTTTCAAAACGAGATCCCATTTTAAATAACGGGATCCTGTTTTGTAGAACCAAAATAAGATCCCATTTCCAAAAATTTGAATTTGAATTTGCTTCGTGGTCAGGTTTCTTCTTTGTATTTTGGTTCAAGAAAAGCATTGGGAATCCGAACCCAGGCCTTCAACCTAGTTTGACCTACAAGTTGAAGGTACTAACAATTTCAGAGAAAAATACCGAGTTTGGACATATGGCTAACAAGGCTTTTTGTAGAATTTTTTGACAAAATTAAAACCTATTTAAATGAGACAATGCAGATTCCAAATATGTAATTTTGTTTTACAATTGGATTATTTTTTCTATTTTTCAATTAATTTATGATGAAATTGGTCCATAAACTTTAAATACCAAGGTTTTGTAATATTTTAATAAATTTTTATCAACATAACATTTTGATGAACGAATTGCATGAGAACAAACTTCAAACAACTCTTTTCAATTTTTTAAAAAAATAAAAAAATGATAAGTTAAGGTCATCTTATGTGTGTCGTACATGACGATTTTTCAAAACGAAAAATATGCCTAATAAAAAATTAACAAAAATAAATATTCAATAAAAATTACAAAAAAATATCGAGAACAAGCTTCAGTGAGTCACAAATCTTTTCCCAAAAGGATTTAGAAAAATACGATAATTTAGGTGAAAATATGGATGTTGTACATGTGCATGGTATGGTATAAAAAAGTGACTTTTAAATAGTGGGTTTTAGAAATGCCTATTGAAACTCAATTTGTACAATCTAGGTATTGAAATAAATTAAATATTTGAAAACTAGATTTTGAGTACTACATTTTATGATTAGTGACTTTTTTGAAGATTCCATCTCTAAGTGCTTCAAATTTTAAGGTCAAATGTCTCAAATGCTGAAAATTAGGGAAAACACTTCCAATTTTTGGCCAAAAAGTGGACTCAACTTCTTGCCAGCACCCATATGTTCTTTTGAAATTCCCTGTACTACCCTCCAAATGAGTTTGAGCCTAGTATATTCTCCAGATACCTGGAGTATAATACCATTTCTCTGCACTTTATCTACTTCATATTTAGCTATAGTATTTTTGCACTATATAATTTCATCAATGTCTTCCCTTGTTAACAACTGAACAAAATCTTTGTTTATTCTTTCAATCCATTCCTTGAAGGCTTTAGCTTCTTTTCCTTCCTATCCTAGTGTCTTTGGATCACAAGCTTGACATGCTAGCATTTCAATAAACTCTTGATCTTCATCAATCAATTTTTTACATTCAACAGTGACTGTTTCAAATCCTTCAATGCATTGTATTAACATGTCACCTTCCCATTTCAATTATTTCTTCCACTTTTCTGGAAATGGAAGCTCTTGCTCTAGAATTACATTCCCCTATATTAATTCTTGGATATTTACTTGCATGAGAACTTC
Organism: Sequoia sempervirens; assembly: GCA_007258455.2. NCBI lineage: Eukaryota > Viridiplantae > Streptophyta > Pinopsida > Cupressales > Cupressaceae > Sequoia > Sequoia sempervirens. The sequence continues at coordinate 185,696,043 of VDFB02271358.1, read as the reverse complement.
AACGTTTCACCTTTCTTCAATAACTAGCTCCTAGCGAAATCTACATTCATCTTCAAATCCTTTTGATTTCTTTGATCAATGGTATGCTTCCTTGTGCTTCCCTATTGCATCTTTAATGAACACTTCTCCCTAATTTACCTAGTACTCAATCCATTCTTTGAACATATTCATTTTATGGTGAACTGTTGCAATTGCATCCACTTGTTCTTGCAACATCAATATTGGATATTTGGACAGTTTAGCTTGTACTTGACTGGATAAAGTTATTGACTTTATAAATTGTTCCAAGGTAGCAACCCATTCTTTCAATTCTCTTTTCTTCTATTTATATTTTTGCACTCTAGCAACAGTAGCTTTCAAATTCACTTTTATCTCTTCTAACTCTTTCCTCTAGGATGATTGTCCAAGATTAATACTCGTTACCTTGTACTCCTTAGGTGTTATTTCATGTATGTCTTTATAAACTATTGGATTATCTATATGGATAGTCTTGTTACCATCTGCATTTCTTCGTATGACATGTTTTTCTTTTGCTCTGTGCCCGGGTTTAGGAGTATCTACTTCCTGTATAAAACTATTAAGATTCAGAGGTAATACTTCTACTTCCATTGCGGAAGCCAATCTCTTATCAACCAATTAGGTGTATCATCATCTTGCTCTACCTTTGTAACATTTCTTTGTTCCTTTTTTCCACTTGATTCAAGAACCTCTTCTCTTTGACTTGCCACATCTTTGAAATGGGAATTTCCTTGATAATTTCTAGGATAGATTCAAGATTAGTAGAGTTTAGCACTATCTCCTTTGTTTGAAGACTTATATTTTCCTATCTATCTAGATGTTCAATATTGTCTCTTTGGACATTGCTTTCTTTATTCATTGCTACTTTAGGATTTTCTTCATTTTCAATTCCATCAACTAAAAACTATGTAGCTTCTTCTTTCTTAGTTTCAACCTCAATTTCAATATGGCCTTCTTCTGGCTCCTCAAAGACCTATGACTATTCATTAATATTCGGAACATTCCTAAGTGAAGGTCGGGAATCAAAAGTATCTTCAACAATTCTTTCATCAATAAGATCCTGCTTTGCAGTCTCCCCTCTTTCCATCTCAAGGACATTAGGGTTTCCTACCTTTGAGGCAAGTGTTCTTTGTATAAACTCTTCTTCTTCAACATTTATAGGATTAGAACCTATATCTTGAATCTCTTTTGTCACTAGATGTACCATGGGTCTATCTTTAGATTTCTTTGCTTTCACTTTCTCCCACATAGAACCCCATTTGTCCATTTGTTCTTTAATTATAGATTCATCTTCTTCATAAATTTTCCCCAAAACCACAGGAGTTCCTCCTAATGCTTGTTTCATACTAGGTATGTTAACAAAAGGAGGAGAAGTAAAAAGTGCTACAACCCTTTAAGACACAGACTTGGTTTGTGTACCAACATTTTCTGTTACTCCTACTTCTTCATCAATAACCAATTTAGTTCTTGGTTTTGCTATAGAGGAAGATGCACCTTTGGGTTTTACTTTTTATTTATCTTTACCTATTTCTACATCTTTTTTCTTATCAAATGGTTTAATGGGAACTTCTTGTCTTGAAACTTTAGTGGTTTTTTCTTCAATTCTTATACCAGGAGTTACCTTACTAGTTTTCCTTCTTTACTTAGTAGGATCTCCACTCTCAAATGTTGTTTCATCTCTTTGCTTCCTCCTTTTATCTTCTGAGAATGTGGGAAAAATTCCTCTTTCTCTTAAAGCTTTACATAGATCATCAATCTGGCGTTGAGTATACACTAAGACTGGTCTAGAGAACTCATCAATTGATGTCATATCTTCATCATCAAAACTTGGGTCTGGGATGGGTTCATAATATACCCTGTCTTCATTATAAACTTTATTCAACACTTCACCATCATCCTCTTCCAACTGATCTAGAATGTCATGAAGCTTGAGAATCCAAGTAGATTCTAGAGATAATCTTTCATATTTTCTTCTTCTTACTATATGTTTGTCTTCACAATTAATCCAATAATCTTCCAAGTGCAGTACATGACCACTGAATCTAGCTATGGCCTTGGCAATATTCCCTTCAATATCATAATATACTCTTTGGAGTGGGAACTCTTCAAAATTATATGTCCTTAATTCTTCTTCACACAAGTCATTCACCTTGATTGCATTACACTTATAATTTCCTATCACAATGGGGAATTTAAAAGAGGCCTTCTTGTGAGCATGGCTATAGAGAGACCAAGATAGTTTCAACTATCTCACGAATTCTAACAAAACAATTTTGTCTTATGGGTATCTGGGAAGCATGAATGGATGTCCCTCAAATCCCTCCACCCTAAAGTAGGAGTAAGTAGGGAACTGAATGTACCAACCTCCCATTGGTCGAATGACACTTTGTGCTTCAAAGGATAATATTTTGGCTTTATCACCTTCCATCATTCTAACTAGTTTCATGGAGAATAGATAATTGAATTTCCTATAATTATCTTTATATCCATGGATGGTGATCTAGGGTAAATGTGCATTTATCAAACTTTTTCCCACCTTGGTTCCCAGAATACCAATCTACTTCAACCCTTGCTTGCTAGCTCTCATGGCATAGGAGTAAATAATATATGACAACATATAAAAGTACCTAGTTTTGGGAAATGTTGTTATCTATTCATATAATTTGTCACTTATAAACTTTCCCCAATGCAATTGCATGGGACTTTCCATCAAGATGGATATTATTACAAACATCCAGGGTTCAAATTTACTTGTATCCCTTAAACTAGCTATCATGCTCAGCAAATTTATAAATATTTTGCACTTCTTGGTTGAACATAGACATCTGAATTACTTTGGTTTGTGCTGTAATCGGCTCTTAGCACCATTGGGTACTCAAAATTTCTCAATTGCATTCTTCGATATTTTGATAAGTTTTTCCCTTTGTTTTCATATCAACATTGTACATTTGTGTGTAAATAGGGAGACTGAATGTGTATATAATTCCTTTTTATTAGAGGTCTGCATAAATTCTCCCTTCTTTCTCAACAACCCTTTTGGCTAGGTTGTAGTAGTTTATACATTAGATTTAACTATTTCAAGGGCCTCCATTGTTGGCAGAAATACTCTTGCTGAAAATAACCCATTTGCAATAGAATTCTTGGCACATTGAGAAGCATTTTCTTGTAATACCCATGAATGGATATCAATATCAGAAGACCATCCCATATGAGTGTCTGTAACCACCACATTGATTGGTATGGCTTGCAAATTATAGTATTTGAATTCATTTTCTGGCCTTGTGTCAGAAGTACTCATTTTCTCTGGTGTGCTCTGCAATTTTTAGAATGTGTGTCTTGTGTGTGAGTTAGGGTTAAATTTAACCAAAACTTACAATTTATAAAATTTTGAGTTCATTTTCAATTAAATTTAGAAAATTAGAGAATAATCAACATTTCAATTTCTAAAGGGAAATACCATTTTTTGAGATCTTTTAGCTTGAAAATCAATAACAGAGTGTCAGTTATCTAAAACATACTTGGTTCTAGTCAATGTTGATGATCTTTCAGTATGTAACTTCCAAAATGCTTAGTAGCTGAGTTTCTTGATTTCTTAAAATTTACCTCTCTTTGCGCGCTAGTGTTGTTTCATTCTTTTAATGTCCTTTGCAAATTTGTAGCACGATGCAAAGTGGAGTGTTGCAAAAGAAACTATATGCTTGAGGTGGTGCCAAGTACATAGGTAGTTTTCCACCTTCATTAATTACCTATTATTTTTCATTAATTCCTCGAATAATGGTGCAATCATTACATATTAGGTTCCAAATCATGAACACCTAGATTTCTACGTGGGTTCGCTACTAGAGGAGAAAGATAGTGTGATGATTATACATAGAAATCAGATGTCACAATGATTCTCTGTAAGGTATAGGACATTAAAGGTACGTGATCAATTCGTAATCACTGGGATTGAGACTTTCCGGTATTAATTTTTTAAAAGAAACACTACCAGGATCCAAGAATTAACCTCTAACTTCATAAAGAGAAAACTAAAACAAAAGAAAAGATCAAGAACCAAATTCAAGGAAGATTAACAAATTTTAAAGTAAACTCTCTAGTTTCTATCTTCTAAATAAGAAAATAAAAAGAAATAATAAAATACTAGACTCTTGTAAAAAGGATACTATTAGGATTGACGACTTTGGTTAATGAAATATCGGGCAGAGCCAAGATCAAAAGAAGATACAATTTTCCTTGGTGCAAACGCAAGACTCTAGGATTTCAGTTTCTAGTAATATACTAAACTTCTATGAATTGACCGAAACACCAAACCCGAGAAATAAAGGATAAAGTAAAAGGCCAAGTGAAATTGAAAGTAAGATCAACAACCAACCAAACCATAGAATGAAACCAAAGAAAAAAAAAAAGCAAAGAGGAGGAGAGGAAAGGAAGAAAAAGGGGTCCACATTTTTCCAAGAGGCAAAATGGGGCGTGTTGTGAGACCACACAACAACTAGCAACCAATAAAACTAAACAAAATAATAGAAAGTCAATTCTGGATCTAACATCAAAGTACCAACTTTCTTCAGTCTTCTAATTATAAATCATTGGATCCTTATTCCACTAAAGTTCAAATTCCACTTTGGTTAGCATGCAAGATTATGTCTTACTAAGCTCACATGTGTGCAATTGATTCTTTCTACCACAGTAAACTTAGAAATAGCAACTATTTGCATTAACCTACATAATATGAAAATTCCTTTTAAGCCAACTAGGGATAGAGCCTTGCTACCAGTCAAGCATCCATAGCCATACAAGGTTATCTTCGTAATTCTCCCAAACATAGCTCTACTGCTAGTCAAGCGTCCATAGCCCTAGTAGAGTTATTTGGATAGCCTAAAGAGTTGATTTTGTTTTTTAGATATAAGAATGATAAGCCATTTTTCTCTTTTTATATTTCAATGATAGCTCTTTTATCAACTTGTAAGCAATGAAGCCCGCCATTAGGTTGGGAATTACAGTGGTAGGAAAGGTAGTCTTTTTATTTTTCAATTAATGCAAACAACTGCTATCCCATATTTCAATAGAATGATTTAAATTTGTTTGTTTTTTGCTCAACATCAACTGCATGATTCATGCTAACTAGAGTATAAAGAGTTGAATAATTCTCAGAAAATTTATAAAGAGGACTATTTCCGATCAAGACATAGAACAGATTTCTAGAATTGATGTTCTATTATCCTATTCACCTTCAAAAGTTTCTAATCATTGTAAATTCAAATGATGCAACACCCAAAAAAAGAAAAACAAAAGCAACAAGTGAGTATTTACAAAAGAACAAAAAAACATATTTACAAAAAGAAAACTATTTACAAAAAAAATATTTACTCATGACTGGAAATAATGCTTTAGGAACTTCCCATTGATAGGAAATGGGATATCTACACCAATTAAAGACTTCAATCTATAAGTGCTTTATTCCAATAATTTGTCAAACTTACTATGTTCACCCTTTCGTTCATGGGATTTATTCCAATACAAGACCAAATCAGCTATCCTAAAAGTCTTTAATCTAGCTCTCTTATCAAACCATCTTTTTACCATAGATTGATTCCTAGAAAAATGATCTATAGCTCGAGTACATTTTTCATCTAAATGCATAATTTGCAACAATCAAGCTTTTGTTTGGTCATCTAATCCAATATATTCTTATGTGAACTTCCAAGTAGGTATTTTCAAGTTTATTGGTAGTATAGGATCTACCCCATAGACTAAATGATAAGGAGAATTCACTATAATGCAACATTCATCGTAGTACGATCTACCCAATGGGAAAATTTTAGCAAAGAATGCCATTCCCTAGGATTCTTTTCAATCAATTTTCTAATTATATCCAACAAATTTTTATTTGATGACTCAACTAATCCATTTCCCTGTGGATAATAGTTAGATGAAAATTTTAGTGTTATGCCATATTCAAATGCCTAGTTAGAAATTTTCAATGAAGCAAAGGTAGGGCCATTATCACATACCAATGCATATGGTACTCCAAACCTGGTAATGATATTCTCTTCTAAGAATTTGATGACCACTTGCATAGTGCATTGTTTGCTAGGACACACCTTTGTCCATCTAGTGTAGTAATCTGTAGCAGTTAATATAAATCTATGGCCAACAGATGATGAAGGATTAATGGTTCCAATAAAGTCTAGTCCCCATTGTGAAAAGGGATGCATCTCCATCACTAGTTGTAGCGGTTAAGAATTGAAACTTCCTTTATCTGATGCAATTTGACATGTGTAGCAATGTTTAACATGTTCATAAGTATCTTTGAAAATTGTTAGCCAGTAGTAACTGAATCTCAAAATAAGGTGTGCAGTGGCTAAGGGTGCTCCATGAGCTATTCCAAATTTATTGTGTAGTTCCTGCAACACTTTATTTTCTTCTATTCTATTTAAGCATCTTAAATATATTCCTTCATGATTTCTTTTAAATAGAGCTTCTCCTTTAATCATGTGAGTTTGTGATTTTATTTTAAGGGCTCTTCTTTGATTTCTCTGCATGTGATCAGGGAAAGTATGGCTAACCAGATAATGCCATATATCTGAATACCATTCTTCTTGGTCTTCTACATCCAATGCATATTGTTGACTTGAAATTTGTGGATCTATTTTTGCAATGGATTTGACTAAAGCTTGTCCTCAAACCAATCTCATGGGTATGATTTCTAGATAAAATTCTTGTAAGATTGTGAACCATTTGGATCTTTTCTCTCCAAGCTCACTCTGTGTTAACAACATTTTGACTGTAGAATTTGGAAGAATAGCTTTGACTATACTCCTGAGGATGTAATGTCTGGATTTATGTACCACTTTGACCAAAGCAAAGGATTTTTTTTCAATATCTGTATATCTTAGTTCCATTTCTTTGAATGGAGCACTCATAAAAGCAATTGGTTTTTCTTCTTTATTTTCACCTTTGTGTGTTAATACTACTGCACAAGTGTGACTAGAAGTAAAAGAGTAAATATAAAAAGGTTTAACATAATTTGGACTTACCAATACTGATGCTTCTATAATTGCAGTCTTTATAGTCTCAAAGGAGATCTTAGCTTCATTTGTCCACTCTATTTTGGCATCTTTCTTCAACATATAATTGAGTGGTTTCACTATTTCAACGAATTCGGTAATAAACTTTCGAACAAAATTAATCTTACTGAAATATGACTTCAATTCTTTTCTGCTTCCCGGGGGCTATAATTTGAGTAGTGCACTCACTCTATTTGGGTCTACATAAGTACCTCATTCAGAAATGATGTTGAACCATTGATTTTTGGCACCCTATGGACCCTCTAACTCTTCTAGGGTTTTTCACCGAAAAGGAGAGAGAAAGGGACACAAATGCTAATGGTTCATTCAAATTATGTTATGTACAATGTTTTATAACCTAAATGAAGTAAACTAAATGTAATTGACTGATTTAAATAAATAAATATGAATGCAAAAGTGAGATTTTAGCAATGTTTGAAAACACATTGTGTAATGCAACAATGAACTAAATGAAGAAAATATGTAGAACAGAAAGAAAAGGGATGAATATGAGTGCACCTAGGTGAATTTTGATGAATCTAGAATTTTGTGGATTCTAGTTGAAATCACCAAATTTTCATAGTGGGACTCATTCGCCCAGGGTGGTGAATTAGTCCTCCTAGTGAAAAACTATTCTAAAGAAACAAGTTTTTGTCTATTGGGATCTGGAATATAACAAAAAATAGATTTTCAGTCCTAAGGTGGGACTCATTGGCCACTAGTGGTGAATTATTCCTCTCCCAAATTTATGAAAAGTCAGAAGAAAACTCTGCAACACTATATCTTGAAATATTTGCTTATCAGGTTGCCGAAGTCAATTCTACAAGAAACAGACAGAAAACCTTCTCCAATCTTGAAATAGACTTGAGTTGACTTGAAGAACCTAGTTGAGTTGTAAACCAATCTTCAACACCAAAAATCTTGTTAAATCTACATACCTAGGTCTGCAAATACACATGCAAATGGAAAAAATGGTTGAGGGTTAGCAAATAGGGGTTTTCCTTGGTCAAACCCCATTTTTGGTAATCAAACCATTAATAAAATAATGAAAATCAAAGGAATGATAACATAACAACATGCAAATGCTATCAACTTACCAAAACCTTGATGATGCAAATTTGAAGTAATGTTAATGGTTGCTTCAAAGTACTTGAATAGTGCTTGAAAAAATGTTGTAAAATGCTTGAATGCTTAATATTGTAGGAGATTGCTTGAATGAATTAGGAGAGATGTAAAATGAAGTGAAAATCACATATTTATACACACTTGTGCCTTATTTAACCATTCATACCTCATCATAGGTGAACATCAAGTGTTTTTGAATAAAAACCTAAAATGAAAATTTTAAAATTTTGAATTTGGAGCTAAGGGGGACTTATTCGCCACCCATGGAAAATGGGTTCCACCTGAGACCTAAAAATATGTGTCGGGAAATATGTTGTATTTAATGTTATTTGTTAGGATAATATTCAAAAATACACTTAATTAAGCCTTATAAGGGCATAAAGGTGTCAAATAATTCACAAGAAGAGGATAAATAGTAAAGATGTGCCTGGGAGAGCGTGAACGTTTGTTACAAGATTTTACAACACTTCAAAATAGGACTCTATGATGAATAAAAAGGTGATTTTTAGGAGAATTGTAATAAATAGAGTCTAGAAGAATATAGAAATGTCTTACAACACTTCACAACACCTTCACAAGACATCGTTATTTGAATTTTAGTACATAAATATGCATGTTCAAGCCATGTTACAACATAAAATCAGAGAAAAATAGACAAATATGGTGAAACAAGACCTAAAAGGCCATGAAAATGATAAGGGACCATTTTTCTACAACACATTTAGTTGCCACTTTAGTGAGAGAATGAACTTGCTTCAAACTCACACTAAAGTAGCCATGAACATTGAGGGGAGGTTTCAAATGCACTTACATTAGCAAGATGGAATAGCAACAATGAAGAGGGATGATCAAGCCCCTAGGATGAAGATCCCATGGAAATATAAGCATAAGGACAAAGGACACACAAGTGTTGACATGAATTGGATGAATCATCAATTGATAATCCAACTAGTTGTGGATTAGATCTAGGCTGATTGTTTGAAAAAGTGAATGCATACCCACTCTAGGGAAACATAACACATAGTGTTACGCCAAGTGAGAAGACCCAAATATACTCACTCTAGGGCCATAGAATTAGTTTTCCATTGAGTGAGAAAGCCCAAAAAGGTAAGATGCATACGGTAGTTGGTATGTACTCACAAACAAAAAGGTGGCTATGGGGAAAATTCATGCCGCTAGGTGGGATTCCTGCTCAACCAAATTAAAGTTATAACTGTTGGTAACCTTAACAAGGCACTACAAGGAAAATTCAATGAATAGAAAGAAAGGTACCATAGTCACACAAGTTGCATTATGCAAGGTGGAAAAAAATGCAAAATGTAAAAATGGAAAGTATGTTCAAAGGAATCTTGTTTAGTTCATGCAAGGTCAGTCACTTAGGGAACATTGTGTCTAATGTCTCCAAGAGAGGAACAATCAAAGAATAGTATATGTACAACTTAGGGGATGCAGTGTGTTGCATCAAGCCACCAAGAGGAATATAATATGCTAAGATAGATCAAAATTATGAAGGACATTGCCCCAACATCATCCACAAAGTTACAAACACATCACATAAATGACAAGCCTACACTAGGTACCAAGAATGCAAATGAATTATGGTAATGTATGCTCTATACTTTAAAGGAATTACTACACATCATTTTGTGAGCAATTACTTTAAAGTAGAGAAGGAAAGAAAATATAAAAAGAAAACAAGACATGAGAGCCAACTTGGAAAGCCCTATGCCAAGTCATATGTTTTGAAGTTAGGCTATGTCATGTCAAGGAAAATGAAAGACAAAGAAAGTGTGTTCCCCCCCCAGAAAAGAAAGCACACCAAACACATAAGGGATCTATAGATTTGGGGTCAGTATGTTCATTGCTACAATGATTTTATGAAAGAGCGTGAAACTGTCATCATTCCCCAAAGCACATAGAACTGGAAGAATGACACAAAGAGAGCAAAAACAAAAGAAAAAGAAAGTGCCATTTTGGGTCAACATGGAAGAGACATTGGGGTCTCAATGCTTTGCATCATCCCCAAAAGGAAAGCACAAGCGAAAAGAAAGAAAATGAAGAGGTGAAAGAAATTGAAAAATCTTTTGGCTCAAGATGAAGGATACATTTCAGTCTCAATGTATTGCATCATCCCCAAAAGAAAAACACAAGAAAAAGACAACAAAAAGAAAAAGGACTGATTAGGTCAACATGAAAGAGACATAGGGCATCTCTATGCTTTGCATCATCCCCAAAAGGAAAGCAAAAATGAAAAATGAAAAAGACAAGGACCTTTTGAGTCATGGAAGAGACGTAGGGAATCTCTACACTTTGCATCATCCCAAAAATGAGAAAACAAAAAAAAGATGAAAAAGGCAATGCACGACGAATAGAAGAATATAGGTACGAATAGAAGAAGTGTACAAAGAGAGGAAAAGTCAAACACACAATACGAGGGAACACGATACACACATCAAAATGAAAATAAAAAGAGAAAGGAAAAAAGGCTAGCTAGGTGAATGCAAGTCAGCCATCTAAAAAGTTATCCTCCTCCCAATCATGTTAAGTGTAATGCGAGGGTGGTTGACTATCCAAAGGGAGAATTGCAAGTGTCAAACTAGGAGTTGTACTAGGTTCTTCACTTGGTGGAGAGGATTTATCTCTTAAGCTAATTGTAGATGAAAAAAATAGTTTAGGTCATTGTGCACTTCTTCATCTATTTTGGAAATCTCGACATCATCATCATCATCAAGATTAATGACAACGGGAGGACGAAGGGTGATTTCTAAGGAAGGATGTATCAAAAGTTTTTTGTTGTTGTGATTGTTGCACTAGAGTATCTTGTGGTGGGTCAGGAGAAGGAGGGTGGTCATCTATTACTGCTGTCAAAAGTGTAGGTTGATTGTCTTTATTTTCTTCCATGTGAGATTGACGAGCAAGGAGATGATGATGACACCTACGTTACCTAGCACCGTGGTTTCATTTAATTCTATTTTGGAATTTTTGAGGTGTAAGAGAGGATTGAGTCAACATAGGTTCTTTTGCTTATGAGGTAGGAGAAACTAAAGAATATGGGTCAACCACTTTCTCTTTTGCTTTATAGACTTGTTTAATATGAGGAAACCTGATAGGAGTTGTTTCATTTTTCCTTGGTCATTTGAATAATGGTTGGGAAGTATCTATTGGTGGTTGTTCAAGAGGTTGTGTGGTTTGCTCAATTTTGGATTTAGTTTGAAGCATGGTTTCATCTATGATAGGAGGTGTGGAAGTGGATGGGGATGAGTTACGAAGGGACAATTTGACTATCTTTTTGGCTTTAAACTTTTGATAGGCTATGTAAAAGAAGTCCTTTCAAGGGGTAATGGGTTTCATGGGTTCAAGCCAAAAGGCTTCTAATGAAAAATTACCTTTCGAAGATAAGGGATTAAAGCCACTATGGTGTACGGTGAATACCTCATTGCCATGTGGGAACTTCAAACACTTTTGAATGATTGATGGGACTACTTTCATTGAGCGAAGCCAAGGGTGGCCTAGCCGCAAATGAAATTGGTTAGATTGTGGAATAATAAAAAATGTTACCTCCAAAGATTTGGGTCCTATTTTTAAGGGGAGTACGATTGATCTGATCGTAAGGCATGCAAAAATAGTATGTGTTTTAATCCATGTAGCTAGTTTATTATAATCATCTTGATATAGATCATGTAATACTAAAAACTCCTATATGATCACATTCTTGCCACAAGCAGGATCTATTAATATCACATTAGTGGGCTTATCATAGATTCTACCATCTATGTAGAGAGGACCATCAATAATCTTTGGTAGTATGTCTTTAGCAGAAAAAGTGATATCAAGAGATCTAGCAGTTTGGCCCTTACAAGGGATAACATCTATTGTAGCCACAAGGTTATCCATAGGAATTTCTTTAGTAATAGGTGGAGCTATATCACGTTGTTCATTATTTGTGTCAACAATCATGGCATCAGTGTTTGAAGGTTCACTAGCCTTGACAAATGAAGTAGTGTGTTTAGGCATAGGATTGGTGAAGATTTGTAAGTTCTGCTTAGGGGGTGTAAGATATTTATTGCCTTGATCATTAACAACCATAATGGAAAAATGGCCTGAATCAATGAGGTATTGAACTAAATGTTTTAGATGCTTGCAATGTTTAGTGTCATATCCATTTTGGCAATGAAAATGACAATAAGCATTAGGTTTGAAGGTAGGTGGCAAGGGATTATTTGGATCAAGTGGTCTAATGGGTGGCAAGGTAAGCATGTGTTGTTGAATCAATTGGTTCATTGTGTTATGGAGGGAATCAGGTAAGGGTGTAAATTGTTTGTTCGGATCCCCATAGGTATAAGGCACCATGGCTTTAACAGTGGCCACTAGATTTGGAACTAGTTGGGTTGATTGCGATTGTGAAGGTGAAGGTGGATTAAACTGTAAAAAGCCTATATTTGGTTTACAAAAATTTTGTGTGTTATTTTCATTTTGATTTCTATTCTTAGGTTTATCATCTTGGTTAGAAGTGGATTTTGAATCACAACTTGAAACTGAGTTATGGTATTCATAGAAGGTTGTACATAAATGCATAAATGAAGGGAATTTCATCATAGTTAATTTATCCCGAAGGTTTGTTGTCAAGTTTTTGATAAACATCTTTTGTAGATGTGCATCAAGAATCTTGAAATCAATTTGAGCATACAAGGATTGGTATCATGAGATAAAATCCGTTACTTTTTCATCTATGTTTTTTCTACATCGCATGAGGTCAACCATTGTCTTTTTAGGTGTCATGTGAACTTGAAAGTGAATTATGAAAGCATCCACCAATTCATTGAAAGAATTTTATCATCAAGGACAAAATCACTACATAAATTTGTATAAGCATTATTATGGTTGATAGGGTTTCCTTTTCCTTCGTATTTCTCAAATCGAGGCATTTCTATCCCTTGTGGCATCAGGGTACATAAGATTTCTAAGGATAAGGGGATGCTATGAACATGATAGGTGGGTGGAGCGGTTTGACCTTGGCTAATGGTGGAAAGTTGGTGTTGCATGGATGAAATGGTAGTAACAAGTTGTATAAGAACAAGATCGGGGTAAGTGGGTTGAGGCAGAAGATAAAATGATGATGGAGTGTAGGTGATGTTAGATGAAGTGAAAGGAGTACTATGGGGTGTGAAGGTGGTGAAAGGGGCTTGTGATGCCACAAAAGTATGAACAATAGGTGGAATTGTGAAAGAAGGAGCCACATAACTAACCTGGTGTATAGTTGTGTGAACTTGCAAATTGGTATAAGTTGGTATAAATGCTATGGTTGAATGGGGAGGAAATTGAGGCCCTCCTTGGCTTACAGGAATGTTTGCGAATTGAGTATTAGAATATGCATGTTTATTGTAAATCTCAGCAATTTTCCTCATTACTTGTACGCCATCATCACTTTCAATCAAATGATGAAGGTTTTCAATGGCAGGTATGGTGGTGGTGGAAATGTTTTCAAGTGACAAGTCTTGTTGTAAATATCCAAAATCCTCATGAATATTAATGAATTTTTCTTGTGGGAGGGAATTGTTTTGGGTGTCAACATTCATTGGATGGAAAAGTGAAGGCATAGAAGTGGTATTGTCAATGCCTAATGCACCATTGTCCATACTAGCAGTAGGAGATCTTGAGATCCAAAGATCCACAATGAAAGTGCTATTGCGGGAAGCCATGAGTCTAGAACTTTGTCTCACTAAAGTATTATGAACGAGGCACCAAACACTCATACAAGTACCAAAAAGGATGTGTGAATGCAAATGCAAGGGAATCTAAGATGTCTAAAATGAAAATAATAGAAATTTTGCTAACTATAACAAAGAACTAACTACAAAAAATAGAAATGTAGACAAATCCTAGAAAAATGCTAGAAATGATTATTAAAAACTACAGAGGGACTGATTCACCCTAGGTGGTGAATGAGTCCTAGTATGCAATTTTCTTGTGTTTTTCAACATATTTAAGATGATTTTAATGCTCTACAGAATGCAATGAAAGATGTAGAATGCATATTTTTTTTGTTTTCAATAAGATGCAATGCAAAAATGAAATCTAAATGAAGTTTTCACTAACGCAATATAAAAATGCCTAGAATGCAAAAACAAAACAATGTTCTAATTGAATGTTGGTGCAAATGTAATATAAGATTCAATATAGAAATGAAATCAGAAATGAAAAGTGTTCAAAATGCAAGTTCACCAAAATGAACCGTAGATTTTTGGCACCCTATGGACTCTCTAACTTTTCTAGGGTTTTTCACCTAAAAGGAGAGAGAAAGGGGAAAAAATGCTAATGGTTCATTCAAATGATGTTATGTACAATGTTGTATAACCTAAATGAAGTAAAATAAATGCAATTTACTGATTTAAATAAATAAATATGAATGCAAAAGTGAGATTTAAGCTATGTTTGAAAACACATTGTGTAATGCAACAATGAACTAAATGAAGAAAATATGCAGAACAAAAAGAAAAAGGATGAATCTGAGTGAACCTAGGTGAGGTTTGATGACTCTGGAATGTTGTGAATGTTGGTTGAAATCATTGAATTTTCACAGCAGGACTCATTCATCCAGGGTGGTGAATTACTCCTCCTCTTGGTGAAAGACTGTTAGAAACAAGTTTCTATTTGTTGGGATCCAGAATCTGAAAAAATTTAGATTTTCAGTCCTAAGGTGAGACTCATTCACCACTGGTGGAAAATCAATCCTCTCCCAAACTTCTACAAAATCAAGAGACAACTCTACAACATCAGATCTGGAAATATCTACTCGTTAGGTTGCCAAAGTCAATTCTGTAGGAAACATATAGAAAACCTTCTCTAAGCTTGAAATAGACTTGAGTTGAATTGAAGCACCTAGTTGACTTGTAAACCAATCTTCAACACCAAAAATATTGTTAAATCTGCATACCTAGGTATATATACACACATGCAAAGTGGGAAAATGGTTGAGGGTTAGCAAATAGGGGTTTGCCTTGGTCAAACCCCACTTTTGGTAATCACACCCTCAATAAAATAATGAAAAGAAAAGGAATGATAAACTAACAACATGAAAATTCTATCAACTTACCAAACCTTTGATGATACAAATCTAAAGTAATGTCAATGGCTACTTCAAAGTGCTTGAATAGTACTTGAAAAGATGTTGTAAAATGCTTGAATGCTTGATATTATAGGAGATTGCTTGAATGAATTAGGAGAGATGTAAAGTGAGGTGAAAATCACATATTTATACCAACTTGTTCCTTAGTTAACCATCCATACCTCATGACAAGATGACATCAAGTGTTTTTGAATAAAAACCTGAAAGGAAAATTTAAATTTTTTGAATTTGGAGCCATTGGAGACTCATTCACCACCCATGGTGAATGGGTTCCACCTAGGACCTAAAAATATTTCTCAAGAAATATATTGTATTTAATTTTAATATTTTTTAGGATAATATTCAAAAATGCACTTAATTAAGCCTTATAATGACTTAAACGAGTCAAATAAGTCATAAGAATAGGATAAATAGTGAAGATGTGCCTAGGAGAGCATGAAGTTTGTTACAAGACTTTACAACAGCTCAAAATAGGACTTGATGATGAATAAAAAGGTGATTTTTACTTGAATTGTAATAAATAGAGTCTAGAAGAATGTAGAAATCTCTTACAACACTTCACAATACCTGCACAAGACATCATTATTTGAATTTTAGTACCTAAATATGCATGTTCAAGCCATGTTACAACATAAAATCAGAGCAAAATAGACAAATACCATGAAACAAGACCTAAAAGGCCATGAAAATGACAAGGGGCCATTTTACTATGACACAGATGTGTCCCAATAACTTGCCTTTAGTTAACCCAAAGATGCACTTTTTAGGATTTAATGAAACTCTATAATTTTCACACTTCTATAATATCATTCTGAGATCTTGAATGTGTTCTCTTCTGTCTTTCGAAAACACTGTAAGGTAATCCATATAAATAATTATACATTTTCCTATTAGTTCACAAAAATCATAGTTAATGGCTCTTTGGAATGTAGCTCTAACATTTATCAATCTGAATGACATCCTTCTGTAAGAAAAAGCTCCCCACTTCATGGTAAAATTTGTTTTCATCTAATCTTCCCTCGCTACCATTACTTGGTTATATCCCAAGAATTTGTCAAAAAAGGACATAATTTGTGAATTGTTAACTATTTGTAGCACTTCTTCAAGTAATGGTAGTAGATAATTTTCTTTTTGAAATGCCTTATTCAAGTTTCAAAAATCTACACATAGTTATATATCTCCATTTTTCATTCTTATGGGAACCAAGTTCGCCACCCAAGTAGAATGTCTGATAGGAAAAATTATTTTAGCTGATAATTTTTTTGGAAATTCCTTCTCAATTAAAGGCTCTAAGAGTGCATTTACTAGACATTGTTTCTGTCAGAAAGGCTTCACTTCAGGCTTTAATGGTATCGTATGAGTAATGGTGGAAGTATCATAAGTTTTCAAATATTCGTATGTCCAAAGCTATAACTTTCTAATAATCTTTAAGTGCCTGAGCAATATTTATTTTCTCTTCTTCAGTACAAACCTTCCCTATGAATATGTTCTTAGGATCTTTTTTGATATGCAAATTGTATGATACAGATAGTTCTCTATAGCTTTGAGGAAAATATTTCTGTCTAACTATCTGATCAATGTCAAATAATCATTCTAACTCAATTGTTCCTTTCATAATGTTATTGTCTCTGGCTTGAGTTAATTCTTCATCTTGAACCTCACCATCGAGACAATCTATCTCTTTGATTACTTGCGGTTCGAAAACACCATAATTAGTGATAAACTCCAGTATGTGCCAGTCATCTTTGAATACCTACAAATTAGTAATATTATCGAGAACTGAAGGAAACTGTACCAGTTTGACTATAAATCTCTTCAAATTTGAAGCATCATGAGGTTCTATAGTATTGGTAGTAGTAGCCAAAGGATCGAATCTTTGATTAAATGTTCTAGGGATATGAGTAATGTTGAATGCATTGAAATGTTCTATTAAATCCCATACTCTGTGTCGATAATTGGAAAATTTCTTGTAGTGGAAAATATATTGCTTTTAGACTTGTCCAACCACCAATTTTGAATCATTGAACACTTTAAGGATTTTGACTTGCTTCCTGATTGCAAGGATCAGGCCATGTATAAGGGCTTCATATTCTACCACATTATTAGTACATTGAAATTGCAATCGATATGCGATGATAAATAACTTACATTGTTGGTTGATAAATTCAACTCCAATTCCACTCCCTTGTTTCGATTTAGATCCATCAAATTTAAGAATCCAGACTTGATCATCTGTAACTTGTACATTACTATTCTTTAGTATCATTGAATTAATCTTTTCAGTCTGTATGTCTTGAACTTTGTCTTTATGTATTTATGATCTAGATCTTTTGACCTTATCATGTTCTTGACAATACTGGTTTTAAATTTTGTGAACTATCTCTAGACACATCACACAACCATTTTTGAGTGTGCAACATTATGTAACCTGCACCAATCCTACAAAACAAACCTTTTAGTGAAATTTTGATTTTACCATTCTCTTGAGCTTTTGCAATAATATTTTTCTAAAATTTACTATAAGGACTATTCTCTTCTTTAGAAGAATCATAATATGATTCAATTAAAAAGGTTTTTATAGGAGTCAATTGATTAGGTTCCTTAGCATAGTAGGTGAAGACTTCTATTTTAACTCCCGAACTTCACATTTTGTAAGTTAATCCTGGTTCTACATCAATATATAGAACTTCATTTCTTTGATTGTAATCAATGATCATATATTTCATGCGTGGTTCTCTTTCAATCTTGATTTGGTTAGGAACTCCCTTCCATGGTAACAACATATGTGAGAAATCAGTAGCCATAAATCCATTCAAGGTTTTAGACCAATCTCTACTCAAGAGTGTTGGAAAATGTGCCTCAAGCTTACTAACATGAAACTCCTGAAAGAGAAAAATCAGTGAGACCTTCAAAATGTCTTACTGACTAGCAGTTGTGTTCTAAACTCTTGAAAAGATCAAAGACATTGAGACTCTAGATCTATCTTTCCGATGAGATTCATCGGCAAGACATGGCTATCGCTGTGAAAATTTCTATCTCTTTCTGTCCGAGCAGACCTCATGCTGATGGGTTGATTCCTAGTGATTATCGGGGAGACTCTTGGTGACGAGTGACATTGGGGAGAGGCATGAACCTTTGGAGTGACTCATTCTGACAGAGTATGTCTCGCTGACGGTTTTACACAAGAATGCCATTAGGGTGACATGAAGGATCAATAAGAGTCTAAGAGAAAGTGGAGGTCTTGCCGATGGATGTTTCTCTCATCGACAGGTTGGTGCATTCGGTATGAACTCTTGGCGATAGCATTTCTCTCGCCGACAGCCTGTGTTTGGTATGATCTCATGCTAATGGCTATGGTCATGCCAATGGATTTGTATTTGGTGTGAGTTCTTGCCGATAGTTTTGGTCTTGCTGACAGATTTTCATTCGATATGATCTCCTACTGATGTCTACGGTCTCGCTGATGGGTATGCAACTTCAGTGACAACTCTTGCTGATGGTTTTCCTCTTGCTAACAGGTATGATTTCGGTGTGAAATATTTTTGATAGAACTCATCTCACTGATAGCTACATGTGATGAACATCGATGTAACATAAAGGTTCTATAAAACTCTTAGTGACAATGATGGTTTTTCTGATAGTTCTATAATGGACATCAGTGGGAATTCTTGCTGATGGAGTGAGTCTGGCCGATGGTTTTGCACTCGATATGACTCTTGATGATAGTGGTGACTCTTGTCGATAAAGACAGTTAGGCATTTTGGCATTAGCGAGACATGGTTTGTTGTCTCACCAACATGCGATACAGTTGAACTTTTTCACTGAATGTCTATCCTATGTGGTGTGTTCTGATCCAATGAGAGAAGAAAAATGTGAACCGTTGGCAGTTGGACTATTGTGACCGTTCCTGTGTGGAAGATGAATAGATTGTGAGGAAAATTATTGTGCTTTGCAATGGTCAATAATGGTGAATAGTTCGATAGTGTGGAGTTGTTGATACTGAACACGGATTGATCTAAGTGGATTCATTGTATGCGTCTGAGAGCATTGTGAGATTAATGTTTTGTACAAGATTGATCAATGAATGTTGTTGTTGTAAATTGACATAAGAAAGTCAAGTCTGATCTCTGTATGTAATTTTCTTTATTGTAATACAAAGAGGCTTTTCTTGGTGTGGTGGGTTTTTCTCCCGTAAGGGTTTTCCCACGTAAATTTGGTGTCCAATTGTGTATGTATTCATTTCTCTTTTCTGTTATTCTTTTCAAGTGTATCTTATTGAACTATAATTGCAAAATTTAAAGTCATGTTTGCATTCTTCCTTGTGGTTTTTATGTTAGGAGAGTTTTTTCCCCACCTAAGCTTTCCTTACAAGTGGTATTAGAGCCTGGCCAGTTGTGTTAACCTTGTGGGTACATTGGGTTTTTTGTGTCAATTTTGTTCAGTGGAAGTCTTGTAGAAGTCTCGTAATTTTAATCACAGATTAAGATGGCAAGCTGCACATCAGGAAAGATTGAAATTGAGAAATTCAATGGTAGTAATTTTGATTTGTGGAAACTCAAAATGGAAGATTTGTTGGTTGATTGTGATCTTTGGCTTGCTATGTCTAGAACGAAGCCTACATGCATGAAGCAAGAGGATTAGGACCTTGCACATCAAAAATAAAAGGGGATGATAAGGCTCTGTTTACCAGACTTTGTTCTTCTCAATGTTCATGAAGAAAAGATAGCATCCTCTTTGTGGAAAATACTAGGAGCTATTTATCAGGGCAAGTCCTTGGTGAATAACTTGTTCTTGATGAAGAAGTTGTACTCTTTGAAAATGAAAGAAGGAGCATCTATTGTTGATCATTTGAATGCTTTCAACTTGTTGATTACTCAGTTAGCATCTGTGGGTGTGAAGATTGATGAAGAAGATTGTTGTATGCTATTGATGTTTTCTTTGCCGGATTCTTGGGATCACTTGGTGATGGCTATTGGGAGTACTACTTCCTCTTTTAAGATGGAAAATATTGTTACTTCTTTGTTATCAGAAGAGATGAGAAGAAAATCTTCTGAGATGGTGAAGGAGGTTCTTATTGTTAGAGGCAGATCCAAAGAAAAAGGAAAGAAGAAGGACAAGAAGTCCAAATCCAAATTAGAGGGGAGATCAAAGTCTCCTAGTAAGAAGTCCAAGGTAAAGTGCTAGAATTGTGGGAAACCTGGTCATGTCCAAAAGGATTGCAAAGAGGAGAAAAAGAAGAAGTATTCTTCTGACAATGATTCTTCTCAGAGTGATGCAGATGCGTTCATTGCAGCCTTGGCTATACAGGCATCAAATGATGTCTAGATGATTGGTTTTGGATAATCTTTCCACATGACATATCATAGAGACTAGTTCACTAAGTATGAAAAATATGATGGTGGAAGGGTGTATTTGGAAAGCGATTCATCTCTAGAAATAGTTGGTCGTGGAAGAGTCAGAATTGAGTTCCCTAATGGAAGAGTGAAGGGAATCAATGATGTAATGCATATACCAAGTTTGGCTCAAAATTTACTTTCTGTTAGTAAGCTGAACGATGTTGGAGTGCAGGTCTCATTCTCTGGAAATGGCTGCAAAATTACTAGAGGCTCAATGGTGCTAGCTAGGGGTGCTCGTATTGGTACTTTGTATAAGCTAGATTCACTTGTTGTTCAATGAAATAGTGTCTTTGTAAAGTCACAAAAGGCTACTCATGGAGAAAAGGAGGAAAATGTTCCTAATAGTGCAAACTCTATGGAAGTTAAACTTCCAGCAGAAAAGACTATGCTCTGGCATCATAGGCTTGGCCACATTGGAGAAAAATGTTTAAAAACCTTGAAAAATAAAAACCTGGTTGAAGGGCTTGATGACTATAACCTTGAATTCAATTTTTGTGAACATTGTATATATGGTAAACAACATTGTGTTTCATTTTACTCCATTCCTTATAAATCTTCTAGTTTACTTGATTGCATTCATTATGATGTTTTTGGTCCAGTAAATGTTCCTTCTTTATCTAAATCAAGATATTATGTATCGCTCATGGATGATTATTCAAGAAGGAAATTTGTTTATTTTTTGAAAAGTAAATCAAAATTGTTCAGTCATTTTAAGGATTTTAAAAACCTTGTGGAAAATTAGTCTGGAAGAAAAATAAAATGTTTAAGGACTGACAATGGCAGTGAGTTTTGTTCTGATGAATTTGAAAGGTACTGTAAAGATCATGGAATCAAAAGACAAAACTATACCCTACACTCCATAACAAAATGGAGTTGCTAAAAAGTTCAACAAGATAGTGATGGAAAGAGCATGAAGTATGCTAAGTAGTCCTGGCTCGGAGAAGTTTTGGGTTGAGGTAGTTGCAACAACATGTTATTTAATAAACCATTCTCCAAATTCCACTCTTGTTGAGAAAATACCTTTGGAAGCATGGTCTGAAAAGAAGCCCTCTCCGAGACACATTCATGTCTTTGGCTGTGAGTCATATGCATATGTGTCGAAAGAAAAAAGGTCTAAATTGGAAAACAAGGCTATTAAATGTATTTTTATTGGTTATAGTGTTGGGATAAAAGGATACAAGATTTGGAATGCTGATATGGAGAAGGTTTTTAACAACAGAAGTGTTATTTTTTGTGAGCTGAAGCCTTCCACTTTGGATCTGCAATCAGAGACAAAATCAGAAGATTTATGAAGGATGTAGTTGAAATTCCTGACACCAAATAAAGAGGAATTCAAAATTCAAAATGTACCTGAAACTGAGGAGAGCTCAAGTAGTTCTGAGAGTTCTGAAGAAGAAGATCAACCTCAACCTTAGCCTATGAGGAGGTCAACATGTGAAAGAAAACAACCTGATAGGTATGGGCTTTCTTTGTTAGATTCTACTTCTGCCTATGCTTTAATTTCTAGTACTGATGAGCCTAGGACTGTGAAAGAGGCATTTAGAAGTCTGATTCAAACTCTTGGTTGGAAGCCATGAATGAAGAAATTGCATTATTAGAAAAGAATGATACTTGGAGTTCGGTGCCCTTTCTTGAAGGTAGAAAAGTTGTTGGCTACAAATGGGTATTTAAAGGGTATGTGTAGGATCATGATGGGCCAAAAAGTGGCAATATGATGGGTATGTGGCTGATGACTAATTTTTTACCCAAAATTGATGAAATGAAAAGGGGTTTTAAAGGATATTCTCAGCTTTCCACCAATATAAATTATCCTTTACTTTAAATTTAATAAGTAATTATTATTCATTTTCTATTCAAATTACAACTAAAGTCCTAATTGATAGGCATTGAAAAGCATCTATAGCTTTCAATATCACATTTTTTGAACCAAAATATGCATCACATTTTATGCTTCATATATTGTAGGATTAAAAAATGAAAAATTGAATTTCATGAAGTTTTGACCAAGTTAACGTGGTCAGACATACGAGTTTTTTTTATATTTTTTAAAATTTTGTAATAAAAAATTCATAATTAATTATTTTTGGAAAAAAATTATAAAAAAATATGCATCGGATTGGGGCATGAGTCCTCTACTTATATCTAAAATATTATAAAAAAATATTATCATTTTATTTTTGTTAGGGTTGTCAGACATTAATCTACTTCTTATTTTTTCCATAAAATTTAAGTACCATTGCAATGAAATATCAAATTTTCACCAAATAGATTTGTTTTTTAAACAAACCTAGTATTTTAGAAACTACACTTCTATTTTCTACAAATTCTATTCTTACATATTTTTCAAATAATATAGATAACTTATTCAAATTTTTATGTCAAGTTTCCTAACTCTAATTTTTCTGAATTTTTTGCCACTTAAGGGCCTATTTTTTCCATGATAATTCTGCACATACCCTAAAAAGAAAATAGGTCTAGATGGTAGTGTGGAAAATTATAAGGTGAGGTTGGTTGCGAAGGGGTATTCCCAGGTAGAGGGGATTGATTATGGAGAAATTTTTTCTCCTATAGCTAAGCTGGCGTCTATTAGATTTCTTTTGTCATTTGCAACAGTGTATGATTTAGAGATTGAATAGATGGATGTGAAGACAAAATTTCTTCATGGTGACCTTGAAGAAGAGATTTATATATCCCAACTTGAGCACTTTGTGGAAAAAGGTAAAGAAAATTTGGTTTGCAAGTTGAAAAAATCTTTGTATGGATTAAAAAAATCTCCTAGAATGTGGTACCAGAAGTTTGAAACTTTTGTTTTGTCATTGGGATTTGCAAGATCAAAATTTGATCATTGTGTGTACTACAAAGCTGAAAATGATCATGTTCTTATTATTGCTCTCTATGTTGATAATATGTTGTTCATAGGCAATAGTAAGTTAATGATTTCTGATCTAAAATCTTAGTTGTCTGCAAAGTTCGAAATGAAAGATCTTGGTGTAGCCAGGTATATTCTGGGAATGGAAATAACTAGGGACAAAAAGAGTAGAAAACTTTGGCTCAGTCAGAGTAAGTATATTAATACTATTATGGAGAGATTTTGTATGACTGATTGCAAGTAGCTAGTTGTTCTAGTTTTGCAGGGAACAAAACTATCTATTAAAGACTATCCAAAATCTCCTACTGAGATAGAGGACATGACCAGAGTGCCTTATGCTAGTGCAGTTGGTAGTTTAATGTATGCAATTGTTTGTACAAGGCTAGACATTGCCCAAGCAGTGGGAGTACTTAGTCATTTTATGGAAAATCCTGGAAGGATACATTGGGATGTAGTGCAAAGAGTGTTTAGATATATGAAGGGCACTTCATAGTATGCTTTATGTTACCATGGAAATTTGGATGAATCACATAGGACTTTCAACATTCGAGGCTATGTGGATTATGATTGGGTAGGGGACATTGAAAATAAAAGATCCACTAGTGGATATTTTTTCAGGATGAATAATGGTCCAGTTACTTGGATGAGTAAGCGGTAGGCTATAGTCGCTTTGTCCACTACACAGGCAGAATACATGGTAGAAACACATGACTATAAAGAAGCAATCTGGTTAAAACGTTTGTGTTCTAACATTGGGTTTGATGCAAGGAAAATTACAATTTACTGTGACAGTCAGAGTGCTATTTGTTTGGTGAAAATCCCTAATTTCCATGCCAAGACGAAACATATTGATGTGCAGTATTATTTTGTATGAGATAAGGTGGAGGATGGAAAGGTCTCTTTAGAAAAATTGGAAACTCTAGAAAATTTTGTAGATGAATTGACCAAACTAGTGAGCATAGACAAGTTCAGGTGGTGTGCCACTTCGATGGGCCTTAGTGCCCATGAATTTTAGTAGTTTTGTTGTGCTATGGAGGTGTTAGTAACATCTTCGTCAAGTGGGAGATTGTTGGAAAATGTGCCTCAAGCTTACTAACATGAAACACCTGAAAGAGAAAAATCAGTGAGACCTTTAGAATGTCTTACCGACTAGTAGCTATGTTCTAAACTCTTGAAAAGATCAAAGTCGTTGAGACTCTGGATCTGTCTTGTCGATGGGAGTCATCGACAAGACATGGCTATCACTTTGAAAATTTCTATCTCTTTCCATCCGAGCAGACCTCTTGTCGATGGGTTGATTCCTGGTGATTATTAGGGAGACTCTTGGCGATGAGTGACATCAGGGAGAGGCATGAACCTTTGGAGTGACTCATTCTGACAAAGTATGTCTCACAGATGGTTTTACATAAGAATGTCAATGGGGTGACATGAAGGCTCAATAAGAGTCTAAGCAATAGTGGAGGTCTCACCAATAGGTATACCTTCGGTGAGAACTCTTGTCGATTGATGTTTCTTTCGCCAACAGGCTGGTGCATTCGATATGAACTCTTGGTGATAGCGTTTCTCTCACTGATAGTCTATGTTCAGTATGATCTCTTGCCAATGGATATGGTCTCATCGATGGATTTGTATTCGGTGTGAGAACTTTCCGACAGTGTTGGTCTCACCGAAAAATTTGCATTTGGTATGATCTCCTATTGATGGTTGTGGTCTCCCTGACTGGTATGCAAATTTGGTGAGAACTCTTGCCAATGGTTTTCCTCTTGCCGACAAGTATGATTTCTGTGTGACCTCTTTCTGATAGCACTCGTCTTGCTGAAAAATACATGTGATGAACATTGGTGTGACATAAAGGTTCTATAAGACTCTTAGTGACAATAATGGTCTTGCTAATAGTTCTGCAATGGACATCAGTGAAAAGTATTGCCGATGGAGTGAGTCTAGCCGATGTTTTTGCATTCGATATGACTCTTTTCGATAGTGGCGACTCTTGCCGATAAAGATAGTCAGGCATTTTTGCATTGAGGAGACACGGTTTGGTGTCTCACCGACATGTGATACAGTTGAAAATTTTGACTAAATGTCTATCCTACATGGTGTGTTTTGAGCCAATGAGAGAAGCAGAATGTGAATTGTTGGTAGTTGGACTGTTGTGACCATTCTTGTGTGGAAGATGAATAGATTGTGAGGAAAATGATTGTGCTCTGCAATGGTCAATAATGGTGAATAGTTTGATAGCGTAGAGTTGTTCATGTTGAACATGGATTGATCTGAGTGGATTCATTGTATGCATCTAAGAGCATGAGATTAATGTTCTATACAAGATTGATCAGTGAATGTTGCTTCTGTAAATTCACATCAGAAAGTTAAGTCTGATCTCTGTATGTAATTTTCTTTACTGTAATACAAAGAGTATTTTCTTGGTGTGGTGGCTTTTTCTCCCGTAAGGGTTTTCCCATGTAAATCTAGTGTCCTTTTGTGTATGTGGGTATGTGTAGGATCATGATGGGCCAAAAAGTGGCAATATGGTGGGTATTTGTAAGGTATGTGGCTGACAACTTTTTTTTTAACCCAAAATTGATGAAATGAAAAGGGCTTTGAAGGGATTCTCTTTACTTTCCACCAATATAAATTATGTTTTACTTTGAATTTAATAAATAATTATTTATTCTTTTTCTATTTGAATTTTACAACTAAAGTGGCCATTGATAGGCTTATTGAAAAACATCTATAACTTTTCAAACACATCGTGATTTTTTCAATCCCAAAACATGCATCACATTCTACGCTTCGCATACTATAGGATTAATTTTTTTTTGAATTTCATGAAGTTTTGACCAACTTAAGGTGGTTATACATACAAGTTTTTATATCTTTTAAAAGTTGTAATAAAAACTCCACTCAATTATTTAATTTGGTAACTACGTAACATAGATCACCTCCTGACACTTAGGTCCCCTAATTTACTCTAAATATTATAAATAGTAACATTAATTTCATTTTATTGGTTAGGTGGTTAGACAAACCCACTTTATTTTTTCCGGAATTTGTTACTTACATTGAAATTTTTAAATTTTCACCAAATAGATTTTTTTAAATAAACCTAGTAGTTTAGAAACTACATTCACCTCTTTCTATAGATTCTATTCTACATATTTTGAAATAATATAGATAACTTATTTAAATTTCTTTTATGTCAAGTTTCCTAACTCCTCGATTTAATTTTTGCCACTCTATGTCTGTTTCCATGATGATCTTGCACATAAATTCCATGTGTTCATTTATCTTTTCATTATTCTTTTTCAAGTGCATTCTTTTGACTACGTGAATCAGTAGCACCGACCCCCTATAAACCGCGTATACGCCTCGGTAAACTTTTTTAACGCGTGATCGGCCAGACCGGGCGCCGACACGCCTTTCTCGTACCACCTGACGGGAGATCTTTCAGAACTGTGGACCAAGAGAGCCTAACGGGAATTACTTTAGCTAACCGAAGCTAGGCCCCTCACTAAGTGTATCTTATTGAACTATAATTGCAAAATTTAAAGTCATATTTGTATTCTTCCCTAACGTTTTGACATTAGGAGAGTTTGTTCCACACCTAATCTTTCCTTACAAAGAGCATAGGTTACCATAAGTGTTAGGTATCTCAACGACTTGAATGTAAATGTAATATTGGATTCTAGGTTCAAAAGCCAATTACATGTGAATATTAGTGAACTCTCTGATTACGTTTACTTATGTTTTATCGAGTTGTGTGACCTTATTTAAAGAACTTTCCAGAGTTAACCCTAATGTTTGACATATGGATAAAGGCATCATGTTAGTAGACGCTTTAGAGTCTACTAAGCAAGTATGAATATTTTTGCCGAATATTCTCAAAGTGAGTAAAAATGGTGGAGACTCCAATTTTCCTTTGTAAAAGGCTACTTGCACATTTTCTATGGGAATAATGTTCTTATCTTTTGTTTTGGCCTGACTATCTTTCACCTGAATGTCTTTGAACTTGCTTTCTTTAGGAAAAAATTCTATAGTATTTAAGAAAGCTTTCTTGATCATAGGTATTTTGAGAAATTCTGATAGCGAAAGGTTGATCTTTACCCTTTTTATTTCTTCTAGTAAATAATTAGTTAGATTTTTTTGGTCAGCAGAATCTGTCTTTTCACCTTTTGAAGCATTTGATGAATTATAGTGAGAGGTTACCTTGGGTAACCCTAAATTATTTCTTGATTTATCATTAGGTGGAGTATTAAACTTATTGGGCAGGATAGACATTGTTAAAGGCCCATTGAATTTACCTCCACTATTGGTGTTATCCTCGTGTTGTAATTATGTCCTTTCTAATATTGTTGAAAGGCATGAATTTCATCAATTTCTTCCTGGGGTTCATTTTCATCTTGATAAGGAAAAGTATATGTTTCCAAGGTCATAGTTGAATTATCACTTTCATATTCATGAGCATGACTGGTAATAACAACGGGTGGTTTGAAACATTCATAGCTTTCAAAGACTAAAGTTGAATCATATCCTATCGAGACTAACTCATTTCCCTTAAGAGACTGAGAGTCACAATGTTCATTATAATTTGCAGCAGCTAGAAAAATGTCTGAAGCAATTTTGAATTATGAACAGTCTACTTGAGCATGAGTGTTGGTATTATGAATTCTACACCAATTATTCATCTCAAGATCAACTAAATTCACTTTCAACATAGACCTTTCATCAGTAGGATCAATATTATCTAGAGGTGTTGATACTCCTACATTATTAGGTCATGTATTCCAAAGTCTAGGTGGCCTATGAGCATTGTACATCCGATTTTGCGAGTTCTGGTTTTTATTTTGAGCATAAAAATTTTTATTTCTTAATTGTGTAACCTCTATGGTTAATCTTTTGAGTTGAGCTGCAACTTATTTCATGTCTTCCTTTTCCTCAGAAATTTTGATATTTTTATTTTCTTGAGTCTATGAGAAAAAAAAAATTACATTAGGATGCAACTTTGTAATAGTTGGACCAGGGTGAGGGACTAAATCTTGACTATTTCTTGGTTGAAAGAAAGTACTTTGAGGAAATTTCCCATTCTAGACCACTGAAGGATAAACATTAGAATCTATCAAATGACCTCCGGGGACTCCATTTATGTTTGGGGCAAGCTAAATATTCAATCCATTTCCACCATTTGCAGACGATCCATTTCCAAGATGTTTCATTTCTAAATTCACACTCACGGCTTCAACATAGGCTTTTGGTAAAGTAGTAGGAGGAATTTTTGTTCACTTCACAAACATAGCAATTAAAGGATCTATTGTTGTATAATAAATTATGATAGAAGAAAAAATTATCCACTACATAAGGTGCTTCTAATTTAAATAAGCCTTTTGAAACCTCA
This sequence comes from Sequoia sempervirens, assembly GCA_007258455.2. NCBI lineage: Eukaryota > Viridiplantae > Streptophyta > Pinopsida > Cupressales > Cupressaceae > Sequoia > Sequoia sempervirens. The sequence continues at coordinate 185,667,053 of VDFB02271358.1, read as the reverse complement.
ATATTAAAAGTATATAAGTTCTCCTTGAAACCTTAATTTGAGAAAAATTGATGATATAACAAAGCAAAAGTCACGGTGTTCTAAATCCGCTAAAAATTGAGTTTTCCATGTCCTTAACATGATCCGATAGGAATTGCAGAGGTAGGTTGATAATTCATTGGTAAACTCTATCACTTGGGTGAGAGAACAACCTGCACATAATAAACATCTTCATGTTGAATCTTCACTCTAAAGCATGTATCATTAAAGATACTAATGTGTTCTTCTCTCAGATTCTTTGTGGAAATAATATTTAGGACACAACTTGTTGGGATTTTTTCGTAAATTGTTGCACACAACAAATTGAATCGGTGAGTCTACATTAAAGAATTCCATCACTATGGGGGGTGGTGGTACAACAATAGTTGGATTCTTTGAACTTGCACTTAAACTTCCAGACTTTTGAGGTCTAGATAACGTTCGACCACTAAGCTCAACTAAAGTCACATGAGGATCACCAGATTGAGATCTAGTGATTCTACAAAAATCTAGTTTAAAACTTAACAAAGCTAAAAATGACAACAATAGGCCCTCCTAGCACTAGTTCCTATTGATGCTGATTTTACTCGCAGCAAATAGGGAAAATAATTTCTTCACATACAAGACCACAAAGAGCCTATCCTTCTTGAAAGATATGGAAAAAGACAACCTAAAGAGGAATTATACTTTAACAGGAAAATATTGGCTTTAGTTCAATCCCAAGTCTCTAATAACCAGGTCATGATTGGACTAGGGGCCACTCTTACTGCATCGATGTGATATTTTTGTTAATCTCTAAAGGGACTAATACGACATTTCTAGTTTTGTTAAGAATCATAAAAATTTCACACAAAATTTCCACTTCATTCATAAAATAACATCACAAAATAAAAATATTTACAATAATATTTCATTAACATCACAAATGCTTTTCTATCACTTAAGTAGATTTAGCATTAAGCATTCAACAATTTCAATGAAAATAAAAATCTCTTTCACAAAATTTCATCCATTCATTCAAATTTTGTTTTCATATCCAAACATCTACTCTTAAATAAAGTATTAAAAATACTGAAAATTAAAAGTTTCTCTTGGTTATTCTCTATGGATGCCCCAAAGAATTAATTAAAACTGAGCAAACCACTTTATACTTCACCAGATTGCTTCACAGCTACATATAAAATGGTGCAAGCTTTTAAAGAGAGGGGTTTCATTTCTGGACATCGATTAGGTTCTATATGCACCCTTAAACGATGCAACATATAGTCTTGTTTGGTTGAACTAACAAAACTAGCTAAAAAAGATACTGAGATAGGTAGATATCTAATAAGCTCTAATATTAATCAATGTCTATGTGCATACAAAGTTTTACACTGCAATGGTTTAGAAAATAGGAAAAAAGGAAAAAACTTGAAAAGGTTTATGCTCCTCCGACATCCACAAATTATGAACTTAAATTAAAAATAAATCAAGAAATGGCCTTTTATAGAAAAATTCCCTAAGGTTCAACTTAAATTACATCTAGATAATCATATTAAACAAAAAATTAAAATGCAGCACATGGCATTCGCCAATTGTCATCAAAATATTCTAGATCAAGTCAAAACTTTTACTTTGTTAGTAGCAACATTTTCACTTTATACTCCAACATGAAACACTTCACGCATGTTGAGGCTATCAACTTCCTTCCAAAATACTGGAATGAGGAACATCTACTGGGATTGAGATCAACTTGTAAACTCAAAATTGCAAGTAAAACAAAACCCATTGCATTTCTAGTGTCCAGTATCTAGTTCTTCATCACTTCACTCAATAGTCAAGCTCAAGGATTCTTTCTCCACCTTTCTTCAATTGGTACTCTCAGAAATTATTTAATACTTGATGCATATGTTCTTTCAAAATTCCTTGTACTTCCTTCCAAGTGAGTTTGAGCCTAGTATATTCTTTAGATACTTGGAGTATAATACCATTTCTTTGCACTTTATCTACTTCATATCTAGCTATAGCTTTTTTGCACTATATAATTTCATCAATGAGTTCCCTCATTAATGGTTGAATAGGATCTCTGTTTATTCTTTCAATCCATTCCTTGAAGGCTTTAGCTTCTTTTCCTTCCTTTCCTAGTGTCTGGGAATCACAACCTTGACATGCTAGCATTTCAATAAACTCTTGATCCTCATTAATCAATTTTATACATTCAACAGTGACTTTTTTTAATACTTCAATGCATTGTATTAACATGTCACCTTCCCATTTCAATTGTTTCTTCCACTTTTCTGGAAATAGAAGCTCTTGTTCTAAGATTACATTTCCCTAGATTAACTCTTGGATATTTACTTGCATGAGAGCTTCAATGTTTCACCTTTCTTTAATAACTTGCTCTTGGTGAAATTTGCATTCATTTTCAAATCCTTTTGATTTCTCTAATCAGAAGTATGCTTTCTTGTGCTTCCCTATTGCATCTATATTGAACTCTTCTCCCTGCTTTACCCAATACTCAATCCATTCTTCGAACAAATTCATTTTATTGCGAACTACTACAATCGCATCCACCTATTCTTGTGACATAAATATTGGATGTTGGGGTAGTTCAACTTGTGCTTGACCAGATAAAGTTAATGAATTTATTAAATGTTCCAAGGTAGCAACCTGTTATTTTATTTCTTTTTTCTTCTATTTATATTTCTACACTTTGGCAATAGTAGCATTCAAATTCACTTAAATTATCTCTTCTAACTCTTGCCTCCAGGATGAGTGTCCAAGATTAATACTCGTTATCTTGTACTCCTTAGGTGTTATTTCATGTATGTATTTATCAATTGTTGGATTACCTATATGGATGGTCTTGTTACCATTTGTATTTCTTTGTATGACATGTTTTTCTTTGGCTTTGTGCCTAGGTTTAGGAGTATCTACTTCCTATATAAAAATATTAAGATTTAGAGGAAATACTTCTACTTCCATTAGGGAAGCTAATTCTCTGATCAACCAGTTAGGTGTATCGTCATCTTGCTCTACCTCTATAACATTTCTTTGTTCTTGTTTTCCACTTGATTCAGGAACCTCTTCTCTTTGACCTGTCCCATCCTTTGAAATGGGAATTTCCTCAATAATTTCTGGCATAGATTCCAGATTAGTAGGGTTTAGCACAGTCTCCTCTATTTGAAGACTCATATTTTCCTATCTATCTAGATGTTCAATATAGTCTCTGTGGACATTGCTTTCTTTATTCACCGCTACATCAAGATGTTCTTCATTCTCAATTCCATCACCTGAAAATTGTGTAGCTTCTTTTTTCTTAGTTTCAATCTCAATTTCAACATGGCTTTGTTTTGGTTCTTCAAATACCTATGGCTATTCATTAACATTTGTAACATTCCTAAGCGAAAGATGGGAATCAAAAGTATCTTCAACAATTCTTTCATCAATAGGATCATCCTCTATAGTCTAACCTGTTTCCATCTCAAGGAAATTAGGGTTTCCCACCTCTGAGGTGAGTGTTCCTTGTATAAGATCTTCTTATTCAACATTTATAGGATTAGAACATGTATCTTGAATCTCTTCTATCACTGGATGTACCATGGGTTTGTCTTTAGACTTCTTTTCTTTCACTTTCTCCCACATAACACCCCATTTGTCCACTTGTTCTTTAATTATAGCTTCATCTTCTTCATAAATTTCCTCTAAAACCACAGGAGTCCCTCCCACCCTATTTCCCCATACTCAGCCATACAAAAAGGGAGAAGTGAAATTGTTGTAGCCTGAGACGCAGACCGGTTTGTGTACCTCAACATTTTATATTATTCCTACTTCCATCAATAAAATAAATTTAGTTCTTTGTTTTTCTATAGAGGAAGATTGATGCACCCTTGGGGTCTCTACTTTGACTTTATCTTTTACCTTTTTCTAAATCTTTTTGGTTTACTTCTACCTTGAAAACTTTGGGTTCTTTCTAAATTCTTATACTAGGAGTTACTCCTTTTACTACTTTTCCTTTCTTTCTTAGTAGGTTCTCCACTTTCAAATAAGTGTTGTTTCATCTCTTTTTCTTCCTCCTTTTCTCTTCTCCGAGAATGTGGGCACAATTCTCTTTTCTCTTAAAGCTTTACAAAAATCATCAATCCAATGTTGAGTATACACTAAAACTGGTTTATAGAACTCGTCAATTGATGTCATATCTTCATCATCAAAACCTGGGTCTAGGATGGGTTCATCATATACCTTGTCTTCATTATAAACTTTATTCAACACTTCACCATCATCTTCTTCCAACTAATCTGGAGTGTTATGAATCTTGAGAATTTGGGCAGATTTTAGAGACAATCTTTCATATTTTCTTCTTCTTTCTATATGTTCGTCTTTACAATTAAGCCAATAATTTTCCAAGTGTGGCATATGAGCACAAAATTCAGCTATGGCCTTGGAAATATTCCCTTGAATATCATAATATACTCTCTAGAGTGAGAAATCTTCAAAATGATATGTCCTTAATTCTTCTTCACACAAGTTAGTCACCTTGATTGCATTACACTTATAATTTCCTATCATAATGGGGAATTTAAAAGAGGCCCCTTCTTGTGAGCATGGCTATAGAGAGCCTAAGACGGTTTCAACTATCTCACAAATTCTAACAAAATATTTTTTTCTGATCAATATCTGAGTAGCATGAATGGATGTACCTCAAATCCCTCCATCCTAATTTAGGAGTAAGTATGGAATTGAATGTACCAACCTCCCATTGGTCAAATGACACTTTGTGCTTCTAGGGATAATCTTTTGGCTTTATCACCTTCCATCATTCTAACCAGTTTTGTGGAGAACAAATCATTGTTTTTCCTATAATTATCTTTATATTCATGGATGGTGATTTGGGGTAAATGGGCATATATCAAATGGTTTCCCACCTTGGTGCCCAGAGTACAAATGTTCTTCAACCCTTGCTTGTTGGCTCTCATGGCACATGAGTAAATAACATATGAAGACATATAAAAGCATTTGGTTTTGGGAAATTTTGTTATCTATTCATATAATTTGTCACTTATAAAAAAATTTCAATGCAATTGCATTTGACTTTTCATCAGGTTGGATATTAGTACAAACATCTAGGGTTCAAATTTACTTGCATCCCTTAAACCAACTATCCTGCTTAGCAAAGTTATAATATCTTGCACTTCCTGGTTGAAAATAGACCTCTGAATTACTTTGGTCTATGGTTTAATCGACTCTTGGCACCATTGGGTACTCATAATTTCTCTATCGTGTTCTTTGGCATTCTGATAAATCTTGCCATTTGTTTTCATATCAACATTGTACATTTGTATGTAAATGGGGAGACCAAATGTGCATATAATTCCTTTCTCTGAGAGGTATGCATAAATTCTCCCTTTTCTCTCAATGACCCTTTTGGTTGGGTTGTAGTAGTTTATACATTGCATAACTAATTTAGGGGCCTCCATTGCTGGCAGAAATCCTCCTACCAAAAAGAACCCATTTGCAGCAGAATTCTTGGTACATTGAGAAGCATTTTCTTGTAATACCCATGAACGGATATCAATATCAGAAGACCATCCCATATGAGTGTCTATAACCACCACATTTATTTGTATGGCTCGCGAATTTTAGTATTTGAATTGATCTTCTGGCCTTGCATCAGAAGTACTCATTTTCTCTAGTGTGTTTTGCAATTTTTAGAATGTGTGTCTTGTGTGTGAGTTAGGGTTAAATTTAACTAAAACTTACAATTTATAAAAAAATTAGTTCATTTTTTAATTAAATTCAAAAAATTAGAGAATAATCATCATTTCAATTTCTAAAGAGAAATGCCATTTTTTGAGATCTTTCAGCTTTAAAATCACTAACAAAGTGTCAGTTATCTGAAACATACCTAGTTTTGGTCAATGATGATGATCTTTCATAATGTAACTTCCAAAACCCTTAGTAGTTGTGTTACTTGATTTCTCAAAATTTACCTCTCTTTGCACGCCAATGTCGTTTCGTTCTTTCAATGTCCTTTGCAAATTTGTAGCATGACACAAAGTGGAGTATTGCAAAAGCAACTGCATGCTTGAGGTGGTGCCAAGTACATAGGTAGTTCACCACCTTCATTAATTACCTATTATTTCACAGTAATTCCTCAAATAAAGGTGAAATTATTATAGATTAGGGTCCAAATCATGAACACCTAGATTTCTACATGGGCTCGCTACTAGATGAGAAATACGACACGATGATTATATGTGGAAATCATATGTCACATTAATTATTTGTAAGGTATAGGTCATTAAAGGTATGTGATCAATTCATAATTACTGAGATTGAGAAATTTTGGTATTATTTTTTTAAAAGAAACACTAGGATCCATGAACTAACCTCTAACTTCAGAAAGAGAAAACTGGAACGAAAGAAAATACTGAGAACCGGGTTCAAAGAAGATTAAAATATTTCAAAGAAAACTCTCTGGTTTATGACTTTCGAATAAGAAACTAAAAGGAAATAATAAAATACCAAACTCTGGTAAAAAGGATACTACCAGGATTGATGACTTTGGTTAATGAAATACCAAGCGGAGCTAGGACCAAAAGAAGATACAATTCTCCTTGGTGCAAACACAAGACTCTAGGATTCTAGTTTCCTGTAATAGACTGAACTTCTATGAAAGGACCAAAACACTGAATCCAGGAAATAAAGGATAAAGTAAAAGGCCAAGTGAAATTGAAAGTGAGATCAATAGCCAACCAATTCATAGAACAACGCCAAAGAAAACAAAAGCAAAGAGGAGTAGAGATAAGGAAAAAAAAGGGGGTCCACATTTTTCCAAGAGGAAAAATGGGGCGTGTTGTGAGACCACACAACAATGAGCTTTAAAAGGTGACTTTTGGTGAAAGGTACAAAACATTTTCGCCTTTCCAAATATTCTTGTTGATTACTATTTCTGTTAGATTTGATTAATGTTCTTCATTTGCATTTTATGACTTGCATTTTGGAGTTTGTTTGATGGTCTTAAACTTTCTCCCCAAAGTGAAATTTAGTTCATACCTGATCCTGCATAGATATAAAAATTTGTTGTTTCATACCTTGATTTGACTCCACCTTTGGCTTATAGTCACTTAATTGTTTGGATCTCTATTTCCTTGAAATGAAATAAGGAAAAATACGCTATTTTGGTGAACCCTCTCATAAATATTTCTCCCCAACATATTTTTCTTTGTTTTACCGTGGTGAACCTAACTTTGGATCATTATTTCATTTTCTGATTTTGGGAGTCGCCTTTCACCCCCTTTATTTAGATCATTCATTCATTTTCATCTCTTTGCATTGAATTAGGTCTCATTTAGGTTGTCTTGTTTGCATTGCATCTAGGATTTTTAGGATTGCATTAGTTACATTCTTTAAATCTAAAAAATATTAAAAAAATAGTCATCTTGCATATCATTTTCATATCATTGCATCATATAAAATTGCATTCGAAAATTAAAACAAAATTGCATATTAAACTAGGTTTTCTAGGTTGTCATTTTGTCATATTTTGCACTTGCATTTAACACTAAATTGTCAGAAAATTAAAACTAAAACTTGTTATATTAGACCAAAATCTAGAAACTACTAAAAATACTGAGAAATCTATAAAAAATTGTTTTAAAACCCTAACCTCGGACCCATTCACCCTAGGGCGAATGAGTCCCTAATTAGGGTCACATTTTGATTTTCTAGGCATTGAAACATTCATTTTTGCATTCATGTTTGTTATTTTCAGATTTTTGTTTTATTTGCAAAATTTCTATTTAATTAATTTGAGCATATCTAGCTTTAATTTTGATAAATTTAGTGCTTTTTGTGATTTCA
>VDFB02271358.1:185485562-185659093 GCA_007258455.2 Sequoia sempervirens | reverse complement strand
CCCTAACATTCCAAGAGAGAACTATCATTTCGAGGGGCATGAAAAATGCGAATCTAGAGTCTTGACTGACCCTGACTCCACCAAAGTCTCCCCTATCATCTTAATCTTTTCCTCATCCTTCTTCCTTCCCAGCTTAGAAATTTTCTCCGGCCCCCCCTTCTTGAGAACTTTTTGCAGAACACCCAACTGAGAGGACGCCTTAATATTCTTCTTGCCCACCTCTCGACCAACTTTTTGCAAGAGGTGAACCTTATCTACACTATCTTTCACTACCTCAGCACTACCACCCAACTCAACCTGAACCTCCATTTGACGATCTATCCCTAGAGCCGAAGTCCCATCAGTAAGCGGAGCCATAGTCCCCTCTGAGTTGAGCAAAACCTGACAAGAATCTTTCCCAACCTCATCTAAGCATGGCACTCCCATACCCCCCTCCTCTTGGGGAGCAAGCATTGCCTCAACTAAAGGGCCATGCTGATCAATATCCAGAGTCCCATGATCTAGATCCAAAAAACCTGGGTTCACCTCCTGTTGACTAAGATCCTCTAGCACCTCAAACCTGTTGAAGGTGTCCTCCTCCTGCCTGTCCTTCAAAGTCCTTTTATGACCTTTATTTCTGTTTCGGCCTCTAACGGGAATAAATCCATCTTCCCTACCACCAGAACCCTGAATGGGGTCCTTGCCCCTATCCACCCTAGGTGGATTAGCTGAAGGTTGAGAAGAATGAGCCTCCAAAGGCTTGGCCTTTGGACATCTGCGCAGGAGGTGACCATACTCATGACAGAAATGACAACGGAAGGGAAGTGTTTCATAATCCAGCTGTTGCACCCATGAATAATCTCCTGCACTCACTTCTAACAAGTCTGGCAATGGCTTACTTAAATCAATTTCTACACAAAACCGGGCAAAATTCATTACCTTTTTGAATTGTGTTTGCTGAGAAGAACCCACAGGTTTCCCCAGCTTCGAGGCTAATAGGCACAACACATCCTCTCGCCAGCATTCCACAGGGAGCCTTGGAAGACGGACCCAAACCGGAACCCGATTCAGAAGTTCCTCTGTCGGGTTGAAGCCAGCATGCCATGGCTTAATAAATAAGCCCACCTGGTTATAAAAATACGGGCCCCCTTCAAAAATCCTATTCCGATCAGCCAAACAATCAAAAGTAACCATGAAGTAGTTATTTGCCAGGAGGCGGATCTCCATCTCTCCCTCAGGCATCCATGTCTTTTGAGCCCACATCTCCAAGAATTGCAAAGAAATTTTCAAACCTAAGAATTTGCAATAAAGAGAATGTCGTGCATAATAATCAATGTCTTCAGCCAACATCTCCATTGGAATGACTACGCTCGGCCTCTCTTTACACCGTTCGAGGCACCCATTAATCTTCAGAATTCTAGGCCCCCCTACCGAGCCCATCTCGACTTTCTCAGGTTCCACTGAGAAAAGATTATTATCAAAAATCTTTGAACCCTGTGGAGAGGGTTTCGATCCAAAAGCAGAACGAAAGTCCATATTGGGACAAACCCTAGAAGATTCTCCAGTATCCATCAAAGAGCACACAACGCCAGATGAGCAAGCAAGGCCCAAATAAAACCAAGATCCCTTCAAAGAAGGCACACTCCACTGGACACCAAGGTCGCAACCCCCCAACCCCAGAATACACACCTGCTGCAAAAGAAAAGAGCCTCCCCCCAAATAGCGTAAAAAAACCCACCCCCAAGAAGCTTCAGAGAAGAAGAGAACAAATCCGACCCCCAACTACACATGCAACCACCAAAAGACCACATGCAGGCCGAGCCTAGATGGCTGCGGCCTCATGCAGCGCTTGCAGAGCCATCCGAAACCAATGGGGTAAAGATTGAATAAGCTACAAAATTTGACTTTATTTTTTTTTTTTTTTGGTATCAATATACTTGCTTCTCTTATGGAAGACTGGATTTTTTGAGAGAACTATGGCTAAATTGTTATCATAGTAAAATTTTTTTGCCTCCATTTGTTCATTTTGCAATTATTTCAAAATTCTTCTCATTCAAACTGCCTGGCATGTTGCACTTGTGGCTGCCACATATTCTGCTTCAGCTGATGAAAGATAGACTATTGGCTGCTTCTTTGAAGACCATGAGACAACACCAGTCCTAAAACTAAATACATAACCAGATGTGTTTTTTCTATCATCAATGTTGCCAGTACAGTCACTGTCTGTGTATCCTATGAGTTTGAACTCATCTGAACTTGAATACTTAATGCCAAAATTCCTTGTTCCACTTACATACCTTAAAATTATTTTCCTAGCTTTCCAATGGATGTCTTTTGGTGTTTCCATAAACCTAGAAATCAAACTTACTCCATACATAATGTTTCGCCTTGTGGTTGTGAGATACATGAGACTTCTGACAAGCCTCTTAAACAAAGTTGGATCAAGATTAGATCCTCTATCATCCTTGCTTAGTTTCAGACCTATCACTGTAGGTGTTGGTGTTGGTTTGCACTTCATCATATTAAACCTTTTCAAAATGTCATTTGCATATTTTGACTGTGAAATAAAAATACCATTTTCATTTTGATTCACTTTAATGCCCAAAAAATACTTCATCAGACCTAAGTCTGTCATTTCAAATTCTTTCTTCATGTCTGCCTTGAACATATCAATTGACAAATTGCCAGTGAAAATTAAATCATCAACATATAAGCATACTATTAGTATTTCACCTTTTTCATTCATTTTTGTATATAGTGTGGGATCACTGCTACATCTATTAAATCCATTCAACAAAAGATAATTGTCTATTCTATTGTACCAAGCTCTTGGGGATTGCTTCAATCCATACAGTGCCTTTGTCAATTTGTAAACTTTGTCTTCTTGACCCAGAATTTCATACCCAGGTGGCTAATCCACATTAACTTCTTCTAAATAACCATTTAAAAAAGCTGACTTTACATCTATTTGAGATACAAACCACTTATTCTGAGCTGCTAATGCTAAAATCATCCTTATAGTATCCAATCATGCTATAGGTGCAAATGTCTCATTGTAATCAATTTCAGGCTATTGTGAATAGCCCTTTACAACCAATCTTTCTTTAAGCTTCTGAACTTCATTTTTTCATTCAATTTCGTTTTATAAACCCATTTCACTTCAACGACATTTTTGTCTTTTGGAAAACTGAATAGATCCCATGTTTGATTCTTTTCAATTGCTTCAATCTCTTCATCCATAACACTTACCCATTTATCATCTTTGACTGCATCTTCAAAATGAACTAGATCTTCTATTTGAGAATAAAATGCAAAAAGAGAAATCTGATATGAATTATTCTCACCTTCATTTTGCTCATATATATCTCTTATGCTTCTGATTTTATATCTTCTCAGACTTGCTAATGTAGAATTTGACATATCACTTGAACTTGTGGAATGTGGACATGATGGTCCTGCTGTGGATGGTGTTTATTGCCCTCTTGTTGGACTGCTTCCATGAATGCATGAGGCTACTCTTACAGTCGATGCTGGTGTCACTTGTGGACCACTTTGTTGAGCTTGAATGAGAGTGGTAGGAGTCACAATAGTTGGAATATTTGTTGATATTGAAACTTCATTCTCCTCTTGAGGTATACTAGCTAAAATATTGATTGTCTTCTCTATGCTTCCATCCCATGCTTCATCTTCTACAAATTGTACATCTCTCCTAATTATAACTTTCTTTATTGTTGGATTATAGAGCTTATAAGCTTTGGATTCTTCAGTGTATCCAACAAATATACATTTTTCTCCTTTGTTATCTAGCTTCCTTCTCAATTCATTAGGCACATGTGCATATGCTACACATCCAAATACTCTCATGTGAGTAACACTGTGTTTTCTTCATGTCCATGCTTCTTTAGGTACCATATTCATGACACTTTTTGTTGGAAACCTATTCATTATATAGGCTGCACAATATATTGCTTCTACCTAATATTCATTTGAAAAATGTTTAGCTTTCAACATGCTTCTAACCATTTCCATGATTGTTCTATTTTTCCTTTCAGCTACTCCATTTTGCTAAGGTGTGTATCTAGTTGTGAACTACTTGTGAATTCCATGATCTTTGCAAAAATTAAAAAATTCTCTTGAAATATATTCACCACCTCTATCTGTTCACACTTTGATATAATAACCACTTTGTTTTTCAACCAAATTCTTGAACTGACGAAACATATCAAATACTTCATTTTTCTACTTTAGAAAATAGACCCATGTTTTTCTTGAATAATCATCAATGAATGTCAGAAAATAAAGACTACCACCTATTGAAGGTGTTTGCATAGGTCCACACAAATCTGAATGTATAATTTCCAAAGGGGCTTTTGCTCTAGTTGACTTTCTTGCTGGAAATGATTCTCTATGTTGTTTTCCTAAAAAGCACCCTTCACAAACCCTTTCTAGTTTTTCTGTTAAAGGTGGTCCCTTGACCATGCCTTTCCTATGAAGTAAATTTAAACCTCCAAAGTTGAGATGCCCAAATCTCGGGTGCCATAACTAGTTTTCATCTTTTATCTCAGCTTGAAAGATTTTTTGCGCTACTATTGTGGTTTCTTCTCTACCCACTTGTGAATTCATTAAGTGTTGTGCTTGAGCATAATTTATATTCAAATCTGGCCTTATCTTTAAGGGAAACATTATGTTGTTTTTCATTCTAAATTTTGCAATAAGCTGGTTGCTTGGGTATTTGTCTAAAACTGTGCACAGACCATTCTTGAAGGTTACTCTATACCCTTTTTGAACCAGTTGCCCTACACTCATTAAGTTATGTTTCAGACTAGGCACAAAATACACATCTGAAATATAATTTTTTTCCCCCTGTTTAGTTATAATATTGACATCTCCTTTTCCCTTGACTGACACTTTGTTGTCATTACCCAATGTAACATCAGACTTTATATTCTCATCTAAACTTGAAAACATTTCTAGATTCCCTGTCATATGATTGCTATAGCCTGAATCTAAAAACCATACATCTTTTTCATTTGCTTGAGCAACATTACAAGCTAAAAACATTGTGCTCTTATCTGAATTCTGATTTTGACTTTCTCTTGAAATTTTTTTATTTTGTCTATTATTATCATACTACTTCTTTCTACACTCATTCATATAATGCCCATATTTTTTACAGTAGTGACATTGGACTTGAGATTTATCATACCTTTGATTTTGTGACTGATTCTGTGTTGGGTTTTGGCTTGAGCCTTGATTGCTGCCTCTTTCACTTGAGCTTGATAGACTGTATCTTTCACCTTTGTAAGAGTTTCTTCCTCTTTCTCTTGATCTACCTCTACCTCTTCTTTGACTGGTTGAAGCCTGAGTTTTGAAAGCATGCTCCAGTGATGTATCTACTGACCTTTTCAGCCTGTGTTAATGAGAAATTAGAGATGCATACAACTCATCAACTGAGAACTGTGAGAGATTCTTTGTCTCCTCTATAGCAACTACAACTGGTAGAGATTTTGTGGGCAAACTCCTTAAAATATTTTCAACAATTCTGGTATCTTCCAGATTCTCTCCATGAGACCTAATTTGATTAACCACCCCAATGACTTGGGTGTAGAATGAATCTACAGATTCATTGTCCTTCATACATATTATTTCAAAATCTCTTATCAGCATTTGTAGCTTTGTTGTTTTAACTTTTGCCATGCCTTGATAGGTTGTTTGAAGTATGTCCCATGCTTGTTTGGAATTTGTTGCTGCTGAAATCCTTGGAAAAATGCTCTCATGTATAGCTTGAAACAGATAAAATAAAGCCTTTGAGTCTTTCTTCCTTGTGTCTTTTAATAAGTCTTTCTCTGCTTGTGTTAAAAAATTGTATGCTGCTACATCTACTGGCTCTAGAAATCCATTCTCAACTAAATCCCATATATCTTGTGAGCTAAATAGTGCTTTCATGGTAATTGACCAATACTCATAATTCTTCCCATTAAACTGTGGAATTTTTGGGTTTGTCAAGCTTGTGCTTTCTGCCATTTTTGAAATTTACCTAGATAATCTGCTTTGAAAAACTTGGCTTTGATAATCGAACTGGCTCTGATACCACGTGAAGGCTAGAGGTGGAGGAATACAACAAAAAATTAAAACTTAAAATATATTTAACCCAAAGCTGTTGCTCATCAATTTATGTATGCTAACATCCACACTAAAAATCAAAAGTAAAAAAAAATACAAATATAGGTAAAAGTCACATGAAAAATGTTCACGAAAGGGAGGGCACGAAATAAAATTTATTACAAATTACCTAACTACATTTTCCCAATCAAAACGTATTTAATAAAGTGTCATTTACTTTAATATTAAAACTTAAATATCAATTTGTCGTATTACGGAATGTCCTCTAGCGGAGGCAGCTTGGTTGATGGTTCCCCGCGGTATCGCAATGGGTAACAATCCTTATTGTGATAATGCGGGCAGTGGTTTGTAGACTGCGTGGTTAATGGCTGGTGGTGTAGATGAGCTGCAATGTTGCGAGGGTCTCTAGACAGTGGTAGGTAGGAGGATAGTAGCAGCTGGAGGTGATGGCAATAGTTGAGTTTACATTCCAACAATTTAGTAGTTTGTTTTTAATGTTGTATACAAATTATGTTTTATTTTAGTTTAAATTATTGTAGTTGTATTCATTAATATTATTAAATTAATAGTTAATTGGAATGCTATTGCATTCCTTAAAACGATTTAAATAAGAAGGTGGTGCGTTGATGTCCACTTGTTTTAAAATGATTGTAGTGAATTTTCACTATATATGGTAGATATCTTCTCTTATTTGAATTAATGTTTAATATTGCTACAATACAAGGAACATCCTTCCTATCTTGGAAGTTAGTAGTTTTTGAGGTGTGTATTATGTAAATTATGAGTTTTTAAAGTTCAATTAGTGTACACCATCTAATCATGCCTCATGATGTGTGAGGATCAACAATCTAATAAGTTGAAATTTCGATTTTGATTCCTACCATTGATCCACATTTGCATTGTGGTCTCATATATTTCCCTTTGTACTAAGTATTCTTTATTAATCACTATAGTGTAGGAAAAAGTATCCCTTTTTCACACTTAATTTGGAAATAATTAATAATAAAATGAGCTTAATTATGCCTTAATTTAGTGTTGTAATATGTTTTACATATTCACATTAAATTTAGGGCCTTTTAAAATTAAATGGACTTAATTGTGCCTTATTTTTAATGTTCTAAGGTGTACCTTTACACTTTCACATTAATCTATGGCTTTATTAATTGATTGAGGTTAATTTTTGAGGAATAAAACCCAACATTCATAATTGCCATTACACAACACTTAACTTTGGAAGATGTGTGTCCTAGGTAAGTGATCTAGGACCCATTCTCCATAGGGAAAATGGTTCCTCATTTAGATCTAGGACCCTAATTTAACATAATGTTTAACATTGAACAATATGTGTCCTAGGTAAGTGTCCTAGGACACTCATTCAAACTATGTTTTTGGCAGTATTTTAATGATTTTAAATCCACAATTCAATGTCAGCTTATGATATTTGAATTTCGGAAATTAATGTTAAGATATGTATAAAAACAAGGTTATTTCACTATGTTTCATCATAAGACATCCTAGTAAATTGAAGTCATCTTAAGAGCATTCAAGAGAGCAATATAGGAGAAATTCAAGAGAATTTTCAAGGCATTCACAAGGCAGATTTATTGAAGATTATTGCAGCAATCAAGATTCCTTTCATCATGTCAAAGTCATATTGTATCATGCATGTTGTTTGAGCTAATGTGGTGATGTAGTGTTCAATATCTATTCAAGTCTTCAAAGGCATTGTTTCAAGACAAG
Source organism: Sequoia sempervirens (assembly GCA_007258455.2). Classification (NCBI taxonomy): domain Eukaryota; kingdom Viridiplantae; phylum Streptophyta; class Pinopsida; order Cupressales; family Cupressaceae; genus Sequoia; species Sequoia sempervirens. Next base: position 185,651,251 of record VDFB02271358.1, on the reverse strand, counting down.
TTTCTTGATCGAGATCCTTATCCATTGAAGCCAACTCATGCTAGTTGCAGATCTACAAGTCTAAGGTTCAAATAAGGTTTGGTGAGTTGTTACATAGATTTTTTCATTCATCATTCCTCTGTCACATTTCATTATCTCATTTAAATGTTTAATTACCAAAATGAGGTCTGACCAAGGAAAACCCCCATTCACCTAACAAACAAAATTTTTCTCTCTTTGATGTGTGATTGTAGATTTTAGGTTCAAGATCCCTTGAAGAGCTAAATTGAAAAAAAATGCAAAGTTGTCAAAGTTGCAAGAAAATTTGTCAAATCATAGAAACTCCACTACAAAATTTATTTTTGACTGTCTGATAGTGAACACCTGGAACTTAGAAGTCCAGACCTAGAAGAACAAAACCCATAAATTGATTTTTTGGAACCCTAGCCAAGACCCATTCACCATAGGGTGAATGAGTCCTTAGTGAGTGTTGATGACAATTTTACTCACAACAAATAGGACAAATATATTCTTCACAGATAAGACCACAAACATCCTATCCTTCTTGAAAGATATGGAACAAAGAAAACCTAAAGGGAAATTTTGCATAAACAAGAAAATATTGGCTTTAGTTCAATCCCAAGTCTCTGATAACTAGGTCATGATTGCACTAGGGTCACTCTTGGATATTGATGTGGTATTTTGTTGTTAATCTCAAAGGGACTATGATTATTTCTATTTTTGTAAAGAATCCTAAACATTTTACACAAAATTTCCACTTCATTCATAAAATAACATCATGAAATTGAAAGATTTACAATAATATTTCATAAACATCACAAATTTTTTGTTATCACTTAAGTATATTTAGCATTAAGCATTCAACAATATCATGAAAAATAAAATATTTTCAATAAAATTTCATCCATTCATTCAAAATTTTAAACATTTTCAAGTATTTAAACATCTAATCTAAAATAAAGCATAAAAATACTAAAAATTAAAAGTTTCTCCTAGTTATTCTCCATGCATGCACCAAAGAATCAACTAAAACAGAGCAAACCGCTTTATACTCCACCAGATTGCTTCACAACTACATATAAAATGGTGCAAGCTTTTAAAGAGAGGGGTTTCATTTCTAAACACCAAGTAGGTTATGTATGCACCCTTTAACAACACAACATACAGTCTTGTTCGGCTGAACTAACAAAACCAGCTACAAAAGATACTGAGATAGGTAGCTATCTAATAAGCTCTGATATTAATCAATGTCTATGTGCATACAAATTTTTACGCTAAAATGGTTAAGAAAACAGGAAAAAAGAACAAAACTTGAAAAAGTTTATGCTCCTCCGACATCCACAAATTCTGAACTTAAAATAAAAATAAAGCAGGAAATGGCCTTTCATAGAAACAAGGCCCTAAGGTTCAACTTAAAGTCCATCCAGAGAATCATAAACAACAAATTAAAATGAAACATGTGGCATTCACCAAGTGTGATCAGAATATTCTAGATCAAGTTAGAACTTTGACTTTGGTAGTAGCAACACTTTCACTTTATACTCCAGCATGAAACACTTCACACATGTCGAGGCTATAAGCTTCCTTCCAAAATACTAGAATGAGGAACATCCATTGGGACCTAGATCAACCTGCAAACTCAAAATTGTTGGGAGATTGTTGGATGTTGTGGATGTGTTGCTGATATGTGGTTGTCATTGATGTCAACACTATTAGCATTTGGTGTATCTATTACTGTATATGTCAAGGATATTGAGAAAATTATAAGGAAAAGTGTTCCAGGTTCCTAGTGGAACTGTGTAGGTCATAAAGACATTTTTTCTATACAAAAAATATTAGCTGATGTGGATTAGAGGGTTTATTGTTGAGTATGACTAGATCATCTACTGGAAGTTTCATAGGTCCATGTGAAGTTTTGTGTGAGTCATGGTTTGACAGTGTTTTGTTGGTCTTTGTCAGTGTTCCTGAATGAAGATTATGTGATTCTGGTTATCTCAGTCGTTGTGGATGCTTCTCTATTGCTTCTTGGTGTTCGTAGATGTCTCTAGTTCATTCTTTATCTTTGTTGTATGTCCACATTAATCGGTGAGTTCATGGTTGAAGATCTTTGTGCACATGTTTGGTTTTTTCATGTTTTTGACTAACATGTTGGTGATAGCATGTTGTGGATCTTTGAGGTGAAATTAATTAAAGTCTTTTTGTATTGGAGATGTTAATTTGGGTCTCCACTATGTTGTGGAAAACCTTGGGGGATACACATTAAAATTTTATTTGTAAAACTGGGTCGACATTGCAAATATATTTTATTTTCTTGTGCGACGAAGTTGTGATGGAAACTCATGTAGCGGATATATAAGAGCGATTGTGTGATTGGTGGAATGTATGCTTCGTGTGCTCTTATGTGTGTATGTGTGAATATCATTACTGAGCAGAGTGTGAAGAGCTGCTGAGCTTAATTAGAACTGTAATCAGGTTTGAGCAGAAGCTATTTTCTTAGTTCATACCCTCTGGATTTTTAATCCAATTTTGTTAGGTAGTGAGCCCCTTTTGTAATTGAGCAGTGAGCTCTAGGTAATGTGCTTGAATGCATGTGCATTCCTCTTATTGTTCTTCATTATACTTTTAGCAGGGTATAATCTTCTAGACTAACATCCACCGTGGTTTTTCCCCTAATAGAGTTTCCATGTAAAAAAAATTGGTGTTCTTTGTCTCTCTGATGTGTTAATTGCTTATGGTTTATTGTTCATTCATCAGTTTTGAGATTAAGGATAAGTTAAGTTAGAAAAAGTTTAAATTTTTGTGACAATTGATTCACCCCCACTCTTAGTTGTCTGTCCTTGTTTTGCCAACAAAAATTACAAATAAAACAAAACCCATCACACTTCTGGTGTTCGGTATCCAGTTCTTCATCACTTCACTCAAGACTAGGGCTTAGGGATTCTTTCTCCACCTTTCATCAACTGGTACTCTCAAAAAGCATTTAATGCTTGATGCATATGGGTAAGTGCAAGAAGTTGAGTCCATGAAACATGGAAATTTTTTCCTTAGCCAAAAAAATGAAATCGACACTGCAACAACGGGATCCTATTTAGCTTCGAGATCCCAAGCCTAAATTAAAAACGGGATCCTGTTTTGAAAATTTTCAAAAAATGGAAAATTTTTAAAACGAGATCCCATTTTAAATAATGGGATCCCATTTTGTAGAACCAAAATGAGATCCCATTTCCAAAAATTTGAATTTGAATTTGCTTTGTGGTCGGGTTTCTTCTTTGTATTTTGGTTCGAGAAAAGCATTGTGTATCCGAACCTAGGCCTTCAACCTGGTTTGACCTGCAAGTTGAAGGTACTAACAATTTTAGAGAAAAATACCAAGTTTGGACATATGGCTAACGAGGCTTTTTGTAGAATTTTTTGACAAAATTAAAACCCATTTAAATGAGACAATGCAGATTCCAAATATGTAAATTTTTTTTACAATTGGATTATTTTTTCTATTTTTCAATTAATTTATGATGAAACTGGTCCATAAACTTTAAATACCAGGGTTTTGTAATATTTTAATAATTTTTTATCAACATAACATTTTGATGAACGGATTGCATGAAACAAACTTCAAACAATTCTTTTCAATTTAAAAAAAAATCAAAAAATGATAAGTTAAGGTCATCTTATGCGTGTCGTACATGACGATTTTTCAAAACGAAAAATATGCCTAATAAAAAATTAACAAAAATAAATATTCAATAAAAAATTACAAAAAATATCGAGAACAAGCTTTAGTGAGTCACAAATCTTTTCCCAAAAGGATTTAGAAAACACGATAATTTAGGTGAAAATATGGATGTTGTACATGTGCATGGTATGGTATAAAAATTTGACTTTTAAATAGTGGGTTTTAGAAACGCCTATTGAAACTCAATTTGTACAATCTAGGTATTGAAATAAATTAAATATTTGGAAACTAGACTCTGAGTACTACATTTTATGATTAGTGACTTTTTTGAAGATTCCATATCTAAGTGCTTCAAATTTTAAGGTCAAATGTCTCAAATGCTGAAAATTAGGGAAAATACTTCCACTTTTTGGCCAAAAAGTGGACTCAACTTCTTGCCAGCACCCATATGTTCTTTTGAAATTCCTTGTACTACCCTCCAAATGAGTTTGAGCCTAGTATATTCTCCAGATACCTGGAGTATAATACCATTTCTCTGCACTTTATCTACTTCATATTTAGCTATAGTATTTCTGCACTATATAATTTCATCAATGTCTTCCCTTGTTAACAACTGAACAAAATCTTTTTTTATTCTTTCAATCCATTCCTTGAAGGCTTTAGCTTCTTTTCCTTCTTGTCCTAGTGTATGTGGATCACAAGCTTGACGTGCTAGCATTTCAATAAACTCTCGATCTTCATCAATCAAATTTTTACATTCAACAGTGACTGTTTCAAATCCTTCAATGCATTGTATTAACATGTCACCTTCCCATTTCAATTATTTCTTCCACTTTTCTAGAAATGGAATCTCTTGCTCTAGAATTACATTCCCCTATATTAATTCTTGGATATTTACTTGCATGAGAACTTCAACGTTTCACCTTTCTTCAATAACTAGCTCCTAGCGAAATTTGCATTCATCTTCAAATCCTTTTGATTTCTTTGATCAATGGTATGCTTCCTTGTGCTTCCCTATTGCATCTTTAATGAACTCTTCTCCCTAATTTACCTAGTACTTAATCCATTCTTTGAACATATTCATTTTATGGTGAGCTGTTGCAATTGCATCCACCTATTCTTGTGACATCAATATTGGATGTTTGGGTAGTTTAGCTTGTACTTGACTAGATAAAGTTATTGACTTTATAAATTGTTCCAAGGTAGCAACCCATTCTTTCAATTCTCTTTTCTTTTGTTTATATTTTTGCACTCTAGCAATAGTAGCATTCAAATTCACTTTTATCTCTTCTAACTCTTTCCTCTAGGATGATTGTCCATGATTAATACTCGTTACTATGTACTCCTTAGGCGTTATTTCATGTATGTCTTTATAAACTGTTGGATTATCTATATGGATAGTCTTGTTACCATCTACATTTCTTCGTATGACATGTTTTTCTTTTGCTCCGTGCCTAGGTTTAGGAGTATCTACTTCCTATATAAAACTATTAAGATTCAGAGGCAATACTTCTACTTCCATTGGGGAAGCCAATCTCTTATCAACCAATTAGGTGTATCATCATCTTGCTCTACCTCTGTAACATTTCTTTGTTCGTTTTTTCCACTTGATTCAAGAACCTCTTCTCTTTGACTTGCCAAATCCTTTGAAATGGGAATTTCCTTGATAATTTCTGGCATAGATTCAGGATTAGTAGGGTTTAGCACTGTCTCCTCTATTTGAAGACTTATATTTTCCTATCTATCCAGATGTTCAATATTGTCTCTTTGGACATTGCTTTCTTTATTCATTGCTACTTTAGGATTTTCTTCATTTTCAATTCCATCAACTAAAAACTATGTAGCTTCTTCTTTCTTAGTTTCAACCTCAATTTCAACATGGCCTTCTTCTGGTTCTTCAAAGACCTATGACTATTCATTAATATTTGGAACATTCCTAAGTGAAGGTTGGGAATCAAAAGTATCTTCAACAATTCTTTCATCAATAGGATCCTGCTTTGCAGTCTCCCCTCTTTCCATCTCAACGACATTAGGGTTTCCTACCTCTGAGGCGAGTGTTCCTTGTATAAACTCTTCTTCTTCAACATTTATAGGATTAGAACCTATATCTTGAATCTCTTGTGTCACTAGATGTACCATGAGTTTGTCTTTAGATTTCTTTACTTTCACTTTCTCCCACACAACACCCCATTTGTCCATTTGTTCTTTAATTCTAGATTCATCTTCTTCAGAAATTTTCCCCAAAACCACAGGAGTTCTTCCCAATGCTTGTTTCATACTAGGTATGTTAACAAAAGGAGGAGAAGTAAAAAGTGCTACAACCCTTTGAGACACAGACCTGGTTTGTGTACCAACATTTTTTGTTACTCCTACTTCACCAATAACCAATTTAGTTCTTGGTTTTGTTATAGAAAAAGATGCACCTTTGGGTTTTACTTTTTATTTATCTTTACCTATTTCTACATCTTTTTTCTTATCAGATGGTTTAATGGGAACTTCTTGTCTTGAAACTTTAGTGGTTCTTTCTTCAATTCTTATACCAGGAGTTACCTTACTAGTTTTCCTTCTTTACTTAGTAGGATCTCCATTCTCAAATGTTGTTTCATCCCTTTGCTTCCTCCTTTTATCTTTTGAGAATGTGGGAACAATTCCTCTTTCTCTTAAAGCTTTACATAGATCATCAATCCGCCATTGAGTATACACTAAGACTGGTCTAGAGAACTCATCAATTGATGTCATATCTTCATCATCAAAACTTGGGTCTGGGATGGGTTCATAATATACCTTGTCTTCATTATAAACTTTATTCAACACTTCACCATCATCTTCTTCCAACTGATCTAGAATGTCATGAAGCTTGAGAATCCGAACAAACTCTAGAGACAATCTTTCATATTTTCTTCTTCTTACTATATGTTTGTCTTCACAATTAATCCAATAATCTTCCAAGTGCGGTAAATGAGCACTAAATCTAGCTATGGCCTTGGCAATATTCCCTTAAATATAATAATATACTCTTTGGAGTGGGAACTCTTCAAAATTATATGTCCTTAATTCTTCTTCACACAAGTCATTCACCTTGATTGCATTACACTTATAATTTCCTATCACAATGGGGAATTTAAAAGAGGCCTTCTTGTGAGCATGACTATAGAGAGACCAAGATAGTTTCAACTGTCTCACCAATTCTAACAAAACAATTTTGTCTTATGGGTATCTAGAAAGCATGAATGGATGTCCCTCAAATCCCTCCACCCTAAAGTAGGAGTAAGTAGGGAACTGAATGTACCAACCTCCCATTGGTTGAATGACACTTTGTGCTTCTAGGGATAATATTTTGGCTTTATCACCTTCCATCATTCTAACCAGTTTCATGGAGAACAGATCATTGAATTTCCTATAATTATCTTTATTTCCATGGATGGTGATATGGGGTAAATGTGCATATATCAAACTATTTCCCACCTTGGTTCCCAGAATACCAATCTGCTTCAACCCTTGCTTGCTAGCTCTCATGGCATAGGAGTAAATAATATATGACAACATATAAAAGTACCTAGTTTTGGGAAATGTTATCTATTCATATAATTTGTCACTTATAAACTTTCCCCAATGCAATTGCATGGGACTTTCCATCAGGATGGATATTATTACAAACATCCACTGTTCAAATTTACTTGTATCCCTTAAACCAACTATCCTACTTAGCAAAGTTATAAATATCTTGCACTTCTTGGTTGAACATAGACCTCTAAATTACTTTGGTTTGTGCTGTAATTGGCTCTTGGCACCATTGGGTACTCATAATTTCTCAATTGCATTCTTCAATATTCTGATAAGTTTTTCCCTTTGTTTTCATATCAACATTGTACATTTGTGTGTAAATAGGGAGAACGAATGTGTATATAATTCCTTTTTATTAGAGGTCTGCATAAATTCTCCCTTCTTTCTCAATGACCCTTTTGGCTAGGTTGTAGTAGTTTATACATTGCATTTAACTATTTCAAGGGCCTCCATTGCTGGCAAAAATACTCTTGCTGAAAATAACCCATTTGCAACAAAATTCTTGGCACATTGAGAAGCATTTTCTTGTAATACCCATGAACGGATATCAATATCAGAAGACCATCCCATATGAGTTTCTGTAACCACCACATTGATTGGTATGGCTTGCAAATTATAGTATTTGAATTCATTTTCTGGCCTTGTGTCAGAAGTACTCATTTTCTCTGGTGTGTTCTGCAATTTTCAGAATGTGTGTCTTGTGTGTGAGTTAGGGTTAAATTTAACCAAAACTTACAATTCATAAAATTTTCAGTACATTTTCAATTAAATTCAAAAACTTAGAGAATAATCAACATTTCAATTTCTAAAGGGAAATACCATTTTTTGAGATCTTTTAGCTTGAAAATCAATAACAGAGTGTCAGTTATCTGAAACATACTTGGTTCTGGTCAATGTTGATGATCTTTCAGTATGTAACTTCCAAAATGTTTAGTAGCTATGTTTTTTGATTGCTCAAAATTTACCTCTCTTTGCGCGCTAGTGTCATTTCGTTCTTTCAATGTCCTTTACAAATTTGTAGCACGATGCGAAGTGGAGTGTTGCAAAAGAAACTGCATGCTTGAGGTGGTGCTAAGTACATAGGTAGTTTGCCACCTTCATTAATTACCTATTATTTCACATTAATTCCTCAAATAAAGGTGCAATCATTATGGATTAGGTTCCAAATCATGAACACCTAGATTTCTACGTGGGTTTGCTACTAGAGGAGAAAGACAGTGCGATAATTATACATGGAAATCAGATGTCACAATGATTCTCTCTAAGGTATAGGACATTAAAGGTACATGACAAATTTGTAATCACCGGGATTGAGACTTTCCGGTATTAATTTTTTAAAAGAAACACTGTCAGGATCCAAGAATTAACCTCTAACTTCATAAAGAGAAAACTAAAACAAAAGAAAAGATCGAGAACCGAATTCAAGGAAGATTAACAAATTTTAAAGTAAACTCTCCAGCTTCTGTCGAATAAGAAAATAAAAGGAAATAATAAAATACTAGACTCTAGTAAAAAGGATACTATTAGGATTGACGACTTTGGTTAATGAAATATCGGGCAGAGCCAAGATCAAAAGAAGATACAATTCACCTTTGTGCAAACGCAAGACTCTGTGATTTCGGTTTCCAATAATATACTAAACTTCTATGAATTGACCAAAACACCAAACCTAAGAAATAAAGGATAAAGTAAAAGGCTAAGTGAAATTGAAAGTAAGATCAACAACCAACCAAGCCATAGAATGAAACCAAAGAAAAAAAAGAAAAGGGAAGGAGAGGAAAGGAAAAAAAAGGGGTCCACATTTTTCCAAGAGGAAAAATGGGGTGTGTTGTGAGCCCACACAACAACTAGCAACCAAAAAAAAAAAACAAAATAATAGAAAGTCAATTCTGGATCTAACATCAAAGTACCAACTTTCTTTAGTCTTCTAATTATAAATAATTGGATCCTTATTCCACTTTCAAATTCCACTTTGGTTAGCATGCAAGATTAAGTCTTACTAAGCTCACATGTGTGCAATTGATTCTTTTTGCCACAATAAACTTAGAAATAGCAACTATTTGCATTAACCTACATAATATGAAAATTCCTTTTAAGCCAACCAAGGATAGAGCCTTGCTACCAGTCAAGCATCCATAGCCATGACAAGGTTATCTTCATAATTCTCCCAAACATAGCTCTACTACTGGTCAAGCGTCCATAGCCCCAGTAGAGTTATTTGGATAGCCTAAAGAGTTGATTTTGTTTTTTAGATATAGGAATGATAGGCCATTTTTCTCTTTCTATATTTCAATGATAGCTCTTTTATCAACTTGTAAGCAATGAAGCCCACTATCAGGTTGGGAATTACAGTGGTAGGAAAGGTAGTCTTTTTATTTTTCAATTAATGCAAACAACTGCTATCCCATATTTCAATAGAATGATTTAAATTTGTTTGTTTTTTGCTCAACATCAACTGCATGATTCATGCTAACTAGAGTATAAAGAGTTGAATAATTCTCAGACAATTTATAAAGAGAGGACTATTTCTAATCAAGACATAGAAAAAATTTCTAGAATTGATGTTCTATTAACCTGTTCACCTTCAAAAGTTTCTAATCATTGTAAATTCAAATGATGCAACACCCAAAAAAAGAAAAAGAAAAGGAACAAGTGAGTATTTACAAAAGAACAAAAAAACGTATTTACAAAAAGAAAACTATTTACAAAAAAAATATTTACTCATGACTGGAAATAATGCTTTAGGATCTTCCCATTGATAGGAAATGGGATATCTGCACCAATTAAAGACTTCAATCTATAAGTGCTTTATTCCAATAATTTTTCAAACTTACTTTGTTCACCCTTTCGTTCATGGGATTTATTCCAATACAATACGAAATCAGCTATCCTAAAAGTCTTTAATCTAGCTCTCTTATCAAACCATCTTTTACCATAGATTGATTCCTAGCAAAATGATCTATAGCTCAAGTACATTTTTCATCTAAATGCATAAGTTGTAACAATCGGGATTTTGTTTGGTCATCTAATCCAATATATTCTTATGCGAACTTCCAAGTAGGGATTTTCAAGTTTATTGGTAGTATAGGATCTACCCCATAGACTAAATGATAAGGAGAATTCACTAATGCAACATTCATCCTAGTACGATCTACCCAATGGGAAAATTTTAGCAAAGAATGCCATTCCCTAGGATTCTTTTCAATCAATTTTCTAATTATAACCAACAAATTTTTATTTGATGACTCAACTAATCCATTTCCCTATGGATAATAGTGAGATGAAAAATTTTTAGTGTTATGCCATATTCAAATGCCTAGTTAGAAATTTTCAATGAAGCAAAGGCAGGGCCATTATCACATACCAATGCATATGGTACTCCAAACCTGGTAATGATATTCTCTTCTAAGAATTTGATGACCACTTGCATAGTGCATTGTTTGCTAGGACACACCTTTGTCCATCTGGTATAGTAATCTGTAGTAGTTAATATAAATCTATGGCCAGTGGATGATGGAGGATTAATGGTTCCAATAAAGTCTAGTCCCCATTGTGAAAAGGGACACATCTCCATCACTGGTTGTAGTGGTTAAGAATTGAAACTTCCTTTATCTGATGCAATTTTACATGTGTAGTAATGTTTAACATGTTCATAAGTATCTTTGAAAATTGTTGGCCAGTAGTAACTGACTCTCAAAATAAGGTGTGCAGTGGCTAAGGGTGCTCTATGAGCTATTCCAAATTTATCATGTAGTTCCTGCAACACTTTATTTTCTTCTATTCTATTTAAGCATCTTAAATATATTCCTTCATGGTTTCTTTTAAATAGAGCTTCTCCTTTAATCATGCGCGTTTGTGATTTTATCTTAAGGGCTCTTCTTTGATTTCTCTGCATGTGATCAGGGAAAGTATGGCTAACTAGATAATGCCATATATCTGAATACCATTCTTCTTGGTCTTCTACATCCAATGCATATTGTTGAATTGAAATTTGTGGATCTATTTTTGCAATGGATTTGACTAAAGCTTGTCCTTGAACCAATCTCATGGGTATGATTTCTAGATAAAATTCTTGTAAGATTGTGACCCATTTGGATCTTTTCTCTCCAAGCTCAGTCTGTGTTAATAACATTTTGACTATAGAATTTGGAAGAATAGCTTTGACTATACTCCTGAGGATGTAATGTCTAGATTTACGTACCACTTTGACCAAAGCAAAGGATTTTTTTTCAATATTTCTATATCTCAACTCCATTTCTTTGAATGGAGCACTCATAAAAGTAATTGTTTTTTCTTCTTTATTTTCACCTTTGTGTGTTAATACTACTACACAAGTGTGATTAGAAGTAAAAGAGTAAGTATAAAAAGGTTTAACATAATTTGGACTTACCAATACTGACGCTTCTGTAATTGCAGTCTTTATAGTCTCAAAGGAGATCTTAGCTTCATTTGTCCACTATATTTTGGCATCTTTCTTCAACATATAATTGAATGGTTTCACTATTTCAATGAATTCGGTAATAAACTTTCAAAAAAAATTAATCTTACTAAAATATGACTTCAATTCTTTTCTGCTTCTTGGGGGCTATAATTTGAGTAGTGCACTCACTCTATTTGGGTCTACAGAAGTACCTCATTTAGAAATGATGTTGAACCATTGATTTTTGGCACCCTATTGACTCTAACTCTTCTAGGATTTTTCACCTAAAAGGAGAGAGAAAGGGGAAAAAATGCTAATGGTTCATTAAAATTATGTTATGTACAATGTTTTCTAACCTAAATGAAGGAAACTAAATGCAATTGACTGATTTAAATAAATAAATATGAATGCAAAAGTGAGATTTAAGCAATGTTTGAAAACACATTGTGTAATGCAACAATGAACTAAATGAAGAAAATATGTAGAACAGAAAGAAAAGGGATGAATATGAGTGCACCTAGGTGAATTTTGATGAATCTAGAATGTTGTGGATTCTGGTTGAAATCACCAAATTTTCACAGTGGGACTCATTTGCCCAGGGTGGTGAATTAGTCCTCCTCCCAGTGAAAAACTATTAGAAACAAGTTTTTGTCTATTGGAATCTGGAATCTGACAAAAAATAGATTTTCAATCCTAAGGTGGGACTCATTCGCCACTAGTGGTGAATTAGTCCTCTCCCAAATTTATGAAAAGTCAGGAGACAACTCTGCAACACCAGATTTGGAAATATTTGCTTATTGGGTTGCCGAAGTCAATTCTACAAGAAACAGACAGAAAACCTTCTCCAATCTTGAAATAGACTTGAGTTGACCTAAAGAACCTAGTTGAGTTGTAAACCAATCTTCAAACCAAAAATCTTGTTAAATCTACATACCTAGGTCTGCAAACACACATGCAAATGGGAAAAATGGTTGAGGGTTAGCAAATAGGGGTTTTCCCTAGTCAAACCCCACTTTTGGTAATCAAACCATTAAAAAAATAATGAAAAGCAAAGGAATGATAAAATAACAACATGCAAATGCTATCAACTTACCAAAACCTTGATGATGCAAATTTGAAGTAATGTTAATGGCTGCTTTAAAGTACTTGAATAGTGCTTGAAAAAATGTTGTAAAATGCTTGAATGCTTGATATTGTAGGAGATTGCTTGAATGAATTAAGAGAGATGTAAAATGAAGTGAAAATCACATATTTATACACACTTGTGCCTTAGTTAACTGTTAATACCTCATCATAGGTGAACATCAGGTGTTTTTGAATAAAAACTTGAAACGAAAATTTTAAAATTTTGAATTTGGAGCTAAGGGGGACTTATTCGCCACCCATGGAAAATGGGTTCCACCTAGGACCTAAAAATATGTGTCAGGAAATATGTTGTATTTAATGTTATTTGTTAGGATAATATTCAAAAATACACTTAATTAAGCCTTATAAGGGCATAAAGGTGTCAAATAATTCTCAAGAAGAAGATAGATAGTAAAGATGTGCTTGGGAGAGCGTGAACGTTTGTTACAAGACTTTACAACACTTCAAAATAGGACTTGATGATGAATAAAAAGGTGATTTTTAGGAGAATTATAATAAATAGAGTTTAGAAGAATGTAAAAATGTCTTACAACACTTCACAACACCTTCACAAGACATCATTATTTGAATTTTAGTACCTAAATATGCATGTTCAAGCCATGTTACAACATAAAATCAGAGAAAAATAGACAAATACCATGAAACAAGACCTAAAAGGCCATGAAAATGATAAGGGGCCATTTTTCTACAACACATTTATCCCCCACTTTACTGAGAGGATGAACTTGCTTCAAACTCACACTAAAATAGCCATGAACATTGAGGGGAGGTTTCAAATGCACTTACATTAGCAAGATGGAATAGCAACAATGAAGAGGGATGATCAAGCCCCTAGGATGAAGATCCCATGGAAATCTAAGCATAAGGACAAAGGACACACAAGTGTTGACATGAATTGGATGAATCATCAATTGATAATCCAACTAGTTGTGGATTAGATCTAGGCTGATTGTTTGAAAAAGTGAATGCATACTCACTCTGGGGCAACATAACACATAGTGTTACGCCAAGTGAAAAGACCCAAATATACTCACTCTAGGGCCATAGAATTAGTTTTTCACTGAGTGAGAAAGCCCAAAAAGGTAAGATACATATGCTAGTTGGTATGCACTCACAAACACAAAGGTGGCTATGGGGAAAATTCATGCCGCTAGGTGGGATTCCTACTCAACCAAATTAAAGTTATAACTGTTGATAACCTTAACAAGGCACTACAAGGACAATGCAATGAATAGAAAGAAAGGTACCATAGTCACGCAAGTTGCATTATGCAAGGTGGCAAAAAATGCAAAATGTAAAAATGTAAAGTATGTTCAAAGGAATCTTATTTAGTTCATGCAAGGTCAGTCACTTAGGGAACATTGTGTCTAATGTCTCCAAGAGAGGACAAATCAAAGAATAGTATATGTACAACTTAGGGGATGTAGTGTGTCACATCAAGCCACCAAGAGGAATATAATATGCTAAGATAGATCACAATTATGAAGGACATCAGCCCAATGTCATCCACAAAGTGACAAACACATCACATAAATGACAAGCCTACACTAGGAACCAAAAATGCAAATGAATTATGGTAATGTATGCCTCGTACTTTAAAGAAATTACTATACATCATTTTGTGAGCAATTACATTAAAGTAGAGAAGGAAAGAAAATATAAAAAGAAAACAAGACATGAGATCCAACTTGGAAATCCCTATGCCAAGTCATATGTTTTGAAGTTAGGTTGCGTCATGTCAAGGAAAATGAAAGACAAAGAAAGTGAGTTCCCCCCCCCAAGAAAAGAAAGCACACCAAACACATAAGGGATTTATAGATTTGGGGTTAGTATGTTCATTGTTGCAATGATTTTATGAATGAGCGTGAAACTGTCATCATTCCCCAAAGCACATAGAACTGGAAGAATGACACAAAGAGAGAAAAAACAAAAGAAAAAGAAAGCACCATTTTGGGTCAACATGGAAGAGACATTGGGGTCACAATGCTTTGCATCATCCCCAAAAGGAAAGCACAAGCGAAAAGAAAGAAAATGAAGAGGCGAAAGAAATTGAAAAAGCTTTTGGGTCAAGATGAAGGATACATTTTAGTCTCAATGCCTTGCGTCATCCCCAAAAGAAAAACACAACAAAAAGACAACAAAAAGAAAAAGGACCGATTGGGTCAAAATGAAAGAGACATAGGGCGTCTCTATGCTTTGCATCATCCCCAAAAGGAAAACAAAAAGCAAAATGGAAAAAGAAAAGGACCTTTTGAGTCAACATGGAAGAGATGTAGGGTATCTCTACACTTTGCATCATCCCAAAAAGGAGAAAAAAAAACAAAGAAGAAAAAGGCAATGCACGATGAATAGAAGAATAGAGGTACGAACAGAAGAAGTGTACAAAGAGAGGAAAAGTCAAACACATGATACGAGGGAACACGATATACACATCAAAATGAAAATAAAAAGAGAAAGGAAAAAAGGCTATCTAGGTGAATGCAAGTCAGCCATCTAAAAATTTATCCTCCTCCCAATCATGTTAAGTGTAATGTGAGGGTGGTTGACTATCCATAGGGAGAATTGCAAGTGTCAAACTAGGAGTTGTACTAGGTTCTTCACTTGGTGGAGAGGATTTATCTCTTAAGCTAATTGTAGATGAAAAAAAATAGTTTAGGTCATAGTGCACTTCTTCATCTATTTTGGGAATCTCAACATCATCATCATCATCAAGATTAATGACAATGGGAGGACGAAGGGTGATTTCTAAGGATGGATGTATCAAAAAAAAAATTTGTTGCGACTGTTGCACTAGAGTATCTTGTGGTGGGTCAGTAGAAGGAGGGTGGTCATCTATTACTTCTATCAAAGATGTAGGTTGATTGTCTTTATTTTCTTCCATGTGAGATTTACAAGCAAGGAGACGATGATGACACCTTCGTTCCCTAGCACCACGGTTTCATTTAATTCTATTTTGGAATTGTTGAGGTGTAAGAGAGGATTGAGTCAACATAGGTTCTTTTGCTTATGAGGTAGGAGAAACTAAAGAAGATGGGTCAACCACTTTCTCTTTTTCTTTATAGACTTGTTTAATACGAGGAAACCTAACAGGAGTTGTTTCATTTTCCCTTGGTCATTTGAATGATGGTTGGGAAGTATCTATTGGTGGTTGTTCAGGAAGTTGTATGGTTTGCTCAATTTTGGATTCAAGTTGAAGCATGGTTTCATCTATGATAGGAGGTGTGGAAGTGGATGGGGATGAGTTACGAAGGGACAATTCGACTATCTTTTTGGCTTTAAACTTTTGATAGGCTATGTAAAAGAAGTACTTTCGAGGGGTAATGGGTTTCATGGGTTCAAGCCAAAAGGCTTCTAATGTAAAATTCTCTTTGGAAGATAAGGGATTAATGCCACTATGGTGTACGGTGAATACCTCATTGCCATGTGGGAACTTCAAACACTTTTGAATGATTGATGGGACCGCTTTCATTGAGCGAAGCCAAGGGTGCCCTAGCTACAAAAAAAATTGGTTAGATTGTGGAATAATCAAAAATGTTACCTCCAAAGATTTGGGTCCTATTTTTAAGGGGAGTACAATTATCTGATCGTAGGGCATGCAAAAATAGTATGTGTTTTAATCCATGCAGCTAGTTTATTATAATCATCTTGATATAGATCATGTAATACTAAGAACTCCTATATGATCACATTCTTTCCACAAGCAGGATCTATTAATATCACATTAGTGGGCTTATCATAGATTCTACCAGCTATGTAGAGAGGACCATCAGTAATCTTTGGTAGTATGTCTTTAGCAGAAAAAGAGATATCAAGAGATCTAGTAGTTTGGCCCTTACAAGGGATAATATCTATCGTAGGCACAAGGTTATCCATAGGACTTTCTTCAGTAACAGGTGGAGGTATATCATGTTGTTCATTATTTGTATCAATAGTCATGACATTAGTATTTGAAGGTTCACTAGCCTTGACAAATGAAGTAGTGTGTTTAGGCATAGGTTTGGTGAAGATTTGTAAGTTCTTCTTAGGGGGTGTAAGAGACTTATTGCCTTGATCATTAACAATCATAATGGAAAAATGGCCTAAATCAATGAGGTATTGAACTAAATGTTTTAGATGCTTGCAGTATTTAGTGTCATGTCCATTTTGGCAATGAAAATGACAATAAGCATTAGGTTTGAAGGTAGGTGGCAAGGAATTATTTGGATCAAGTGGTCTAATGGGTGGCAAGGTAAGCATGTGTTGTTGAATCAATTGGTTCATTGTGTTATGGAGGGAATCGGGTAAGGGTGTAAATTGTTTGTTCAGATCCCCATAGGTATAAGGCACCATGGCTTTAACAGTGGCCACTAGATTTGGAACTAGTTGGGTTGATTGCGATTGTGAAGGTGAAGGTGGATTAAACTATAAAAAGCCTCTATTTGGTTTTCAAAAATTTTGTGTGTTATTTTAATTTTGATTTCTATGCTTAGGTTTATCATCTTGGTTAGAAGTGGATTTTGAATCACAACTTGAAACTGAGTTATGGTATTCACAGAAGGTTGTACATAAATGCATAAATGAAGGGAATTTCATCATAGTTAATTTATCCTGAAGGTTTGTGGTCAAGTTTTCGATAAATTTCTTTTATAGATGTGCATCAAGAATCTTGAAATCAATTTGAGCATACAAGGATTGGTATCGTGAGATAAAATCCGTTACTTTTTCATCTATGTTTTTTCTACATCGCATGAGGTTAGCCATTGTCTTTTTAGGTGTCATGTGAACTTGAAAGTGAATTATGAAAGCATCCACCAATTCATTGAAAGAATGGATGAAATGATTAGGAAAATTGGAAAACCACTCTAATGTAGTATCTTTCAAGGTCCTTGGGAATAGTTTGGCTAAAAGTTTATCATCAAGGACAAAATCACTACATAAATTTGTATAAGCATTAACATGGTTGATAGGGTTTCCTTTTCCTCTGTATTTCTCAAATCGAGGCATTTCTATCCCTTGTGGCATCAAGGTACGTAAGATTTCTAAGGATAAGGGGATGCTATGAACATGATAGGTAGGTGGAGCAGTTTGACCTTGGATAATCGTGGAAAGTTGGTGTTGCATGGATGAAACGGTAGTAAGGAGTTGTATAAGAACAAGATAAGGTAAGTGGGTTGAGGTGGAAGATAAAATGATGATGGAGTGTAGGTGATGTTAGGTGAAGTGAAAGGAATACTATGGGGTGTGAAGGTGGTGGAAGGGGCTTTCGATGCCACAAGAGTAGGAATAATAGGTGGAATTGTGAAAGAAGGAGCCACATAGCTAACCTAGTGTATAGTTGTGTGAACTTGCAGATTCGTATAAGTTGGTATAAATGCTATGGTTGAACGGGGAAGAAATTGAGGTCCTCCTTGGCTTATAGGAATGTTTGCGAATTGAGTATTAGAATATGCATATTTATTGTAAATCTCAGCAATTTTCCTCATTACTTGTATGCCATCACCACTTTCAATCAAATGATGAAGGTTTTCAATGGCAGGTATGGTGGTGGTGGAAACATTTTCAAGTGACAAGTCTTGTTGTAAATGTCCAAAATCCTCATGAATATTAATGAATTTTTCTTGCGGGAGGGAATTGTTTTGGGTGTCAACATTCATTGGATGGAAAGGTGAAGGCATAGAAGTGGTATTGTCAATTCCTAATGCACCATTGTCCATACTAGCAATAGGAGATCCAAAGATCCAAAGATCCACAATGAAAGTGCTATTGTGGGAAGCCATGAGTCTAGAACTTTGTCTCACTAAAGTATTATGAACGGGGCACCAAACACTCATACAAGTACCAAAAAGGATGTGTGAATGCAAATGCAAGGGAATCTAAGATGTCTAAAATGAAAATAATAGAAATGTTGCTAACTATAACAAAGAACTAACTACAAAAAATAGAAGTGCAGACAAATCCTAGAAAAATGCTAGAAATGTTTTTTAAAAAGTGCAGAGGGACTGATTCACCCTAGGTGGTGAATGAGTCCTAGTATGCAATTTTCTTGTGTTTTTCAAAAAAATTAAGATGATTTTAATGCTCTACATAATGCAATGAAAGTTGTAGAATGCATATTTTTTTTGTTTTCAATAAGATGCAATGCAAAAATGAAATCTAAATGAAGTTTTCACTAATGCAATATGAAAATGCCTAGAATGCAAAAACAAAACAATGTTCTAATTGAATGTTGATGCAAATGTAAAATAAGATGCAATATTGAAATGAAATCAGAAATGAAAAGTGTTCAAAATGCAAGTTCACCAAAATGAACCATAGATTTTTGGCACCCTATGGACTCTCTAACTCTTCTAGGGTTTTTCACCTAAAAGGAGAGAGAAAGGGGAAAAAATGCTAATGGTTCATTCAAATGATGTTATGTAAAATGTTGTATAACCTAAATGAAGTAAACTAAATGCAATTTACTTATTTAAATAAATAAATATGAATGCAAAAGTGAGATTTAAGCTATGTTTGAAAACACATTATGTAATGCAACAATGAACTAAATGAAGAAAACATGCAGAACAGAAAGAAAAAGGATGAATCTGAGTGCACCTAGGTGAAGTTTGATGACTCTGGAATGTTGTGAATGTTGGTTGAAATCATTGAATTTTCACAGCGGGACTCATTCATCCAGGGTGGCGAATTAGTCCTCCTCTTGGTGAAAGACTGTTAGAAACAAGTTTCTCTTTGTCGGGATCCAGAATCTGAAAAAATTCAAATTTTCAGTCCTAAGGTGAGACTCATTGGCCACTAGTGGAAAATAAATCCTCTCCCAAACTTCTAAAAAATCAAGAGACAACTCTACAACATTAGATTTGGAAATATCTACTTGTCAGGTTGCCAAAGTCAATTATGTAGGAAATAGAGAGAAAACCTTCTCTAAGCTTGAAATAGACTTGAGTTGAATTGAAGCACCTAGTTGACATGTAAACCAATCTTCAACACCAAAAATATTGTTAAATCTGCATACCTAGGTCTATATACACACATGCAAAGGGGGAAAATGGTTGAGGGTTAGCAAATAGGGGTTTTCCTTGGTCAAACCCCACTTTTGGTAATCACACCCTCAATAAAATAATGAAAAGAAAAGGAATGATAAACTAACAACATGAAAATGCTATCAACTTACCAAACCTTTGATGATACAAATCTGAAGTAATGTCAATGGCTAATTCAAAGTGCTTGAATAATACTTGAAAAGATGTTGTAAAATGCTTGAATGCTTGATATTATAGGAGATTGCTTGAATGAATTAGGAGAGATGTAAAGTGAGGTGAAAATCACATATTTATACCAACTTGTTCCTTAGTTAACTATCCATACCTCATCATAGGATGACATCAAGTGTTTTTGAATAAAAATCCGAAAGGAAAATTTAAAATTTTTGAATTTGGAGCCATTGGAGACTCATTCGCCACCCATGGTGAATGGGTTCCACCTAGGACCTAAAAATATGTGTCAAGAAATATGTTGTATTTAATGTTATTTGTTAGGATAATATTCAAAAATACACTTAATTAAGCCTTATAATGACATAAAGGGGTCAAATAAGTCATAAGAATAGGAAAAATAGTGAAGATGTGCCTAGGAGAGCGTGAAGTTTGTTACAAGACTTTACAACACCTCAAAATAGGACTTGATGAGGAATAAAAAGGTGATTTTTACTTGAATTGTAATAAATAGAGTCTAGAAGAATGTAGAAATATCTTACAACACTTCACAATACCTTCACAAGACATCATTATTTGAATTTTAGTACCTAAATATGCATGTTCAAGCCATGTTACAACATAAAATCAGAGCAAAATAGGAAAATACCATGAAACAAGACCTAAAAGGCCATGAAAATGACAAGGGGCCATTTTACTATGACACAGATGTGTCCCAATAACTTGTCTTTAGTTAACCCAAAGATGCACTTTTTAGGATTTAATGAAACTCTGTAATTTTCACACTTCTGTAATATCGTTCTGAGATCTCGAATGTGTTCTCTTCTGTCTTTCAAAAACACTGTAAGGTAATCCATATAAATAATTATACATTTTCCTATAAGTTCACAAAAATCATAGTCTATGGCTCTTTGGAATGTAGCTCTGACATTTATCAATCTGAACGACATCCTTCTATAAGAAAAAGTTTCCCACTTCATGGTGAAAGTTGTTTTCATCTGATCTTCCCTTGCTACCATTACCTGGTTATATCCAAAGAATCTGTCAAAAAAGGACATCATTTGTGAATCGATAACTATTTGTAGCACTTCTTCAAGTGATGGTAATAGATAATTTTCTTTTTGAAACACCTTATTCAGGTTCCAAAAATCTACACACAGTTATATATCTCCATTTTTCATTCTTATGGGAACCAAGTTTGCCACCCAAGTAGAATGTCTGATAGGAAAAATTATTTTAGATGATAATTTTTTTGGAAATTCCTTCTCAATTAAAGGCTCTAAGAGTGCATTTACTAGATGTTTCTGTCGAAAAGGCTTCACTTCAGTCTTTAATGGTATCGTATGAGTAATGATGGAAATATCATAATTTTTCAAATATTCGTATGTCCAAAGCTAAAATTTCCAATAATCTTTAAGTGCCTGAGCAATATTTATTTTCTCTTCTTCAGTACAAACCTTCCCTATGAGTATGTTCTTAGGATCTTTTTCGATATGCAAATTGTATGATACAGATAGTTCTCTGTCGCTTTGAGGAAAATATTTCTATCTAACTATCTAATCAATGTCGAATAATCATTTTAACTCAATTATTCCTTTTAGAATGTTATTGTCTCTAGCTTGAGTTAATTCTTCATCTTGAACCTCACCATCAAGACAATCTATCTCTTTGATTACTTACACTTCAAAAACACCATAATTAGTGATAAACTCCAATATGTGTCAGTCATCTTTGAATACCTACAAATTACTAATATTATTAGGAACTGAAGGAAACTATACTAGTTTGACTATAAATCTCTTCAAATCTGAAGCATCATGAGGTTCTAGAGTATTGGCAGTAGTAGCCAAAGCATCAAATCTTTGATTAAATGTTCTAGGGATATTAGTAATGATGAATGCATTGAAATATTCTATTAAATCCCATACTCTGTGTCGATAATTGGAAAATTTCTTGTAGTGGAAAATATATTGCTTTTAGACTTGTCTAAGCACCAATTTTGAATCACTGAACAATTTAAGGATTTTGACTTTCTTCCTAATTGCGAGGATCAGGCCATGTATAAGGGCTTCATATTCTGCCACATTATTAGTACATTGAAATTGCAATCGATATGTGACGATAAAAGACTTACATTGCTGGTTGATAAATTCAACTCCAATTCCACTCCCTTGTTTCGATTTAGATCCATCAAATTTAAGAATCCAGGCTTGATCATCTGTAACTTGTACATTACTATTCTTCAGTATCCTTGAATTAATCTTTTCAATCTGTATGTCTTGAACTTTGTCTTTATGTATTTATGATCCAGATCTTTTGACCTTATCATGTTCTTGAAAATACTGGTTTTAAATTCTGTGAACTATCTCTAGACACATCACACAACTATTTTTTGAGTGTGCAACATTATGTAACCTGGACCAATCCTAGAAAACAAACTTTTTAGTAAAATTTTGATTTTACCATTCTCTTGAGCTTTTGCAATAATATTTTTCTAAAATTTATCATAAGGACTATTCTCTTCTTTAGAAGAATCATAATATGACTCAATTAAAAAGGTTTTTCACAGGAGTCAATTGATTAGGTTCCTTAGTATAGTAGGTGAAGACTTCTATTTTAACTCCTGAACTTCACATTTTGTAAGTTAATCCTAGTTCTACATCAATATATAGAACTTCATTTCTTTGATTGTAATCAATGATCATATATTTCATGCGTAGTTCTCTTTCAATCTTGATTTGGTTAGGAACTCCCTTCCATGGTAACCACATATGTGAGAAATCAGTAGCCATAAATCCATTCAAGGTCTTAGACCAATCTCTACTCAAGAGTGTTGGAAAATGTGCCTCAAGCTTACTGACATGAAACTCCTGAAAGAGAAAAATTGGTGAGACCTTCAAAATGTCTTACCGACTAGCAGTTGTGTTCTAAACTCTTGAAAATATCAAAGACATTGAGACTCTAGATCTATCTTGCCAACAGGAGTCATCGGAAAGACATGGCTATCACTGTGAAAATATCTCTCTTTCCATCCGAGCAGACCTCATGCTGATGGGTTGATTCCTAGTGATTATCAAGGAGACTCTTGGTGATGAGTGACATTGGGGAGAGGCATGAACCTTTGAAGTGACTCATTCTGATAGAGTATGTCTCGTCAATGGTTTTACACAAGAATTTCATTGGGGTGACATGAAGGATCGATAAGAGTCTAAGAGAAAGTGGAGGTCTCGCTGATGGATGTTTCTCTCGCCAACAGTCTAGTACATTCGGTATGAACTCTTGGAGATAGCGTTTCTCTCGTCGACAGCCTGTGTTCGGTATGATCTCATGTCGATGGCTGTGGTCTTGCCAATGGATTTGTATTCGGTGTGAGCTCTTGTCGATAGTGTTGGTCTTGCTGACATATTTTCATTTGGTATGATCTCCTACCGATGGCTGCGGTCTCGCTGATGGGTATGCAACTTCGGTGACAACTCTTACCGATGGTTTTCCTCTTACCAACGGGTATGATTTTAGTGTGAAATCTTTCTGATAGAACTCATCTCACTGATAGCTACATGTGATGAACATCGATGTAACATAAAGTTTCTATAAAACTCTTAGCGACAATGACAGTTTTTATGATAGTTCTACAATGGACATCGGTGGGAATTCTTGCCGATGGAGTGAGTCTGGCCAATGGTTTTGCACTCGATATGACCCTTGATGATAGTGGTGACTCTTGTAGATAAAGACAGTTGAGCATTTTGGCATCAGCGAGACATGGTATGTTGTCTCACCAACATGTGATACAGTTGAACATTTTCACCGAACGTATGTCCTACGTGGTGTGTTCTGAGCCAATGAGAGAAGAAAAATGTGAACCATTGGCAATTGGACTATTGTGACCATTCCTGTGTGGAAGATGAACAGACCGTGAGGAAAATTATTGTGCTTTGCAATGGTCAATAATGGTGAACAGTTCGATAGCGTGGAGTTGTTGATACTGAACATGGATTGATCTGAGTGGATTCATTGTATGCGTCTAAGAGCATTGTGAGATTAATGTTTTGTACAAGATTGATCAATGAATGTTGCTGCTGTAAATTGACATAAGAAAGTCAAGTCTGATCTCTGTATGTAATTTTATTTATTGTAATACAAAGAGGATTTTCTTGGTGTTGTGGGTTTTTCTCCCGTAAGGGTTTTCCCATGTAAATCTGGTGTCCAATTGTGTATGTGTTCATTTCTCTTTTATATTATTATTTTCAAGTGTATCTTATTGAACTGTAATTGCAAAATTTAAAGTCATATCTGCATTCTTCCCTGTGGTTTTGATGTTAGGAGAGTTTTTTTCCCACCTAAGCTTTCCTTACAAGTGGTATTAGAGCCTGGCCAGTTGTGTTATCCTTGTGGGTACGTTGGGTTTTTTGTGTCAATTTTGTTCAGTGGAAGTCTTGTAGAAGTCTGGTAATTTTAATCACAGATTAAGATGGTAAGTTGCACATCAGGAAAGATTGAAATTGAGAAATTCAATGGTAGTAATTTTGATTTGTGGAAACTCAAAATGGAAGATCTGTTGGTTGATTGTGATCTTTGGCTTGCTATGTCTGGAAGGAAGCCTACATGCATGAAGCAAGAGGATTAGGACTTTCTAGATAAAAAATAAATGGAGATGATAAGGCTTTATTTAGCATACTTTTTTCTTCTAAATGTTCATGAAGAAAAAATAGCATCCTCTTTGTGGAAAATACTGGGAGCTATTTATCAGGGTAAGTCCTTGGTGAATAAGTTGTTCTTGAGGAAGAAGTTGTACTCTTTGAAAATGCAAGAAGGAGCATCTGTTGCTGATCATTTGAATGCTTTCAACTTGTTGATTGCTTAGTTAGCATCTGTGGGTGTGAAGATTGATGAAGAAGATCGTTGTATGCTATTGTTGTTTTCTTTGCCGAATTCTTGGGATCACTTGGTGATGGCTATTGGGAGTACTACTTCCTCTTTTAAGATGGAAGATATTGTTACTTCTTTTTTATCAGAAGAGATGAGAAGAAAATCTTCTGAGATGGTGAAGGAGGCTCTTGTTGTTAGAGGCAGATCGAAAGAAAAAGGAAGGAAAAAGGGCAAGAAGTCCAAATCCAAATTAGAGGGGAGATCAAAGTCTCCTAGTAAGAATTCCAAGGTAAAGTGCTAGAATTGTGGGAAACCTGGTCATGTCCAAAAGGATTGCAAAGAGGAGAAAAAGAAGAAGTATTCTTCCGACAATGATTCTTCTCAAAGTGATGCAGATGCTTTCATTGCAGCCTTGGCTAGACAGGCATCAAATGATGTCTAGCTGATTGGTTCTGGAGCATCTTTCCACATGACATATCATAGAGACTAGTTCACTAAGTATGAAAAATATGATGGTGGAAGGGTGTATTTGGAAAGCGATTCATCTCTGAAAATAGTTGGTCGTGGAAGAGTTAGAATTTAGTTCCCTAATGGAAGAGTGAAGGGAATCAATGATGTAATGCATATACCAAGTTTGGCTCAAAATTTACTTTCTGTTAGTAAGTTGAACGATGTTGGAGTGCAGGTCTCATTCTCTAGAAATGGTTGCAAAATTACTAGAGGCTCAATGGTGCTCGTATTGGTACTTTGTATAAGTTGGATGCACTTGTTGTTCAATGCAATAGTGTCTTTGTAAAGTCACAAAAGGCTACTCATGGAGAAAAGGAGGAAAATGTTCCTAATAGTGCAAACTCCATGGAAGTTAAACTTCCAGTAGAAAAGACTATGCTCTGGCATCATAGGCTTGGCCACATTGGAAAAAAAGGTTTAAAAACCTTGAAAAATAAAAACCTAGTTGAAGGGCTTGATGACTGTAACCTTGAATTCAAATTTTGTGAACATTGTATATATGGTAAACAACATTGTGTTTCAGTTTACTCCATTCCTTATAATTCTTCTAGTTTACTTGATTGCATTCATTATGATGTTTTTGGTCCAGTAAATGTTCCTTCTTTTTCTAAATCAAGATATTATGTATCGTTCATTGATGATTATTCAAGAAGGGCATTTGTTTATTTTTTGAAAAGTAAATCAAAAGTGTTCAGTCATTTTAAAGAATTTAAAAACCTTGTGGAAAATCAGTCTAGAAGAAAAATAAAATGTTTAAGGACTGAAAATGGCGGTGAGTTTTGTTCTAATGAATTTGAAAGGTACTGTAAAGATCATGGAATCAAAAGACATGAAACTACATGCTACACTCTGTAACAAAATGGAGTTGCTAAAAAGTTCAACAAGACAATGATGGAAAGAGCATGAAGTATGCTAAGTAGTGCTGACTTGGAGAAGTTTTGGGTTGAGGCAGTTGCAACAACATGTTATTTAATAAACCATTCTCCAAATTCTACTCTTTTTGAGAAAATACCTTTGGAAGCATGGTCTGGAAAGAAGCCCTCTCTGAGACACATTCATGTCTTTGGCTGTGAGGCATATGCATATGTGTTGAATGAAAAAAGGTCTAAATTGGAAAACAAGGCTATTAAATGTATTTTTATTGGTTATAGTGTTGGCATAAAAGGATACAAGCTTTGGAATCCTAATATGGAGAAGGTTTTGTATAATAGAAATGTTATTTTTGTGAGCTGAAGCCTTCCACTTTGGATCTACATTCGGAGACAAAATCAGAAGATTTAAAAAGGATGTAGTCAAAATTCCTCCGACACTAAATAAAGAGGAATTCAAAATTCAAAATGTACCTGAAACTAAGGAGAGCTCAAGTAGTTCTGAGAGTTCTAAAGAAGAATATCAACCTCAGCCTTAGCCTATGAAAAGGTCAACATGTGAAAGAAAACAACCTGATAGGTATGGGTTTTCTTTGTTAGATTCTACTTGTGCCTATGCTTTAATTTCTAGCACTAATGAGCCTAGGACTGTGAAAGAGGCATTTAGAAGTCTGATTCAAACTTTTGGTTGGAAGCCATGAATGAAGAAATGGCATTATTAGAAAATAATGATACTTGGAGTTTGGTGCCCTTTCCTGAAGGTAGAAAAGTTGTTGGCTACAAATGGGTATTTAAAGGGTATGTGTAGGATCATGATGGGCCAAAAAGTGGCAATATGATGGGTATATGGTTGATGACTAATTTTTTACCCAAAATTGATGAAATGAAAAGGGGTTTTAAAGGATATTTTCTGCTTTCCACCAATATAAATTATCTTTTAGTTTGAATTTAATAAGTAATTATTATTCATTTTCTATTCAAATTACAACTAAAGTCCTAATTGATAGGTTGATTGAAAAACATCTATAGCTTTCAAACAATATCACATTTTTTGAATCCAAATATGCATCACATTCTATGCTTCGTATACTGTAGGATTAAAAAATGAAAAATTGAATTTCATGAAGTTTTGACCAAGTTAAGGTGGTCAAACATACGAGTTTTTTATTTTTAAAAATTTGTAATAAAAAATTCATAATTAATTATTTACTTGGAAAAAATTACAAAATATGCATCACATTGGGGCATGAGTCCTCTACTTATATCTAAAATATTCTAAAAAAATATTATCATTTTATTTTGGTTAGGGTGGCCAAACAGACACCTACTTCTTATTTTTTCCCTAAAATTTAAGTACCACTGCATTGAAATTTCAAATTTTCACCAAATCGATTTGTTTTTTTTTTAAACAAACCTAGTATTTTAGAAATTGCATTCTATTTGCTACAAATTCTATTCTTACATATTTTTGAAATAATATAGATAACTTATTCAAATTTTTATGTCAAGTTTCCTAACTCTGATTTTTCTGAATTTTTTTCCACTTAAGGGCCTATTTTTTCGATGATAATCCTGCACATACCCTAAAAAGAAAATAGGTTTGGATGGCAGTGTGGAAAAGTATAAGGTGAGGTTGGTTGCGAAGGGGTATTCCCAGGTAGAGGGGATTGATTATGGAGAAATTTTTTCTCCTATAGCTAAGTTGGTGTCTATTAGATTTCTTTTGTCATTTGCAGTAGCATATGATTTAGAGATTGAATAGATGGATGTGAAGACAAAATTTCTTCATGGTGACCTTGAAGAAGAAATTTATATATCCCAGCCTGAGCACTTTGTGGAAAAAGGTAAAGAAAATTTGGTTTGCAAGTTGAAAAAATCTCTATATGGATTAAAAAAATCTCCTAGAATGTGGTACCAAAAGATTGAAACTTTTGTTTTGTCATTGGGATTTGTAAGATTGAAATCTGATAATTGTGTGTACTACAAAGCTGAAAATGATCATGTTCTTATTATTGCTCTCTATGTTGATGATATGTTGTTCATAGGCAATAGTAAGTTAATGATTTCTGATCTAAAATCTTAGTTGTCTGCAAAGTTTGAAATGAAAGATCTTGGTGTAGCCAGGTATATTTTGGGAATGGAAATAACTAGGGACAAAAAGAGTAGAAAATTTTGGCTCAGTCAGAGTAAGTATATTAATACTATTATGGAGAGATTTTGTATGACTGATTGCAAGCAGCTAGTTGTTCCAGTTTTGCAGGGAACAAAACTATCTATTGAAGACTGTCCAAAATCTCCTACTGAGATAGAGGACATAACCAGAGTGCCTTATGCTAGTGCAGTTGGCAGTTTAATGTATGCAATGGTTTGTACAAGGCCAAACATTGCCCAAGCAGTGGGAGTACTTAGTCATTTTATGGAAAATCCTGGAAGGATACATTGTGATGCAGTGAAAAGAGTGTTTAGATATATGAAGGGCACTTCATAGTATGCTTTATGTTACCATGGAAATTTGGATGAATTACAGAGGACTCTCAACATTCGAGGCTATGTGGATTATGATTGGGTAGGGGACATTGACAATAAAAGATCCACCAGTGGATATGTTTTCATGATGAATGATGGTGCAGTTACTTGGATGAGTAAGTGGTAGGCTATAGTCACTTTGTCCACTACACAGGCAGAATACATGGTAGAAACAAATGCCTGTAAAGAAGCAATCTAGTTAAAACATTTGTGTTCTAACATTGGGTTTGATGCAGGGAAAATTACAATTTAATGTGACAGTCAGAGTGCTATTTATTTGGTAAAAATCCCTACTTTCCATGCCAGGACAAAACATATTGATGTGCAGTATTATTTTGTATGAGATATGGTGGAGGATGGAAAGGTCTCTTTAGAAAAATTGGATACTCTAGAAAATGTTGCAGATGCATTGACCAAACCAGTGAGCATAGACAAGTTCAGGTGGTGTGCCACTTCGATGGACCTTAGTGCCCATGAATTTTAGTAGTTTTGTTGTGCTATGGAGGTATTAGTAACATCTTCGTCAAGTGGGAGATTGTTGGAAAATGTACCTCAAGCTTACTAACATGAAACACCTGAAAGAGAAAAATCGGTGAGACCTTTAGAATGTCTTACTGACTAGCAGTTGTGTTCTAAACTCTTGAAAAGATCAAAGTCATTGAGACTCTGGATCTGTCTTGTTGATGGGAGTCATTGACAAGACATGGCTATCACTTTGAAAATTTCTATCTCTTTCCATCTGAGTAGACCTCTTGTCGATGGGTTGATTCCTGATGATTATCGGGGAGACTCTTGGCGATGAGTGACATCGGGGAGAGGTATGAACCTTTGGAGTGACTCATTCTGACAAAGTATGTCTCGCCGATGGTTTTAGATAAGAATGTCATCGGGGTGACATGAAGGCTCAATAAGAGTCTAAGCGACAGTGGAGGTCTCACCGACAGGTATACCTTCGGTGAGAACTCTTGTCGATTGATGTTTCTCTCGACAACAGGCTGGTGCATTCAATATGAACTCTTGGTGATAGCATTTCTCTCACCGACAATCTGTATTTAGTATGATCTCCTGCCAATGGCTATGGTCTCGTTGATGGATTTGTATTCGGTGTGAGCTCTTTCCAACAGTGTTGGTCTCACTGACATATTTGCATTTGGTATGATCTCCTGTTGATGGTTGTGTTCTTGCTGACTAGTATGCAAATTTGGTGAGAACTCTTGCCAATGGTTTTCCTCTTGCCGACAGGTATGATTTCAGTGTGGCCTCTTTCTGATAGAACTCGTCTCGCTGACAGCTACATGTGATGAACATTGGTGTGACATAAAGGTTCTATAAGACTCTTAGTGACAATAATGGTCTTGCTAATAGTTCTGCAATGGACATCAGTGAAAAGTCTTGCTGATGGAGTGAGTCTAGCTGATGTTTTTGCATTCGATATGACTCTTGCCGATAGTGGTGACTCTTTTCGATAAAGACAGTCAGGAATTTTTGCATCGAGGAGACACGGTCTGGTGTCTCACTAACATGCGATACAGTTGAACATTTTGACCAAACGTCTATCCTACATGGTGTGTTCTAAGCCAATGAGAGAAGCAGAATGTGAATTGTTGGTAGTTGGACTGTTGTGACCATTCTTGTGTGGAAGATGAATAGATTGTGAGGAAAATGATTGTACTCTGCAATGGTCGATAATGGTGAAAAGTTTGATAGTGTAGATTTGTTCATGTTGAACATGGATTGATCTGAGTGGATTCATTGTATGCATCTGAGAGCATTGTGAGATTAATGTTTTATACAAGATTGATCAGTGAATGTTGTTGTTGTAAATTCACATCAGAAAGTTAAGTCTGATCTCTATATGTAATTTTCTTTACTGTAATACAAAGAGGCTTTTCTTGGTGTGGTGGCTTTTTCTCCCGTAAGGGTTTTCCCATGTAAATATGGTGTTATTTTGTGTATGTGGGTATGTGTAGGATCATGATGGGCCAAAAAGTGGCAATATGATGGGTATTTGTAGGGTATGTGGGTGACAACTTTTTTTTAAACCAAAATTGATGAAATGAAAAGGGTTTTTAAACGGATTCTCAGCTTTCCACCAGTATAAATTATGCTTTACTTTAAATTTAATAAATAATTATTATTCTTTTCTATTTGAATTACAACTAAAGTGTTGATTGATAGGATTATTGAAAAACATCTATAACTTTCAAACAGATCACATTTTTTGAATCCAAAACATGCATCACATTCTATGCTTCACATACTATAGGATTAAAAAAGAAAAATTGAATTTCATGAATTTTGACCAAGTTAAAGTGGTCGACACATACAAGTTTTTATATTTTTAAAAGTTGTAATAAAAGAATCATAATTAAATATTTACTTGGAAAAAATTAAAAAAATATGCATCACATTCGCATGAGTCCTCTACTTATTTCTAAAATATTATAAAAAATATTATCATTTTATTGTGGTTAGGGTGGTCGACAAACACCTACTTCTTTTTTCCCCGAAATTTAAGTGTTACTGCATTGAAATTTCAAATTTTCACCAAATAGATTTAAAAAATAAACCTAGTAGTTTAGAAACTACATTAAATTTTCTATAGATTCTATTCTTACATATTTTTGAAATAATATAGATGACTTATTTAAATTTTTATGTCAAGTTTCCTAACTCTGATTTTTCTAAATTTTTTGCCACTTAAGGGCCTGTTTTTTCCATGATGATCTTGCACATACCCATGTGTTCATTCCTCTTTTCTATTATTCTTTTCAAGTGTATCTTATTGAACTGTAATTGCAAAATTTAAAGTCATACTTGCATTCTTCCCAGAGGTTTTGACATTAGGAGAGTTTGTTCTGCACCTAATCTTTCCTTACAAAGAGCATAGGTTACCATAAGTGTTAGGTATCTCAACGACTTGAATGTAAATGTAATATTGGATTCTAGGGTCAAAAGCCAATTACATGTGAATATTAGTCAACTCTCCGACTACGTTTACTTATGTTTTATCTAGTTGTGTGACCTTATTTAAAGAAATTTCCAGAGTTAACCCTAATGTTTGACATATGGATAAAGGCATCATGTTAGTAGACGCTCTAGAGTGTACTAAGCAAGTATGAATATTTTTGCCGAATATTCTCAAAGTGAGTAAAAATGGTGGAGACTCCAATTTTCCTTTGTAAAAGGCTACTTGCACATCTGCTATGGGAATAATGTTCTTATCTTTTGTTTTGGCCTGACTATCTTTCACCTGAATGTCTTTGAACTTGCTTTCTTTAGGAAAAAATTCTATAGTATTTAAGAAAGCTTTCTTGATCATAGGTGTTTTGAGCAATTCTGATAGCGAAAGGCTGGTCTTTACCTTTTTTATTTCCTTTGGTAAATAATTAGTCATATTGTTTTGGTCAGCAGAATCTGTCTTTTCACCTTTTGAAGCATTTGATGAATTATAGTGAGAGGTTACCTTGGGTAACCCTAAATTATTTCTTTATTTATCATTAGGTGGAGTATTAAAGTTATTGGGTAGGATAGACATTGTTAAAGGCCCATTGAATTTACCTCCACTATTGGTGTTATTCCTTGTGTTGTAATTATGTCCTTTCTAATATTGCTGAAAGGCATGAATTTCATCAATTTCTTCCTGGGGTTCATTTTCATCTTGATAAGGAAAAGTATATGTTTCCAAGGTCATAGTTGAATTATCACTTTCATATTCATGAGCATGACTGGTAATAACAATGGGTGGTTTGAAACATTCATAGCTTTCAAAGACTAAAGCTGAATCATATCCTATTGAGACTAACTCATTTCCCTTAAGAGATTGAGAATCACAATGTTCATTATAATTTGCAGCAGCTAGAAAAATGTCTGAAGCAATTTTGAATTGTGAACAGTCTACTTGAGCATGAGTGTTGGTATTATGAATTCTACACCAATTATTCATCTCAAGATCAACTAAATTCACTTTCAACATGGACCTTTCATCGGTAGGATCAATATTATCTAGAGGTGTTGATACTCCTACATTATTAGGTCATTTATTCCAAAGTCTAGGTGGCCTAGGAGAATTGTACATCCGATTTTGTGAGTTCTGGTTTTCATTTTGAGCATAAAATTTTTTATTTCTTAATTGTGTAACCTCTGTGGTTAATCTTTTGAGTTGAGATGTAACTTATTTCATGTCTTCCTTTTCCTCAGAAATTTTGATATTTTTATTTTCTTAAGTCTATGAGAAAAAAAAAATTACATTAGGATGCAAGTTTGTAATAGTTGGACCAGGGTGAGGGACTAAATCTTGACTATTTCTTGGTTGAAAGAAAGTACTTTGAGGAAATTTCCCATTCTAGACCACTGAAGGATAAACATTAGAATCTATAGGATGACCTTCGGGGAGTCCATTTATGTTTGGGGCAAGCTAAATATTCAATCCATTTCCAAGATGTTTCATTTCTAAATTCACACTCATGGCTTCAGCATAGGCTTTTGGTAAAGTAGTAGGAGGATTTTTTGTTCACTTCACAAACATAGCAATTAAAGGATCTATTGTTGTATAATTTTTAGTGTAATTAATTATTAATTGTTAATTAAATTAGGTCATATATCATTTAGTCCTAGGTTGCATTTTTAATAAATCATTTAATAATGGGGTAGTGTCCCATTCCTTGTTTGTAGGAGATAAGGTTTCTTCTAGAAGATGAGTTGTCCTTCTAGAACTTATCTCAACATTTAATAATTTCTAGGTAGATAGGGTTCACATGTTGTCACATGTTGTTAGATCTTCATTGTGCATGCCTAAGTTCAAACACTTTCTATGTGGTTGACTATCTTTCCTGGCGAAGGCCCTCCATTGAAGACTACAACTTCAAGGAACCTATGCATCCATAATATCAACATGGTATCAGAGCTTGTCCAGTGAAATGTCAACCCTTGATCAAGAAATTTGGTGTGCGATATTTTTTCCAGGCTTGAAGGTTTCCATTGAAGGATACTTTTTTCCTCCTAGGGACCAAGATGATTTCTGAAGAAGATATAGTAAGATCCAAGCTTTCCATTGTCTTCAGAAGGCATCAAAACCCTAGGATCGCCTATCTATTCATCAAAATTAGATACATCAACCTGGGAGCTATCAGAGGTATTTGGGTTTGCAAAATCAACTAGTACGATCCGTACAAATTTGCAATAAAAAAATCCTCCCTATCAATTGTCTTTTGTGGCAAAAAAATTTTAGTTGCAAAAAAAAAAAATTTTATTTTGGGTTTCTCCATAGTTTGTGAAAGAAAATCAAACTAACTGCATATTAATATTATTGTCGGCATCAAATGATTTTTTAATCCACAAACTAGGGTTTGATATATTTCAGGTTGGCATAGAATATATCTCCATCGAAATTTATCAAGGGCTTATATTTCTATAGTTTGTAGCAAAATTAAAATTCACATCGACTGTAATTTATTTATTGGTCGACATCAAGGAATTTAATTTTTTTCAAATTTGTGGCTATAGTTTTAAGTTCATCAGTACTATATTTGGTTGGCATCAAATATTATGTGCAGATTATATAATAATCGGGCTTATTTTATTTGTCAGCATTTATTAAATTTCAAATTGCATAGTTTGCAATATTCAAAATTTAGGTGGTCGACATCAAAACATCATTGTTTTTAGACAACTATTATTGGCCACATTGAATTCAATTTGTAGGGGGTGACGTACCTTTGTCAGCCCAATTGGGGGCCCCGTCCACCAACCATTGTACACTATCACATACCACTGGGCCCTAGCTCCGTTCACCGACCATCATCACTAGTCTCGTCATGCTCTGCTCACCGCCAACCCGACCACCCCTGCTAGTTGTTTTTCACCAGCACCATGACTTTTGAATCTCTCACTAATTGTTTGTCACCAGCTCTCGCTGACCAAAGGTTTTACTTTGTGAGCGGCTCCACCATCCTGCACCACTCCACCCAAGTTTCTCCACCAGATCTCATCCCTACCACAACTTGGAGTAGCACTTTTTTTGCTAACTATTGAGCTAAGATCACATTAGTGACTGACTGCTAGCACCTAGGGGCTGGTTTTTTTATCCTAACTAGCCTACAAAGTGCCAAATCTAGGCATTCTTTTCATTTTATCATAACTTTTCATCAGGGTATCAAAAATTGGCAAACAAGATACCGTCAGAAAGGTAATTCCAAGTACTTTATAGTGGTGACATCCATTCTATAGAATTTTTATCATATAAAAATCTACAATCAACTGAAGTCAACTCTTCATTCTGGACATAAAGGCTTGTATCTTTACAACTGTTCATTGGATTTCAGTGATTCTAGAGGCATCCAAAAGGTGATTCCAAGCTTTTTTCATCAATCCAGACCCCTTGATTAGTTTCAGCTCTAGGTACTCTTGCATTGATTTTTTTTTCAGTTTGGTGCATTTGTTCAATAACTTGGACATCCTGAAGCTTGGGAAAATATTTTTGATCTAGGTAGCATCACTTTAGTTGCACATCTTCCTTTGGAAGCTTCTATTCAAATGCTATTAAAGGTCATTTTTATTTTTGTTTTTTGGAGAAAGTTCATTATGGGGCTTGCATATACTCCTTCTTTGGTTATGTTGCACAAGGGAAACTATTCACAATGGCGGGATGGGATCACACACCATCTCCAATCACTTGATCTATTGCCTTATTTGAATGGTATAGTTCCCCATCCAAGTGAAGGTATTCATGAACTTACTTGGAGTTGCATCAGATACACTATCTTGGAGATCATTGCTATGGAAGTTGATTGTGATGTTCTGAGTACTATTGATAATTGTGATTGTCCTCACATCCTTTGGACTAAGATTTGGGAGATATATGGAGATTCATACACTCCACCATTCCCCGATGGTCATGATTCAGAATGTCATTCCTCAAATCAGGTACCCCATGATCATATTGTTGTGCAAGAGGTTGATTTCCTTGAATCTTCTAGAGAGGTTGAAAAGGTTGCTTCAAGTGCTTCTTCTCTATCAGAGACTATTGGTATCCCTCCACATTCAGTGATTTCTTGCCTAGATTCATTGATTGAGGCTTCCACTATCATCACTCATCAAGACATTCTTGAGGGAATATCACTCCTCTATTCAGATCCCACTTTGGAGAGTTTTCTTGAGTCTTCTCATTGCTTTGTCTCAACCTTGATTGGAGATCATGAGACTATCTTGGAGACACTTGGTTTCTCTTTAGAGATTTCATATCTAAGACTTCTTCCCTATCATTCCATTCGGGACTTGAGGTTTCTTCAACATCTACCATTGGATTTTCTTCAAACTTCTTTCAGTGGTTTTGAGGACACTTCATTCAGGGGGGAAATCAAGTCTCCATAATATTCATTCCATCTCATTCTTTAGATATTTTTCAACATCATTTTCTGCATTGTCCTGGTTTGTCACCCTCTTCATTGATTGTGGCATCTTTATCTTCAAGAAAGGAGACACATGAGAAAAGTTCAGAGACATCATCATCCATGTTCATTCTTCCTTCCTTCAATTCCTATCCAGAATGGGAAGCATCTCTACACTTGTAGTTGGTTTTGTTTCTTCTAAAGGGAAGACAAGTTGTTTTTCGACATTGGATCATGTTTTCTCTTCAAAAACTTACCATCTCTGTAGGTGATATCATCTTCTAGGGGGGCTATATAGTCTCTCTATTTCCTCCCTATGGGGGGGGCTATTGTATTGTATCCATGTGACAGATGGTGTACTTGGGGGTTATTTGGGAGTCCTCCATCCTTCTGATCTTGTCTCACATTTTTTCATTTTCATCTCCTTTTTGGAGATGGGTTTTGTTCCCACTGGGTTGTCTCCTTTCTCTAGCTATGGGAGATTTTTTGCATCTTCATGTACATGGGTACCTAACATGGCCTCGTAGCTGGAACCCATTCATCTCATCATTTTGCATAATCATTGCATTTTCCTCCCTAAGTTAAACTTATGGGGGGGTGTTAGTGTAATTAATTAATTATTACACTAGCATATAAGTTAACTTAGGTCAAATATCATTTAGTCCTAGGTTGCATTTTTAATAAATCATTTAATAATGGGGTAATTTCCCCTTCCTTGTTTGTAGGAGATAAGATTCCTTATAGAAGATGAGTTGTCCTTCTAGAACTTATCTCAACATTTAATAATTTCCTAGATAAGGTTCACATGTTGTCACATATTGTTAGATCATGACACATGGCAACATCATATTGCATCTTGCATCTCTCTCATGCCTTTATATTCAGGAATTTTGTACATAATTTGTAATCATAGCATATCAATATAGAATCTTCATTGTGCATGCCTAAGTTCAAACACTTTCTATGTGGTTGATTATATTTCCTAGCAAAGGTCCTCCATTAAAGACTACAACTTCAAGGACCTTGTGCATCCATAATCTCAACAATAATAAATTGTGATAGCAGAAAAATTATCCACTACATAAGGTGCTTGCAATCTAGAATAAGCCTTTTGAAACCTAACATTAAAAGCGGTTATAGGTTCTCCTTTGAACCTCTTAATTTGAGAAAATTGATGATATAAAAAATTAGGGTCAGTTGGTGTTCTAAATCTTGCTAAAAATTGAGTTTCCATGTCCTACCATGATCTGATAGAATTACGAGGTAGGATGATATTCCATTGGTAAAATTCATCTCTTAAGGTGTACAAGAACAACCTACATATGACATCTTCATGTTGAATCCTCACTCTAAAGAATGTATCCTTAAAGATACTAATGTGTTCTTCTACATCTTTGTGGAAATAATATTTAGGACACAACTTGTTAGGATTTTTGGTAAATTGTTATACACAACAAATTGAATTGGTGACTCCACATTAAATAATTTCATCACTATGGGGGGTGGTGGTACAACAACAGTTGAAAACTTTGAACTTGCACTTAAAATTCTAGACTTTTGAGGTTTGGATGGCGTTTGACCACTAAGCTCAACTAAAGTCACACGAGGATCACCGAATCAAGATCTAGTGACTCTACATAAATCTAGTTTAAAACTTAACAAATCCAAAAATGAAAACAATAGGCCCTCCTTCTAGTGCCAGTTCATGTTGATGACGATTTTACTCGTAGCAAACAAGGCAATAAATTCTTCATAGACAAGACCACAAAGATCCTATCCTTCTTGAAAGATATGGAACAAATACAACCTAAAGGGGAATTCTGCATTAATAGGAAAATATTGATTTTAGTTCAATCTCAAGTCTCTAATAACCAGTCCACGATTTCACTAGGGTCGCTCTTGGGTACTGATGTGATATTTTTTTGTTAATATCAAAGGGTCTATGATTATTTCTAGTTTTGTTAAGAATCATAAATATTTCACACAATTTTAAGTTCATTTATAAAATAAAATCATGAAATCAAAATATTTGCAATAATATTTCATGAACATCACAAATTCTTTGTTCTCACTTAAGTAGATTTAGCATTAAGCATTCAACAATTTCATGGAAAATAAAATATTTTCAATAAAATTTCATCCATTCATTCAAATTTTGAAGCATTTTCAAGGATTTAAACATCTACTCTAAAATAAACCATAAAAATACTGAAAATTAAAATTTTATCCTAGTTATACTCCATGCATGCCCCAAAGAATCAACTAAAACAGAGCAAACTACTTTATACTTCACCAGATTGCTTCACAGCTACATATAAATGGTGCAAGCTTTTAAAGAGAGGGGTTTCATTTATGGACATCGATTAGGTTCTATATGCACCCTTAAACGATGCAACATATAGTCTTGTTTGGTTGAACTAACAAAACCAGCTAAAAAAGATACTGAGATAGGTGGATATCTAATAAGCTCTAATATTAATCAATGCCTATGTGCATACAAAGTTTTACACTGCAATGGTTTAGAAAATAGGAAAAAAGGAAAAAGCTTGAAAAAGTTTATGCTCCTCCGACATCCACAAATTATGAACTTAAATTAAAAATAAAGCAAGAAATGGCCTTTTATAGAAAAAATTCCCTAAGGTTCAACTTAAATTCCATCCAGATAATCATATTAAACAACAAATTAAAATGCAGCACATGGCATTCACCAACTGCCATCAAAATATTCTAGATCAAGTCAAAACTTTTACTTTGTCAGTAGCAACACTTTCACTTTATACTCCAACATGAAACACTTCACACATGTCGAGGCTATCAACTTCCTTCCAAAATACTAGAATGAGGAACATCTACTAGGATTGGGATCAACTTGCAAACTCAAAACCCATTGCATTTCTAGTGTCCAGTATCTGGTTCTTCATCACTTCACTCAATAGTCAAGCTCAGGGATTCTTTCTCCACCTTTCTTCAATTGGTACTCTCAAAAATTATTTAAGACTTGATGCATATGTTCTTTCAAAATTCCTTGTACTTCCTTCCAAGTGAGTTTGAGCCTAGTATATTCTTTAGATACTTGGAGTATAATACCATTTCTTTGCACTTTATCCACTTCATATTTAGCTATATATTTTTTGCACTATATAATTTCATCAATGAGTTCCCTCATTAATAGTTGAATAGGATCTTTGTTTATTCTTTCAATCCATTCCTTGAAGGCTTTAGCTTCTTTTCCTTCCTTTCCTAGTGTCTGGGAATCACAACCTTGACATGCTAGCATTTCAGTAAACTCTTGATCCCCATTAATCAATTTTCTACATTCAACAGTGACTTTTTTTAATACTTCAATGCATTGTATTAACATGTCACCTTCCCATTTCAATTGTTTCTTCCACTTTTTTGGAAATGGAAGCTCTTGTTCTGAGATTACATTTCCCTAGATTAACTCTTGGATATTTACTTGCATGAGAGCTTTAATGTTTCACCTTTCTTTAATAACTTGCTCTCAGTGAAATTTGCATTCATTTTCAAATCCTTCTGATTTCTCTGATCAGCAGTATGCCTTCTTGTGCTTCCCTATTGCATCTATATTGAACTCTTCTCCCTGCTTTACCCAGTACTCAATCCATTCTTCGAACAAATTCATTTTATTGCGAACTGCTACAATCGCATCCACCTATTCTTGTGACATAAATATTGGATGTTGGGGTAGTTCAACTTGTGCTTGACCAGATAAAGTTAATGAATTTATTAAATGTTCCAAGGTAGCAACCTGTTATTTTATTTCTCTTTTCTTCTATTTATATTTTTGCACTTTGGCAATAGTAGCATTCAAATTCACTTAAATTATCTCTTCTAACTCTTACCTCCAGGATGAGTGTCCAAGATTAATACGCGTTATCTTGTACTCCTTAGGTGTTATTTCATGTATGCATTTATCAACTGTTGGATTAGCTATATGGATGGTCTTGTTACCATTTGCATTTCTTTGTATGACATGTTTTGCTTTGGATTTGTGCCTAGGTTTAGGAGTATCTACTTCCTATATAAAAATATTAAGATTCAGAGGAAATACTTCTACTTCCATTAGGGAAGCCAATTCTCTGATCAACCAATTAGGTGTATCGTCATGTTGCTCTACCTCTATAATGTTTCTTTGTTCTTATTTTCCACTTGATTCAGGAACCTCTTCTCTTTGACCTGTCCCATCTTTTGAAATGGGAATTTCCACAATAATTTCTAGCATAGATTCAAGATTAGTAGGGTTTAACACTGTCTCCTCTATTTGAAGACTCATATTTTCCTATCTATCAAGATGTTCAATATAGTCTCTGTGGACATTGCTTTCTTTATTTCACTGCTACATCAAGATTTTCTTCATTTTCAATTCCATTACCTACAAACTGTGTAGCTTCTTCTTTCTCAGTTTCAATCTCAATTTCAAAATGGCCTTATTTTGGTTCTTCAAAGACCTATGACTATTCATTAACATTTGTAACATTCCTAAGCGAAAGATGGGAATCAAAAGTATCTTCAACAATTATTTCATCAATAGGATCATCCTCTACAGTCTAACCTATTTCCATCTCAAGGAAATTAGGGTTTCCCACCTTTGAGGCGAGTGTTCCTTGTATAAGATCTTCTTATTCAAAATTTATAGGATTAGAACATGTATCTTGAATCTCTTCTATCACTGGATGTACCATGGGTTTGTCTTTAGACTTCTTTTCTTTCACTTTCTCCCACATAGCACCCCATCTGTCCATCTGTTATTTAATTTTGGCTTCATTTTCTTCAAAAATTTCCTTCAAAACCATAGGAGTTCCTCCCAATGCTTTTTTCATACTATCCATGTTAACACAAGGAGGAGAAGTAAAAAGTGTTGCAGCCCTTTGAGACGTAGACCTGGTTTGTGTACCAACATTTTCT
Organism: Sequoia sempervirens; assembly: GCA_007258455.2. Taxonomy (NCBI): domain Eukaryota; kingdom Viridiplantae; phylum Streptophyta; class Pinopsida; order Cupressales; family Cupressaceae; genus Sequoia; species Sequoia sempervirens. The sequence goes on along the minus strand of VDFB02271358.1, from coordinate 185,610,170 downwards.
GTTACTTCTACTTCTTCATCAAAAACCAATTTAGTTCTTGGTTTTGTTGTAGAGGAATATGCACCTTTGGGTCTTACTTTTGATTTATCTTTACCTATTTCTACATATTTTTGCTTATCAGATGGTTTAATGAGAACTTCTTTTCTTGAAACTTCAATGGTTCTTTCTTCAATTCTTATACTAGGAGTTAACTTACTAGTTTTCCTTATTTTCTTAGTAGGATATCCACTCTAAAATGTTGTTTCATCTCTTTTATTCCTTGTTTTATCTTCTAATAATGTGGGAACAATTCCTATTTCTCTTAAAGCTTTACAAAAATCATCAATCCAATGTTGAGTATACACTAAAACTGGTTTATAGAACTCGTCAATTGATGTCATATCTTCATCATCAAAACCTGGGTCTAGGATGGGTTCATCATATACCTTCTCTTCATTATAAGCTTTATTCAACACTTCACCATCATCTTCTTCCAACTAATCTGGAGTGTTATGAATCTTGAGAATTTGGGCAGATTTTAGAGACAATCTTTCATATTTTCTTCTTCTTTCTATATGTTCGTCTTTACAATTAAGCCAATAATTTTCCAAGTGTGGCATATGAGCACAAAATTCAGCTATGGCCTTGGAAATATTCCCTTGAATATCATAATATACTCTCTAGAGTGAGAAATCTTCAAAATGATATGTCCTTAATTCTTCTTCACACAAGTTAGTCACCTTGATTGCATTACACTTATAATTTCCTATCATAATGGGGAATTTAAAAGAGGCCCCTTCTTGTGAGCATGGCTATAGAGAGCCTAAGACGGTTTCAACTATCTCACAAATTCTAACAAAATATTTTTTTCTGATCAATATCTGAGTAGCATGAATGGATGTACCTCAAATCCCTCCATCCTAATTTAGGAGTAAGTATGGAATTGAATGTACCAACCTCCCATTGGTCAAATGACACTTTGTGCTTCTAGGGATAATCTTTTGGCTTTATCACCTTCCATCATTCTAACCAGTTTTGTGGAGAACAAATCATTGTTTTTCCTATAATTATCTTTATATTCATGGATGGTGATTTGGGGTAAATGGGCATATATCAAATGGTTTCCCACCTTGGTGCCCAGAGTACAAATGTTCTTCAACCCTTGCTTGTTGGCTCTCATGGCACATGAGTAAATAACATATGAAGACATATAAAAGCATTTGGTTTTGGGAAATTTTGTTATCTATTCATATAATTTGTCACTTATAAAAAAATTTCAATGCAATTGCATTTGACTTTTCATCAGGTTGGATATTAGTACAAACATCTAGGGTTCAAATTTACTTGCATCCCTTAAACCAACTATCCTGCTTAGCAAAGTTATAATATCTTGCACTTCCTGGTTGAAAATAGACCTCTGAATTACTTTGGTCTATGGTTTAATCGACTCTTGGCACCATTGGGTACTCATAATTTCTCTATCGTGTTCTTTGGCATTCTGATAAATCTTGCCATTTGTTTTCATATCAACATTGTACATTTGTATGTAAATGGGGAGACCAAATGTGCATATAATTCCTTTCTCTGAGAGGTATGCATAAATTCTCCCTTTTCTCTCAATGACCCTTTTGGTTGGGTTGTAGTAGTTTATACATTGCATAACTAATTTAGGGGCCTCCATTGCTGGCAGAAATCCTCCTACCAAAAAGAACCCATTTGCAGCAGAATTCTTGGTACATTGAGAAGCATTTTCTTGTAATACCCATGAACGGATATCAATATCAGAAGACCATCCCATATGAGTGTCTATAACCACCACATTTATTTGTATGGCTCGCGAATTTTAGTATTTGAATTGATCTTCTGGCCTTGCATCAGAAGTACTCATTTTCTCTAGTGTGTTTTGCAATTTTTAGAATGTGTGTCTTGTGTGTGAGTTAGGGTTAAATTTAACTAAAACTTACAATTTATAAAAAAATTAGTTCATTTTTTAATTAAATTCAAAAAATTAGAGAATAATCATCATTTCAATTTCTAAAGAGAAATGCCATTTTTTGAGATCTTTCAGCTTTAAAATCACTAACAAAGTGTCAGTTATCTGAAACATACCTAGTTTTGGTCAATGATGATGATCTTTCATAATGTAACTTCCAAAACCCTTAGTAGTTGTGTTACTTGATTTCTCAAAATTTACCTCTCTTTGCACGCCAATGTCGTTTCGTTCTTTCAATGTCCTTTGCAAATTTGTAGCATGACACAAAGTGGAGTATTGCAAAAGCAACTGCATGCTTGAGGTGGTGCCAAGTACATAGGTAGTTCACCACCTTCATTAATTACCTATTATTTCACAGTAATTCCTCAAATAAAGGTGAAATTATTATAGATTAGGGTCCAAATCATGAACACCTAGATTTCTACATGGGCTCGCTACTAGATGAGAAATACGACACGATGATTATATGTGGAAATCATATGTCACATTAATTATTTGTAAGGTATAGGTCATTAAAGGTATGTGATCAATTCATAATTACTGAGATTGAGAAATTTTGGTATTATTTTTTTAAAAGAAACACTAGGATCCATGAACTAACCTCTAACTTCAGAAAGAGAAAACTGGAACGAAAGAAAATACTGAGAACCGGGTTCAAAGAAGATTAAAATATTTCAAAGAAAACTCTCTGGTTTATGACTTTCGAATAAGAAACTAAAAGGAAATAATAAAATACCAAACTCTGGTAAAAAGGATACTACCAGGATTGATGACTTTGGTTAATGAAATACCAAGCGGAGCTAGGACCAAAAGAAGATACAATTCTCCTTGGTGCAAACACAAGACTCTAGGATTCTAGTTTCCTGTAATAGACTGAACTTCTATGAAAGGACCAAAACACTGAATCCAGGAAATAAAGGATAAAGTAAAAGGCCAAGTGAAATTGAAAGTGAGATCAATAGCCAACCAATTCATAGAACAACGCCAAAGAAAACAAAAGCAAAGAGGAGTAGAGATAAGGAAAAAAAAGGGGGTCCACATTTTTCCAAGAGGAAAAATGGGGCGTGTTGTGAGACCACACAACAATGAGCTTTAAAAGGTGACTTTTGGTGAAAGGTACAAAACATTTTCGCCTTTCCAAATATTCTTGTTGATTACTATTTCTGTTAGATTTGATTAATGTTCTTCATTTGCATTTTATGACTTGCATTTTGGAGTTTGTTTGATGGTCTTAAACTTTCTCCCCAAAGTGAAATTTAGTTCATACTCCCATCCTTACATATATATGAAATTTTTTGTTTCATACCTTGATTTGACTCACCTTTTGGTTGATAGTCACTTCATTTTTTGGATCTCATTTCCTTGAATGAAATTAGGAAAATAGGTCATTTTGGTGAACACCCTTTCATAAAATTTCTCCCCCCAACATATTTTTCTTTGTTTTATTGTGGTGAACCTGACTTTCATCACTTCATTTTCTGATTTTGGATTCCTCTTTCACCCTTGATTTAGATCTTGCATTCATTTTCATCTCTTTGCATTGAATTAGGTCTCATTTAGGTTGTCTTGTTTGCATTGCATCTAGGATTTTTAGGATTGCATTAGTTACATTCTTTAAATCTAAAAAATATTAAAAAAATAGTCATCTTGCATATCATTTTCATATCATTGCATCATATAAAATTGCATTCGAAAATTAAAACAAAATTGCATATTAAACTAGGTTTTCTAGGTTGTCATTTTGTCATATTTTGCACTTGCATTTAACACTAAATTGTCAGAAAATTAAAACTAAAACTTGTTATATTAGACCAAAATCTAGAAACTACTAAAAATACTGAGAAATCTATAAAAAATTGTTTTAAAACCCTAACCTCGGACCCATTCACCCTAGGGCGAATGAGTCCCTAATTAGGGTCACATTTTGATTTTCTAGGCATTGAAACATTCATTTTTGCATTCATGTTTGTTATTTTCAGATTTTTGTTTTATTTGCAAAATTTCTATTTAATTAATTTGAGCATATCTAGCTTAATTTGATAAATTTAGTGCATTGTGTGATTTCAAAATTGCATTTACAAGACTTCATTTTTCAGGTTTTTGCATTGTGTAATTAGAAAATTACCTTGTTTAGAATATAAAAAATTACTTTTATATTCCTAGGTCATTACACTGCATTTTAAATGCTTTCCATTTTGGATTGACATTGAGTTTGTGAATCTTGTATGTGCTTCACAACTTGGTGTCCTATTAGCAATACTATTTTGAGACATAATTTGATATTCATGTCATCCTGCAGTACACCATTCACCATAGATCTTTGGTTTTCTAAATCTCTTTCTAATACTATTGATAATCAACCCCCTATGGATCATAACATGCATACCTCATTTCCAATGACTTCCTTACCTACAACCAATGTGCATGATATTAATAATAGCATCCCTACCATGACTAGTTGTTCTCACTTGCTTTGGGGTATACTCAAAGCCAAGGTGAAACTTCAATTCCTCCTTCCAAAATCCCCATCTCTATTCCTACATACACTAGTACTCATGTTACAACAACCATTTAGCCTACTATCAATGTCAACACTTCCTTAGGTATTTCCACATGGAATCCTTCTAGCTTTCTGTATTCAAATCTCATATGTCCTCAATCATCTCCCCTTACAAACCTACTATTCACTTGCCTTTTGTAAACATACAACACTCCACCTTATTCCCCTGAGCCATCTTATAATACCAACAATGATCCCATCATTAACATACCTTTGCAAAACATGTCATCCCTTGAACAACAAATTGTCACCCTAAATCAAAACAATAATGGTCAACCTTCACAATACATCAAAACCAACCCATTATCCTTGAAGATATTGAGAACATAAATGCCCAAGGTATAGAAATTCCTAGATTTGAAAAATATGGTGGCAAAGGAGATCTTGTTAGCCATGTTTCTGCTCAAAAATCTCTATGTAGCGACTTCATCTTTGAAGATAAGCTCTTGGCTAAACTCTTCCTTAGATCCTTAAAGGATGCTACTTTAGAGTAGTTTTTCTCTTTACCAAACAACTCAATAAACTCATTCAATAATCTTATTGATGCCTTTTACAACCACTTCCACATTCACATGGGTCCCAAGATGACCCTAGCTGATTTAATGACATGTAAACAAAATGATGATGAAAAGGTTACTAATTTTATAGCACAATATTAGATGTTGTATTAAAAAATAAGCATTAAGATTCCTAATACTGACCTTCAACAAATTTTTATTACCAATTTACAAAAAATATTCGAAACCAAACTCGAGATGTTGAAATTACCATCCTTAACATAGTTATGTACAACCCTTCATGAATATCAAAATTTTTCTTATGGTTGTGACGTGAAAAACCCCCTAGCCATCCTACAAATTTTGAATCAGCACCTCAAAATAGTTACCAACCATTCAAGAAACATAATAGGGGATTTTTACAAATTAATCCCCCTCAACCAGATCAACTAGCTAATAACCAAGTGATTTCCATAAAGATGAAAAATCCTTTTTCCTTTGTTGATAGGAATAGAAAATTTACCCCTCTACTTGATACCCTTCATAATATCACGCAACAACTCGTGAATAAAAATATTCTTTCCTTGCCTCCTATTACAGCTCCTAATCATATTAAACCATTACCCTCAAACTATAGATCAAATTCTTATTGCCATATCTACCAACAAAATGGAAATGATACAAAACATTGTAAGCATCATAAACATCTTGTGCAAGACCTCATTGATTCTAACCCACTTGAAATTATAGGTTTCAATGATCAAGGTAATAATTCTATAGCTCCTCCTAACCAAAACTTTAAAATATTTACCAATTCCATTCCGAGACACAATATTTCATTTTTCAAAGATAGTGAAACAAAAAATGATGTGATTAATGTTGACATAGATGGTGAAAACACAAAATATTACAATGACAAAAGATTGATTAAAAAGGTGTCATTTATTGAGGCTACACCTTGTAAGGGTCAAACCAAAATTCCCCTTGATATTGCTTTCTCACAAACTGAAATAATAAAACATGCACCCGATGGTCCTCTTTATATAGCTTGAAGAATCAATGACAAGCCTACTAATGGGATATTAATTGATCTCCTCTATGTAGAGAACATGATCATTGAAGAATTCCTATTTTTGCATGAACTCTATCAAGATACATATGAAAGACTGAAAGCATGGATTAAAACACATAATGGTTTTGATTTCCCTACAATTGGCTCGATAAATCTCCCTCTAAAGGTTGAACCAAAAAAATTAAATGTCTCATTCACCATCATCCCATCGTCAGACCAATTTCATGTGAAGTTGGGTTATCCATGGCTTCGCTCCATGAATTTTGTCCCGTCAGTTGTGAATAAATGTTTGAAGTTTCCCTTTGGAAATGAAATCTTTATAGTGCATCATAGTGGCTTTAATCCTCTGTCTTCTCATGGGAAATTTTCATTAGATTTATTTTGGCCTGAGCTTGTTGAACCTATTAGACCCCATGAAGACTTCTTTTTCAAAGAATATTAAAAATTTAAGGCAAAGCACATAGTAGAATTATCCCTTAGAAATATGCCTCAACCCATGATCAAGCCACTTATCCTTGAAAAAACCATGATTGAACCAGAAGCCCTTCCAAATATCCAACAACAACCTATGACAAATCCTCCTACCATTTCCTATAATAAACAATGAGGCAATGAAATCAATCCTATTGTGCCTCCTAAAGTCAAACAAGTTTTCAAAGCTAAAGAGAAAGTGGTTGAAAAGCCTCCCATGGTTCCTTTCGTTCCTCCCCTAAGAGAAGAAAATACACTGATGGTTGAAAAACCTGCTCCTACACAATCACAAATTGAAAAGAGAATGACAATAAACCAAGATTCTAGAGATTGTAGGAGTAGACATCATATTATTGATTGTATGTTACAAACTAAAGAAGAAAATAGCAACACAGAAAATAAACCAAACTTTCCTAAAGAAATGCATGATGATTATATACCTTCACTGCAACATAAACAGGGACCTTCCATGGACATTATCATTTGACCTCATGTTGTGATTAATTTAGATGATGACATTGATATTGCAAAGATTGATGAACAAGTGCATAATGATTTGAATTCATTATTCTCTTCTTCCATGTTCCAAACTTAAATGATTATAAGAGTGTTGAACTTGGTGCTTGTCCTAGTTCAGCACTTGTTGTTGTCTCTTTGGTTAGTTTTCCACCTTTCATATACACTGAACAAGATTCAAATATGGATGACCTACTAATAGGTTGACTTACATATGCCTTACTAATCTTTGCATTGTTTTCTTTTTCATGTTTCTTTATGTGATTGCATGTGTGTAATATGATCCCATGTATTGTTTTGTTTGATGTATCTATCTATTTTTTTGTATTCCTTTATATCTACCTACATTCTTCTATATGTTGTAAACATTATATTCTTTTCATTTGTCTTGTGTTTTCCTTTTTGGGATGATGCAAGGCGTTGAGAAATTTAGGTCTCTTCCATGTTGACCCAAATTCTTTTTCTTTTTTTTTTTCTCTCTATGTGTCATTCTTACATTTCTATGAGTATTTGGGGAATGATGAAATTTTCAAGCTCTATAACAACACTATATCTAAGACATACTGACCTCAAATCCATAGATCCCTTATGTATTTTAGGGGGAAACCCCTCCTTCCTTTCTCATGATGTAACTTTATTTTGGAAGATATGACTTGGAAAAGGTCTTTCTAAGTAAGCTCTCATGTCTTAGGATTGAACATTTTCTACCCTAAAGAAATTTCTCATAGCAATGGTCTGAGCAACTGCTTTAAAGTGGGGGAATATATAAATTATATCTTTCAATATTTATCATGTTTCATGGTGTGATTTTTTGTATTTTTGTGATCCATCCTTTTCTTGGTGGTGTCATTGGCTTTGATGTCCTCCAAGAGTATGATATTTCTTTTCATATGACTTTCCTCTTAGAGGTTATGTGATGCACTGTATTCCCTAAGTTGTGAATCTTTTACACTTGACTTGTCCACTCTTGGAGACATTAGGCACGATTTTACATAAGAAGAAGACGTTACACAAACTAAGAAAGATCCGTTTGAACAAATAATGATGTGATGAATGTTGACATGGATGATGAAACACACTATTTCATTTCTCATTTTCTAGTGAAACAAAAAATAATGTGATGAATGTTGACACAGATGATGAAAACATAAAATATGACAATAAGGAAAAACTGATTAAAAAGATGTCATTTATTGAAGCTACACCTCGTAAGGGTCAAACAAAAATTCCCCTTGATATTTCTTTCTCACAAAATGATAATCAAATATGCACCCAATGGTCCTCTTTAAATAGCTAGAAGAATCAATGAAAATCCTACTAATGGGATATTAATTGATCTCGTCTATGAAGAGAATGTGATCACTAAAGAATTCCTATTTGTGCATGAACTCTATCAAGATACATATCAAAGACTAAAAGAATAGATTAAAAAACATAATGGTTTTGCTTTCCCTACGATTGGCTCAATTAATCTCCTCTAAGGTTTGGACCAAAAACATTAAAAGTAGCATACACCATCATCCCATTTTTGGACCAATTTCAAGTGAAGTTAGGTTATCTATGGATTCGATCCATGAATTTCGTTTGGTTAGTTGTGAATAATTTTTTGAAGTTTCCTTTTGGCAATGAAATATTTGCAGTGCATCATAACTTGGCTATAATAATGTGTCTTCCCATGGGAACTTTTCATTGATTTCTTTTGGCCCGAGCCTATTGAACCTATTATACCCCGCGAAGACTTGTTTTTCAAAAAATATGAAAATTTTAAGGAAAAGAACATAGTAGAATTATCCCTTATAAATATGCCTCAACCCATGATTGAATCAAAAGACCTTCTAAATATCCATGAACAACCTATGACAAATCCTCCTATCATCTCCTATAAGAGACCACAAAACAATAAAATCAATCTTGTTGTACCTCCTAAATTCAAACAATTTTACAAAGCTAAAGAGAAATTGGTTGAACAAGCTCCCATGGTTCTCTTTGTTCCTCCCCTAAGAGAAGAAAAGAAACCTATGGTTGAAAAGCCTACTCATACACAATCACAAATAAAAAATAGAATGAGAAGAAACCAAAATGCTAGAGAGAATAGGTGTAGAAATTGTGCTATTCCTCATATGTTAAAACCTAAAGAAGAAAAGAGAAATGTACAGAAAATCAAAATCCAAAATTTCCTAAAACAATGCATAATTATTCAATACCTTCATCGCAATGTAAGAAAGGACCTTCCATGGACATTATGATTTGACCTCCTATTGTGATTAATTTAGATGATGACATTAATATTGCAAAGATTGATCAACCAGTGCATGGGTAAGTGCAAAAATATGGGGGGCCAAAAAGGGGGCTTAAGTGGCTACCTTTTTCTGAAATCGGGAAATACTGACCTTGGACGTGAAATTGACGATAGTTACACTCAAAAAAATTAGATGCAAAACAAACAAGGATCATAGTGCTTCGAGTCTACTTTCTAAACTACTAATTTATTTTGAAAATGGTTATGATTAAGGGGTTCAAAAGAGGAATGCACAAAAATTAGTGTTTTTTTTGTTAGAAAAACATAACATAACAACTTTTGTGTGTACCTAGCATGGTGACCTTTTTATTAGTATTTTAAAATCACTTCAATGAGAAATTAGCTAATAGTATGTAGTTGATGCATGATTTTTTGATTATTTTTTAATGAATATTTGATTTTTTTACTAATTTTCAAAGTGGGCACTTCTTGAAAAATAGAATTTTGACCATGCTACCCCTATAAATTTTGGAAACTAATTGATTTTTTTTAAAAAAAATTGTAGAATGGAGTCTAGTTTCTAAAAATGTAATTTATTTAAAATTTATATGAACGGTTATTTATAGTGAAAAAAACACTATTTTTTTCCAAAAAAGAGACACACAAACAAAATAAACTATAGATGAAAGGCTTAACATTTTCAAAAAATGAAAAAAATTACATCGTTGGATAGCTAAGAGAGACCCTAGCATTACCCAGGTGTTTGATTTTTTTGACATTGAAACAAGTGCAATCTTGATGGTGAGCACGAACCTGATTATGTGAAATATTTTATAATTTGCAAAAAGCACATCTCTAGCCATTGGGAAGACCCTCTAGGCCTTTGGGTTGGTATTCCAAGGCAAATACCAAGCCTAAGGCTTGAGGATTCCCAAAGAAAGATAAAACATGAGTGTGTTATAATGCACTTGTGTTATATCTTAGTTTTGACATGGTTTTTTGTGTTTGTGCAGGACATGTCTAGTGGGACATAACATGAGCACGGTATAACACGCTCGTGTTATGTCTTGCTCTATGTTAAATTCTACTCTATTGAATGTATGTTTATATATTTATATTTTTGTATTTACATGTATGCTTGTATGGCATGTATGTATGTATGCCTATATGTATGTAATATTGTATCTACATATGTAAATGTATGCTTGTATGCTTGTATGTATGCAGAATTGTCTGTACATATGGATTATGCTTGTATGTATGTATGTATGTATGTATTTATTTATGTATGTCTTTAGAGGGAGGGATAATTTTAAGAGAGAGAGAGAGTTGTCTAGGTAGGGTGGGGGGGAGAGAGGGAGGGAGAGACTTGAGAGAGAGAGAGAGAGGTAGTGAGAGATAGTCTTGAGAGAGGTAGCAAGGGTGGAAGAGATAGTATAAGAGAGAGGGAGTTGGAGAGAATGGGTTGGAGTGAGAGGGACTTAGCTAGGTAGGGTGGGAGGGATAGAGAGAGAGAGAGGTGGGAGAGAGAGAAATGTAGAGAGAGAAAGTTTTGTAGGTTGGGTTCTAGAGGGAGATACTTGAGAGTGTGAGGGGGGTGAGAGGGAGAGACTTGAGAGATAGGTAATGAGAGGTAGTGCCAAAGATAGGAAGTGGGAGAGAGAGGGAGTGTGAGAGTGAGAGACCAGAGAGAGGGAGAGGGTGTGGGAGGAAGTGACTTGAGAGAAGGAGAGATATAAGGGGTTGGAGTGAGAGGGACTTATCTAGGTAGGGTGGGAGGGATAGATAGAGAGAGGGGGGAGAGAGAGAGAGACCTACCTATGTAGGGTGCCAGAGACCTGAGAGAGAGGGGGGGTGGGAGGGAGAGACCTGAGAGGGAGGGAGAGAGAGGGAGTGATGGATAGGTAGTGGGAGGGAGATATAGATATATATATAGAAGGAGCAAGAAGGAGTGGTATGGATTGATTGAGTGAGAGGTACGTAGAAAGAGGGAGAAGGTAGATAGAGACAATTAGAGAGGGTAGGAGAGAGCGAGGGAGAGAGAGGTGACATGTATAGAGAGAGATAAAGGGATATGGGTTGATGGTATAGGGTTGAGGGATTAGGGTGGAGGACCTATAGGGTTGATGGTTTAGGGTATTAGGTTGAGGGTATAGGGTTGAGGGATTATGGTTGAGGATAGAGGGTATTGGGTTGAGGGTAGTAGGTAGAAGGTTTAAGGGTTTAGAGTTGAGGATTTAGGTTTGAGGGTAGAGGGTTTATGGTATAGGTTTGAGGGTATATGGTTGAAGGGTTAGGTTGAAGGTCCAATGTAAAGGGTGGAGGGTATAGGGGTTGAGGGTTTAGGGTTTAAGGGTTGAGGGTTGAGGGATTAAAGGTTGAGGGTTGTATGTATAGGGTAAATCGGAAAGGGTAGAGGGTTTAAGGTTTTAGGATTTAATGGTTGATGGTTGAGGGTTTAAGGTTGAGGGTAGAGGATTGAGGGTATAGGGTTAAGGGATTATGGTTGAGGGTCCAATGTATAGGGTAGAGAGTATAGGGGTTAAGAGATTATGGTTTAAGGATTGATGGTTGAGGGTAGAGGGTTGCAGGTTTAATAGTTGAGGGATTAAGGGTTGAGGGTTTAGGAATTAGGGTAGAGATATTTATTGGGTTTAATGGTTTAATGGTTGAATTATTAGGGTTGAGGGTAGAGGGTATTGGGTTGAGGATAGAGGGTTGAGGGTTTAGGTTTTAGGTTTGAGTGTTTAAGGGTTTAAGGGTTTTGGGTTTAGGGTTGAGGGAAAAGGGTAAAGAGGGAGGGATTCATGGATGGAGAGATGGAGGGAGAAGTGAGATAGAGAGGAGAGAAGAGCATTGACGGAAAAAGATATATGAGGGTTGAGGATCCAATGTATAGGGTAAAGGGTTGATAATTGAGGGTATAGGGTTGAGGACCTATAGGGTTGATTGTTTGGGGTATTGGGTTGAGGGTATAGGGCTGAGGGATTAGGGTTGAGGGTACATATGGTTTAAGTATTAGGGTTGAGGGTCCAATGTATAGGGTAGAGGGTATCTAGGTTGAGGGTTTAGGGTTTGAGGGTTGAGGATTGAGGGATTAAGGGTTGAGGGTTTAATGTATAGGGTAGAGGATAGAGGGTAGATGGTTTAAGTGTTTAGGGTTTAAGGTTGATACTAGAGGATTGAGGGTATAGGTTATGGGGATTAGGATTGAGGGTACAATTTATAGGGTAGAGGGTATAGGGGTTGAGTGATTAGGGTTTAAGTGTTGAGGGTTTAGGGTTGAGGGTTGAGGGATTAGGGTAGAGAGTTTACTTGGGTTTAAGGGTTGAGGGATTAGGGTTGAGGATATATGGTATTGGGTTGAGGGTACAGAGTAGAGGGTAGAGGGTTTAAGGGTTAAGGGTTGAGGGTTTAGGGTTTAACGTTGAGTGTTCAAGAGTTTAAGGGTTTAGGGTATGCGGTTGAGGGATTAGGGTAGAGGAAGGGATGGATGGAGGGAGAGATGGAGGGATAAGTGAGATATAGAGAAGGAGAGAAGAGGAGGTAGGGACAAAGATATATGAGGGTTGAGGATCCAATGTATAGGGTAGAGGTTTGAGAATTGAGGGTATAGGGTTGAGGACCTATAGGGTTGATAGTTTAGGGTATTGGGTTGAGGGTATATTGTTGAGGGATGAGGGTAGAGGGTAGAGGGTAGAAGGTTTAAGGGTTTAGGGTTTAATGGTTTAGGGTTGAGGGTAGAGGGTTTAGGGTTTAGGGTATAGGTTTGAGGGTATGTGGTTGAAGTATTAGGGTAGAGGGTATAGGGGTTGAGGGTTTAATGTATAGGGTAGAGGGTAGAGGGTAGAGGATAGAGGGTTTAAGGGTTTAGGGTTTAAGGGTTGAGAGTTTAGGGATTAGATTTTAGGGTAGAGGGTTGATGGTATAGGGTTGATGGATTAGGGTTGAGGGTCTATTGTATACGGTAGAGCGTATAGGGGTTGAGGGATTAGGGTTTAAGGGTTGAGGGTTGAGGGTAGATTATAGAGGGTTGAGGGTTTAAGGGTAGAGCGGTTAAGGGTTCAGGGTTGAGGGATTACGGTTGAGGGTAGAGGGTATTGGGTTAAGGGTAGATGATAGAGGGTTTAAGGGTTTAGGGTTTAAGGTTTAGGGTTGAGGGATTAGGGTAGAGAGGAAGGGATGGATGGATGGAGAGATGGAGGGAGAAGTGAGATAGAGAAGAGAGAAGAGGATGGAGGGAAAAAGATATATGAGGGTTGAGGATCCATTGTATAGGGTAGATGGTTGAGAATTGAGGGTATAGGGTTGATGGTTTAGGGTATTGGGTTGAAGGTATAGTGTTGAGGAGTTAGGGTTCAGGGTACATATGGTTGAAGGATTAGGGTTGAGGTTCTAATGTATATGGTAGAGGGTATAGGGGTTAAGGTTTTATTCTTTAAGGGTTGAGGATTAAGGGATTAAGGGTTGATGGTTGACGGTTTAATGTATAGGGTAGAGGGTAGAGGGTAGAGGGTTTAAGGGTTTAGGGTTTAAGGGTTGAGGGTTTAAGGTTGAAAATAGAGGATTGAGGGTATAGGGCTGGGGGATTAGGGTTGAGGGTCCAATGTATAGGGTAGAGGGTATAAGGGTTGAGGGTTGAGGGATTAGGGTAGATATTTTGCTCAGGTTTAAGGTTTATAGGGTTGGGGGATTAGGTTTGAGGGTAGAGAGTATTGGGTAGAGGGTAGATGGTTTAAGGGTTTATAGTTTAATGGATGAGGGTTGAGGGTTGAGGTTTTAGGGTTGAGTGTTCAATATTTTAAGGGTTGAGGGCATATTCTTGAGGGATTAGGGTAGAGAGGGAGGGGTGGATGGAGGGAGAGATGGAGGGAGGGTTTAGTTTTTAAGGGTTGAGGGTTGAGGGTTGAGGGTTTAGGGTAGAGGGTTGAGGGTTTATGGTTGAGGGTTTAGGGTAGAGGGTTGAGGGTATAGGGTTGAGGGATTAGGGTTGAGGTTCCATTGTATAGGGTAGAGGGTATAGGGGTTGAGGGATTAGGTTTTAAGGGTTTAGGGTAGAGGGTAGAGGGTAGACGGTAGAGGGTAGAGGTTAGAGGGTAGAAGGTTGAGGGTAGAGGGTAGAAGGTTTAGGGTGTAAGGGTTGAGGGTTGACGATATAGGGTTGAGGGATGACAGTTGAGGTTAGAGGGTAGAAGGTTTAAAGGTTTAAGGTTTAAGGGTTTAGGGTTGATGGTTTAGGTTTGAGGGTTTAGGGTTGAGGCTAGAGGTTTGAGGGTAGAGGGTTTAAGGGTCTAGGGTTTAAGGGCTTAGGGTTGAGGGTATAGGTTTGAGGGATGAGGGTTTAGGGTATAGGGTACAAGGTTTAAGGGTGTAGGGTTTAAGGGTTTAGGGTTTAGGGTTGAGGGTAGAGGGTTTATAGTGTAGGTTTGAGGGTATGTGGTTAAAGGATTAGGGTAGAGGGTATAGGGTATAGGGGTATAGGGTTGAGGGATTAGGGTTGAGGTTCTATTTAATAGGGTAGAGGGTATAGTGGTTGAGGGATAAGGGTTTAAGGGTTGAGGTTGAAGGTTTACGGTTTATGGTTTAAGGGTTGAGGGTTGAGGTTTTAGGTTTTAGGGTAGAGGGTTGAAGTTATAGGGGAGGGATTAGGGTTGAGGGTAGATGGTATAGGGGTTGAGGGAGGGTTTAGGGTAGGGTAGAGGGTAGAGGGTAGAGGGTTTTGGGGTTTAAGAGATGAGGGTTGAAGATTGAGGGTATAGGGTTGAGGGTCCATTCTATAGGGTAGAGGCTATAGGGTTTGAGGGATTAGGTTTTAATGGTTTAGGGTAGAGGGTAGAGGGTAGAGGGTTGAGGGTTGATTGTAGATGGTTTAAGGGTTTAGGGTTTAAGGGCTGAGGGTTTAGGGTTTAGGGTATAAGGTTGAGGGATTAGGATTGAGGGTCCATTGTATAGGGTAGATGGTATAGGGGTTGGTGGTTTAGGGTTTAAGGGTTCAGGGTTGAGGGTAGAGGGAGTTAAAACACAATGATCTACTGAGAGGGGGGTGAATGAATAGATATTAAACTATGAGGAAGAAAATATGAGGAAGAGAGTTCTTGCAGACTTGTGTCCAGAAATGTCAATTGAAGAGATGGATTCACTTCTTGAAAGAGCTAAAAGGGAATTTAAGAGCAAGACAAGGGTGAATAAACTCATGATTGGTGAAACTAATGCCATTGTTTGTGAAACTAAGGAAATTATGGAAGATTTTCTGTGAAAGAATAAGATTAACATTAAGGAAATGAATGTTGACAATGTTCTAAGAAATGTGGAAGTGAATGATGAATTAAATGAGGTAAAAGTCAATGAAGAAAAGAATGTCGATGAGGAGAATTTGAGTGCATCTGATCCTCCAGAAGTTGTGAATATTTTGATTCCTCCTAGTGTGGAAAATATAGAGATTCCTATGGAAACTGAAGTTCCTAAGGTGGTATTAGCTAAGGAGAAGGTGGTGCAAAATGAAGAGGTTGACATACCTAAAATAAATCCAGAAACAATCTCAAAAGTTCCCAAGGCTGGAGAAGAAAAAGTTTTGGAAATCAGAGTGGAGGCAAGAGACACTGCCAAGGAAGTGAAGAGTTGTTTGATGGAGCAATAGGAAGATTTTGATCCTGAATTGGATGAAATTTCAATCAATTTATCTACTCTATCCCCAATTTAGATGATGAAGGTGGCATCAATTGCTCAAGCTAAAGCCAGTGAGAAGATTCTAAAGTCTCACATAAAGGATAGTGAACTACTAAACCTTGCATCCAAAGCTTTGCAGAAATTAATTCCTACTAATGTCATGGACCCATTAGGTTCCCCTTCAGGTGAGCTAAAGAAGCTAATAAATCTTGTAAGTACTCAATTTGAGTCTCTTGAGAAGTCTATCGAGGATAAAGTGCAAAAGGAGTTTAATAGAAAAAGACTTAGTCAGTTGAAGGTAGTAATTGCAAAGGATACAACTTTGTTAGCTACTTGCATGAAGAACATTCAAAATTATATATTTGAAGCTTGAAAAGCCTACAAGTTTTTTTTGGTACTATCCAAGTTTACTGAAGGTAATGAGAAGAAGATGAAGGATTTGTAAAATCAATTAGCTATCATTTCTACTACTTTTGATTTGTTAGCTAGTGATTTGGTTTAGCAAGAAGGTCAAGTCACAGGTCTACTTGACAAATAAGATGTTTGAAGAATTAAAATGACAAAATTGTGGGGAGAGTAAATGAACTCAAAGAAATTTTTTTTCCAAAGATTGAGACAATGATGAGTTCTTTGAAGGAAGCGAAAGCTATTGTAGTAGTCAGTGACCTAGAGAATATTGAAATTGTAGAAACCCAATCTTATCTAATGTATGGTCACATAATAGTTTTGGAAAGTCTCAAAAAGGTTTGTGATAATAATTTAAGAGTGCTAAAGCAAGATTTTTCATATATTTTCAAACTTTTGTAAGTTACAAGTTCATACCTGTACAGTTTTGGAATTTTGTTTTGGTTTCCCCAATTTTTCCATTGATTTCAAAGGGGGAGAAGTGTAAAGTGAAAAATGTATAGTCATCGTAGGGGGAGTTTTTTTTCCAAGGTTGAAAGATTGAAGTTTTTAATGGCAATGTAACTCATGTTGGTTTTGATCTGACACTTAGTCATTTTTCACTAAGTGTTGCTATCAATGCCAAAGGGGTAGATTGTTGGAAAGAGACATTGTAGTTATGCTTTGGTGTTATCACTGATGGAAACCCTAGACGGTAATTAGATCAGCATGACATCATTTGTTCCTACCGATAGTCATAGTGAGAATAGTCAGGATGAACAGAGCATCCGATAGATTGGAATTCAATGATTCACATACATATTTCTAGTTATTATCCTAAGTTATGGATCTCATGGGAGGTCTATCAGTATATTTCATGTGTTTTCTAGCAATCTCAATGCCTCATATTAAGTCTTGTGTGAGTTTGGAGATCTGGTTGATATTTCTTTGTTTATCAGTATTTTGGGGCTGACTCATTTCATAAAATGTGTTGTGGATGTTTAGGGAATCTTTATTCAAATATTTATGTGTTTGCTCATTTTTTCTAGGTCCAAGCTAAGTTTTAGCCAACCGTTGTGGATGTGCATTGAATTTCACTTATGATTTGAGCTGACAAGAAGCAAATATTTCTAAGTTTTATTAGAGCCAACTTGTAGCGATTAAATCCTTAGTGGCAGATATATATAGATGATCTCTCATATCTTTAGGATGTATGTGTGTGGTGTGTCAATTTTTATTGCGAATACCAGAAGAGTGTTAGAGGGATTTTATGCACAATTTCACTTGTGCATAAAGATTTTGTCAAGCAAGTCAAAGTAGAGCAGAGTAGAAGTTCAGTATTAGTCTAAAGGACAGAAGATTGACATCAGAGCTAAACTAGAACTGTAATCAAGCATTTGTAGATGCTAATCTCTCATTTCATTATCTTGGATTTAATCCAAATATTTGTAAGGTAGTGAGCCTTCCTATTTTGAGCAGTGAGCTCTAGGAAATGTGCTTGAATGAAAGTGCATTCCCATTTTGTAATCTTTCTTTTGGGTATACTCAAAACTTATTGTGGATTGGCCATCCACTATGGTTTTTCCTCTAACAAGGTTTCCACAAAAAAAAATATCTTGTGTTATGGTGTTATGGTTGTTTGCTTTCTATTTCTGCATATTACTTTTGGTCGAATCTCCTAAGTGTATTAAACATCAGAATAATAAAGTTAAGTTTTGTAGAACACTAATTCACCCCCCCTCTCAATGTTTCTTTTTTCCAACATTACTATCATTCCTAACCCCTTGAGAAATTGTTTTACCATTCATCCTTATCTTTCAACCTTTAGAATCAAATACAACTTTATATCGATTATCACACATATGAATTACACTAAGAAGATTATGTTTTAGGCCTTCAACATATAGCATATCTTTAGTTTTGTTCTTCCCATCCAAGATCAGAATTACTTTACCACAAATATTAACAACGGTGCTATCACCTAGGCTTACTGAACCTCCTTTTTTATTTTCAAGTTTGATGAATTTATTTTTATCTCTATTCATGTGCTTGGAACAATCACTTTCAATTACCCACAAGTTTTGTTCTTTTGCATGCAGGGTAGTTTGAGCAATCATTGACTAAGTAGGAATCTACTTTTTCTCTTTCCTTACCTTTTTAGGTCTATTTTCAACCTTTTCTTCATCTTTCTTAGTGTCCTCAATTTTCCTTTCAACTTTAGAGAATGTAATTTTCTTCTTCTCAGATTGATTATATTGTCTTCTATGGTTCACTCTACAATCTCTAGCTATGTGACCAAAATTATTGCAGTTGAAACATACTACATCCATATCAATTAAAGGAGCAAATGATTTTTTAGTCATGAAAGTTATATTTCTCCTTGGATTAACTTTGCATTCTCTTTCCCTATGACCAAAGTTGTTACAAGTATAGAAATACCCATTAAAATATGATGAGTACCTGATCATGATGTATCTTTCAACTAGATATCTTCTTTTTTTAAATCTCCATGGATAGTGTACTCTTGTGAAACCATCATTTTCAATGTTCTTAGGATTTTTCTTCTTCTTTTGCTAGTTTGGATGTGTCCATTTATCTTCTTGTCTTTACTTTTCTCTTTCTCTTTAATAGACTTCTCAACTATAGTTAGCTTGTTTCCATCTCTGGAAGCATCTTCTTTGTTAGATTTTTCATCCTTAGAAGCTGATTTTTCTTCTACTCTAAATCTCTCATAAAGCTTTCTAGAAGTATCAACAAATGAACTCATTTTTTTTTCAAGTCCCAAACCATATTTTTCTTTACTAGCTAGCTTTTGTGTACTTAGCAGTTCATCTAAGATGTTAGTACCACCTTTCAACTTTGGACTTTTACTAACCTACTCATTAGCCTTCTCCAAATCATTTCTTATGGAAACTATTTCAGCTTCAAGTTTTGAGCATCTATCCATCCCTATTTGCACCTTAGACTTCATAACATCTTCAACTCTTTTGAGTTCTTCTATCTAAACTTTCAGACTGACTATCAACTTATTAGATTCCTCAAGTTCTTGAGTTGCTCTATCAGTCTCTCTTTGAGCATTCTTTTTTCAGTTTCTTATTTTCCATCTTGAGATCATCATATTTGTCTATTGACTCCTCAAGGTCTTCAAGAGCACTAATTAATTCTAAGATCAGCAACCACTTCTTCTTCCTCCTCATGTAATTCCTCAACCGATGTATCTTTCTAGTCCTTAGTTTTCTTAGCCATAAATAGAAACTCTTTTATGTTTTCTCTCATAACAATGGCATGGTCTTGTCCTCTTTTGAACTATCACTAGCATCAGAAACTCCACATTTTTCATTGGCATACAAACTCTTCTTCTTCATTCCAAAGTTCATTCTTTTTGGATGTCATTTTCTTCATTTTTCTACCATCTTCTTGCTTGGAACTATCCTCTTTACCATATGGACACTTCAAAGAAAAATTCCCTATACTCCCACAATTGAAACACTGAAATGGGAGCTTACCTTTATACTTAACAGACCCTCTCCTAAGTCTCCTAATGAAGTTGGATTCTTCCTCATCAGATTCATCATGATCAGATGCAATGACAAAAGGTTTGTCCATTTTATCAACTTCATCTTTCTCTTTTCTAACCACCTTAAATGCAACTTCTCTTTGGGATGATTCAACATTGGGAATTCTCATCTCATAGACCTGTAGTAATTATGCCATGTACTTCATCAAGAGTGAGTTATCAATTTCTCTACCTTCCACTATAGCATAGATCTTGGCATCATATTTAGTTGTCATAGACCAAAGAAATTTCAGCACATCTTCTTTTAGGTCTACACCATATCCTTTAATGGCATTTACCACATCATCAACTCTCTGAAGATAGTATGCAATCTTCTCTTCTTCGGTCATTGTCAAGCATTCAAATTTTTCTCTTAGCACTTACAACTTTGTTCACTTGACTTTGGTGTCATCTTCATAGATCTTTTTTAGTTTTTCCTAGAAATCATAAGCAGTTTTACAATGCATAAATTTTCTATGTATAGATTCATACAAGTTGTTCATAATAATGAACCAAGCTTTCTTATTCTCCTCATGAAGTTTCTTTGTTTCTGAATCAATAGGAGTTGTAGCAGGAATAGTATATTGGGTTTCGACTTCAGTTCCAAGAGAAATTAAGTATCCTTCAATTAATGAGATCCATTTAGCATAGTTGGTTCCATCAAACCTAGGTAGCTTGTTTGAACCTTCCTGAAGTTCCATTGTGTTCACCTTTCCAAGATCAACTTGAGCTAGTTAAGATTCTCCTAGGGAACCTTGCTTTGATACCAATTGTTAGAACACAATGATCTATTGAGAGGTGGGTGAATCAGTAGATATTAAAAATTTTAGTTCTTAAAACCTTTTGAATATTCAACCTTAAACATAAGTGTGTAGATTGAAATACTAACATATATGATAGCTACAAGCACAAGAGAGACAACATTCTAAAGAATTTATCAAAATAGAGCACTCTAAACAACATCATCATAAGGAAGAGATCACTTCTAGACCACCAAATCAAGAACCATTTGAGTTGAGAGCACATAACACTGTTATAAACCTAATTCCATAATGATAATTCAAAAGATGTAAATGTGGAGGAATGCGGAGCAAAAAACATTGTCTCTGTCACTACAAATTGTATAGATAAAGTAGTTTTTACTCTAGTGAACATAACTCCTTCAACTCATCATATTGGACACTCCAACTTCAAACATACCATCTTTAAAAATTCCTCTAAATAACTATCAATCCATAGAAAAAGATATTCATTGTGTAGGAAATGTGGAGCAAACTACTAGACCATTCTTACCGAAGGAAAAAAATTGAAGCATAGCATATCAGAGGCTCACTCAACTCATCATACTAGAGCACCAAACCATGGGAACTCCTGCTAGAACACATATAACCCCATTATAGACCTTCTTCCAGATCTACAAGACCTGAAGCAAGATAGCGGAGAAATGTGGAGCAGATACATTTCTCCCAGTCCATAGATAACCAACTCTACAAGATCAGTTCACAAATTGGTGAACTCAACTTTCACTCTTCATCAAACTAGCGGTTGTAATCCAAGATATATCACCCATAAATGTCCTTGAACAACACATCAGATCCACATATGCATAAGATCAACATAGTAGTAATGTAGAGCACACACTGGAGTACAGTCTCAACATATATTGGAGCATATCTTGAACCTACAATCACTTGTGTCCTTCAACTGCAACAACTTACATTGTGTTGACATCAATGAAAAGATGAGGTAGACACATATTTGCAACAATGTGTAAAGGGTAGATGATATAGGGTTTAAGGGTTAAAGATTTAAGGGTTAAGGGTTGAGGGTTTAGGGTAGAGAGATAGGAGTGAGTGAGAGAGAGAGAGAGAGAATTGAGAGAGGGAGAAGGAGTAGGAGGGAGAGTCTTGAGAGAGAGAGGGGGGGAGTGGGAGAGAGATAGGAGTGAGTGAGAGAGATAAAATTGAGAGTGGGAGAGGGGGTAGGAGGTAGATACTTGAGAGAGAGAGATGGAGGGAGTGGGAGAGAGATAGAGGGTAGAGGGTAGAGGGTTTAAGGGTTTAAGGGTAGAGGGTAGAGGATAGAGAGAAAGAGAGAGAAAAGAAACGTATATAAAATTGACTTTCTAATAATGTGAGAGTGATTTGAACCTATATAATGCTTTGATGGGTTCAGGTAGTGAAGGTACGTCTTCAGTTCATATATTTTTTTGGTTGATGGATGATACTTAAATTGTACCATATGAGAATTGTTGTACACTGATAGGGTCAAGTGAGCTACACTCTTTCCTTATCTCAAATGCGGGTTCATGGAGTATCAATACACAGAAGATGGCATGCTTTTTTTCTTTATGTACAATGCAAGCCTAGGATGATTGTGAGTCAAAGGAGTTGGTTGAGAAATGGTCGTTAAGTTATCTTAGCCCACTTCACATGTATCGCCCTCTAACAGAATTAGAACTAACACAAATGGATTCATTGGTCAACTTTTACCACATATTAGATCTAGTTCAACCAAGTAATATATGTACTTGCTTAGTTTTTGAAATTCTTATTGTTATCTTACTTTGTAGTGTATTTGTAATGTTGACTAATTTCAAGATATTTTTTGCACATATCAATGCAAGGCATGTTTATGCAGTTATTGCAAATGAAGAAAATGAAGAGGGAACAGACTATTACTTGTGTTGTGTTGAGGCCAAAAATAAATTGGAGGCCCCAATTATAGATGGAGAAACATTGAATACCCTATAGGCTCAGTTGTTGTTAGTAGAATGTGGCTTAGAAAGTAGCCACATAAGAGTGTTAAATATTGGTTGTTTGAGGAATTTGAAATGCATCAGAAGATTCTTCACTACTTGAACCTTGTCATGGCATCCAATTTTTGTTTAACCAAATATGGTGGTAGACCTTTGAACAAGACCTTTTGGAAGGTTCGTGAGTCTGACCATGAGGCAATACTTGACACAAGAAAGAGTAGAGTAGACTTGGATGGTTCGTTGGATTAATTTGTAAGTATGCACATTGGTTCTTCTTAATTTATACTTGTATAAACATTAATTTGTATGTTTCCAATGTTATGATTCAAATGCTATCATATAATATTTATATCATGTATGTAGGTGATTGATGAAGTTACCAGACTTGTAAATGTAGCATAGTTTATGTTTAGAACTGTGGAAAAGAATATAGAGTTCAATGGTATTTTATTTTTTCTCAAAAATATGAAAAAAAATGATGTAGGATATTCCCAATAGATAAGTAAACTAAGTGGAAGATTAAATTGTGATGTATTTATAACAAGTTACAAGTTTTCAAAAGGTTGGAAAGTAATATTTTGGTTACCTTCTATTCATGTTCTATTCATGAGAGGTTGTTGTGTGCAATAGGTATCTTGGAACTCCCAATGAAGATGTATGGATAGGAGTGACTAAGTAAGAGAGTGGCATTCCTATCCTCAATGGAAGCATCAAGATTTAAGCCTTGCTATTCCTAAGTTGGAACCAAATGGTGTGGATTTGTTGTCTATAATTTCTTTCCATCTATTTTCATTTCATTTCCATTTTGGATGCACTTTCTTTTTCTTATTTTAATTTTCCTATTTGTAAGTAAAATACTAAAAATTGATTGGTGTCTCCTTGTAGAAAATGATGATTTATGAGCCATCCAAGACAATCTCAGCCAAAAAAGTATTGCAATATCCTTATTTTGATGATCTTGAAAAATCTCAATTCTAATTTGAAGCAATTATAAAAGAGCGTTTGAAGCTTAGCAAGGGAATCTCAAGTTATTCATTTGAAGTTAACCTCATCATGAGCACCTATGATTAGAAATTATAAGATAATCTTGAATGTATGAGTGACAAATTGTAGAATATCTATGAGAATAGAGAACCTAAGGCATTGTGCTTACATGTACAAGCACTTGGGTTTTAGAATGGTGTATGAAGCCTAGGTATTAGACAATTGTACCACAAATAGAAGAATTATGACATCCAAATAAATATCAATTTATTGTAAACATAATATTATTAATATATTGAGTGTAATAACCATTGATGGTTACTAATCATTCTTTTTCTTCTTTTATTCTCTCCCAATTATAACTAGAACCAATTGACTAACTTATTATAAAAACTTAATTTATTAAAACAAATCAACCTAATGATTATATATCAATATCAATATAGCATAAAATATATTAAAATAAACACATTTGTAATGATATTTACTCACATTTTGAAATTTATCTCTTCCCTCAAACATTTGTAATTCATGCAATGTAATCCCTTAACAATCCAAATTACAAAAGGGAAGCAATGTTTGACATCCTATTACCTGGATACCATGTTAGTTACTGGAATTTCGTCTAGGGCATCAAGATCATGTAGGGAACCTCTACAGTAACCTCTCTCAGTTTTTGTTATCTTGAAGTCATTTTTCTGTGGTGTCCAATTTTGACTTGATGGAAAAAGTGTCAAATGCAAGCAATGTAAAGTTGTAAAGTGGTGCAACTTTCATTCTGCAACTTGTGTGACCAAATAGATAGTTCCAGCACATCTATATGGGTATGTTTACACTAGGAATGGTCCTCTTTTGCACCCAAACATGTTGAATTTCTCTAAGCTACGTTCAACCGCCTCGATCCCTTAAGGGTCCAAAGTGCAAAAGGGAAATAATCTTTGACATGATATTACTCAAAAACCATGATGCTTACGAACTCCTCATATAAACCTATAAGATTGCATTGGGCCCCTCTAAAATAAACTCTCTTAGTTTTTATTATCTTGGAGTCATTTTCTTGTGGTGTCCAATTTTCACTTGATGGAAAAAGTGTCAAATGTAAGCAGTGTAAAGTTGCAAAGTGTGCACATTTTGTTTTGCAACTTGTGTGACCAAACGGACTATTCCAATGCATTTGAATAGGTACGTTTATGCTAGGAATGGTCCTCTTTTTGACCCAAACACGCTGAATCGCTCTAAGCTATGTTTAATCAACTCGATCCCTTAAGGGTCCAAAGTGCAAAAGGGCAGAAATCTTTGACGGGCTATCACTCAAAAACCGTAATGCTTACAAAATATCCATCTAAGCCTATTGGATCACATTGGGCCCCTCTACAATAACCTCTCTTATTTTTTGTTATCTTGGAGTCATTTTTTCCATGGTGTCCAATTTTCACTTGATGGAAAAAGTGTTAAATGCGAAGTGTAAAGTTGCAAAGTCGTGCAACTTTCATTCTGCAACTCATGTGACCAAATGAACTATTCCAATGCATCTAAATTGGTATGTTTATGCTAGGAATGGTCCTCATTTCCCCCAAATACACTGAATCGCTCTGAGCTATGTTCAATCGGCTTGATCCCTTAAGGTTTCAAAGCGCAAAAGGGTAGCAATCTTTGATGGGATATTAATTAGAAACTATGATGTGTACAAACTCTCTGCCTATTCCTATGAGATCATGCTAGGCCCCTCTATAATAACCTCTCTTGATTTTTTTTTATCTCAAAATCATTTTCCCATGGTGTCCATTTTCCACTTGATGAAAAATGTGTCAAATGTAAGTAGTGTAAAGTTGCAAAGTGGTGCAACTTTCATTCTGCAACTTGTGTGACCAAAAAAATTATTCCAACACATAAAAATGGGTATTTTTGCACTAGGAATGGTCATCCTTTGCACCCAAACACGTTGAATCGCTCTGAGCTACGTTCAACCAACTCGATCCCTTAAGGGTCCAAAGTGCAAAAGGGTAGCAATATTTGACGGAATATTACTTCGAAACCGTGATGCTTAGGAACTCTCTGCCTAAGCCTATAAGATTATGTTGGGCCCCTCTACAATAACCTTTCTCAATTTTTTTTTCTCAGAGTCATTTTCTCATGACATCAAGTTTTCACTTGATGGAAAAATTGTCAAATGCAAGCAGTGTAAAGTTGCAAAGTGGTCTAAATTTCATTCTAAAATGCATGTGACCAAATGAACTCTTCCAACACATCTAGATGGTTACATTTACACTAGGAATGGTCCTTTTTTTGCACCCAAAAATGTTGAATCGCTCTGAGCTACGTTCAACTAGTTCAATCCTTTAAGGGTCCAAAGTGCAAAAGGGCAGCAATCTTTGATGGGCTATTACTCAAAAATTGTGAGACTTACGAACTCTCTATCTGAGCCTAAGTGATCACATTGGGCCCCTCTATAATAACCTCTCCTGGATTTTTTTGTCTTGGATTTCTTTTCTCGTGGTCTCCAATTTTCACTTGGTGGAAAAAGTGTCAAATGCAAGTAGTGTAAAGTTGCAAAGTCATGCAACCTTCGTTTTGCAACTCGTGTGACCAAACAATTTTTTCCAAAAAATATGGATGGGTAAATTTATGCTAGGAATAGTCCTCTTTCACACTCAAATCCACTTTCAACTAGCTTTATGCCTTAAGGGTCCAAAGTGCAAAATGGTTGCAATCTTTGATGAGCTATTATTTGGAAATTGTGATGCTTACAAACTCTTCATCTGAGCCTATGGGATCAAATTGGGAACCTCTACAATAACCTCTCTTGGTTTTTTTTTATCTCAGAGTCATCTTCTCAAGGTGTCTAGTTTAGAATTGATGAAAAAAGTGTCAAATACAAGTACTGTAAAGTTGCAAAGTGGTGCAACTTTCCTTTTGCAACTCATGTGACCAAACAAATTGTTCCAACACATCTTGATAGGTACGTTTACACTAGGAATAGTACTCTTTTGCACCCAACCATGCCGAATCACTCCAAGCTACATTCAACCGGCTCAATCCCTTATGATGACATGCAAAAGAATTGAAAAGAGAAACATTCACATGACAGTTGAGAAGTCTGAGTTTTCCACACAAAATCATATGATCATCCTCAATTCTAGCAAGTGTAAGATGTTTTTTAATTATCTTCCTTTCCCTTACAACAATATACAACCAATTGTAAATGTGTACAATGGTGGAACTTGGAAACATTTTATTTTTCCTCAATTAACAACTTTGGTTGTGAAGCGTTTTGTCATTTTCATTTGAAATGATTTGCTATGCTTGAAAATTGGAGTCTAAGAGAAATAAGTGATTTTGTTAGATCCATTTATTATTTTGTGTGATAAATAAAGTTTTCACCCTTGAGTCCATTTCTTATCTGTATTATAAATTATAAAGCTTTCTCCCAAGTCCATTTCCTATATAAGAAATAATATTTCAAAAATTTGACATATACATCTTTCGACGTGTTTATATGGTGATGGATCAAGAACATAATAATTCATCTATACTGTAAGGATTATGTTGTGATAATGTTTAAAGACTATTCAAGATAATTTTTTTTATGATAATGTGTCAAGAAGTTAACTACTCATCATCTACTATGAATATTATGTTTTTTAATTGTTGTGAAGATTATGTATCCTTTGTTTAATTGAAATGTTCCAATCAAAAGATTAAATATACTGGAATCTTTTTATGAAACATCTCATTGAATACCAATTTAAAATGCATTTTTTTCTTTTAGATAAAGAATTTGATGGAACTCTTTGAATTAAATTGAATTGAGACATGTAAGAACAAAGGAGCATTAAGAAATACATTACTCAAGGATCTTAAATAAGCCTTCTCTCCCATTACAATTTTGGGTTGATTATCGCTTTCAAATTATTGGGAATGCTTTGCCTATTTTCTAGTTAGAAGTTGCCATTCTAGAAGGCTCATCTCTTGATATATATTATACTCATTCTTAATCAATTATCAAGTTAATAATCAGTGCATTTATTTACGGTTAATCTTTTCATTTCAATTTGTGCAATTTTCTAATTTGTAACTCTACTAGTATTCCTAGAAATATTGAAGTTGTTTAGCATCAATCAATAAATATTCAAGACAAACCATGAAGGACAACAATGTTGAATGCTAGGGCTAACCAATTAATAAGTATACACGTGAATAAGTCAAGCATACATGTGAATAAGGGAAGCAAAACTACTCAAAAATATGTAAGCCTTGAAGTATACACACGAATACATAGTATACACAAATTAATACAAAGTATATACATGAATACAAGGTACATGCATGAAAATATGTAAGTTACAAAGTATACACTTGAATACACGTAACTCATATCTATTGAACCATGGATTTATAATGCAAATATGGACACCATTGATAAAAAATATTTTTATTAACGAAGTAGCCATGTATACATCAATATATGTCAATATAAGTATAAAATATATACAAAATAGCCATATAGGCTTACAAGAATGTCATATAGGCATACAATTTCAAATATATCCAATACAAAATATGTACAAAAATTCCATATAGGAATACAACAAAGGGCTCTAGAATCAAAAGTCATTGCTCTGCATCCTCTCGAAATATTTTTTTTCCCTTTGCTTGTCGGCCAGATGGTGATAGGTTTGTCACTCATTTATTTTGAGGTTGAGGAGTGCTCCTAGTGCTCCTCCTAGGGTTTAGTTCCTGGTCAAGCTTTATTTTTTATAATAAGAAGTAAATACATTAATATATAGAAATTAAATTATAAAAATTGATATATTTAACAAAATAATCACTTACCGCCAGTATACGAACTATCTCCTTGAGGGAAATATTTGCATGCCCATGTTGTGGCATGTTGAAGCCATGTAGAAATCATCCAAATAGAAATTAAACTACAAATCAATAATGGTTTGATTTTTCACTAACTAATAGCTATAACAATGAATGTAAATTGAAATTTAGTAATTTTCCTCATACCTCCTCTGTGAGAGCCATCGAGGAGTCTATAGTAGATAAAACACTGAGCTCCATTTCCCTATGAACATTTGGATGTGTATCCACTTCTAGCATATGAAAATAAAATAACAAATTATTCAATCACGAAAAAATACAATAGCGATCAACACCATGGCTTATAATGCATGAGATAATGAACAAAATTTTGAGTACTTATTAAACTATATATTTCTGGCTATCATGCTTACTATTTTCCCTATCCATAGCTTGTTCGAAAGAACATATTTTTAGGCTTTTACCCATAGTAGCAAGGTGGTGAACCATTTGATAAAATGCTTTCATAGAAATGTATGATAATTTAGGTAGCATAGAGAAGGAAGTGAATTGTTTAAAAAAAATGCCTCAAAGAAATGGGTTCTCATGGTAATGGAATGCCATTACAAGCAAATGTGTCATGGAATTCCATCAACATAAGACTACATTTCATTGAGGAATTTTTTTAAAAAGTTAATTTCCTTCTGTATGGTATTATGTTGGTATGGGGTGGATGGTATAGTGTGGTCTTGGTTATGAGATGGAGGGTGATCATGACATGAAGAGGGAGGGGTGGGGACATGAACAAGTGGAATAAAAATTTGGAGGGGAATTTTGGCTAAAGGGTTAGTTTCTATTCTTCAAGTAGTGAGCTATTTGAGTTTAAATGCCTCAGAGAAATGTGGTCTCATGTTGATGGAATGGCATTCCATCACCATGAGACCACATTTCTTCAAGGAATTTTTTTCATACTACTCACTACCTTGACTATGATATTGCTTACTATTATGCTTTGATAGATTTTTTTAAGCATCCATAGTTTGTTGGAAAACGCCTATTTTAGGATTTTAGCCATAGTAGCAAGGAAGTGAGTAGTTTTATAAAATTCTTTGGTACACATGTATTGAAAATGTGGTAGCATAGACAAGGTAGTGAGTAGTTTGAAAAAAATTCATCGAAGAAATGCGGTCTCATTGTGATGGAATGCATTCCATCACCATGAGACCGCATTTCTTTGAGGAATTTTTTGAAACTACTCATTTCCTTGTCTATGCTATTGCTTACTATTATACTTTGATAGATTTTTTCCAAGAATCCATAGTTTGTTGGAAAGCACCCTTTTAGGCTTTTAGCCATAGCAGAAGGAAATGAAATTTTTGATAAAATTCATTGGTAGAAATGTATGGAAAATGTGGTAGCATAGAAAAGGTGGTGAGTTGTTTGAAAAAATGCCTCAAAGAAATTGGGTCTCATGGTGATGGCCATCACCATGACACCACATTTATTTGAGGTGTTTTTTCAAACAACTCATTGCCTTGTCTATGCTATTTCTTACTATTATTCTTTCATATATTCCTTCCAAGCATCCATAGCATAGACAACACAATGAACTATTTGAAAAGATGCCTCAGTAAAAGGTGCTCTTATGGAATGCCATGAGAAGAAAATGAACTTGGAAGTTGCTCCTAGTTATTACTTATGCTATGTGAAGTAATTGCATCACTTCTTATGTTGACTTTCTAAACAACTATATTGTAGTTGAAATTTTTCCATCTATCAACATCTAGTTATTAGTTATGGAATGTGAAATAATGATTTGAGTTTAAAAGATGTGCAATGTAATGTAATCAAGGATATGAATATAAACTACACAAATCTATTAAGTATAATTCATTATTTAAAATCTTTATTATATTACCTGCATGTAGGTTTTTCTAAATCCACTAGCGTTGGGAGGTGTTCCCACGAAACCTCGAATATTAGCCTATTCAACATCCAAAATCAAATATTAGAATACCATTCATATAACAATGCTATTAGAATGTAATAAATTTTTATTTTTTTACTAGTTACATACCTCAACGGTAGATGCAATGGATTAATAAGTAGGTGTAGGGCCAATGTATCCAGTATCAACACTACGACCTTGAAATTTTATTAAAATCATAAAACTAAATTAGTTAATCTTGCATTCCAAAATTGAAATTTAATAGATTAAATTCAATTAACATGTTAACATTTACCTAAGTATCGATTCCATAAGCCTCATTGAAAATTTCAGTTGTCCTCGCCATCTCCATATCTATAGACGTATCCTACGTAGCACCCTCCTGAGTGTCGGTGGGGTCATATGAACAAGTCGCCCTGCAAACTTGACACAAATGGGATCAAAGCCCATGAATCAAAGACTCCCTTGGATGGTGCTATAGTATAGGGATGGAATGTTGGACGACACTCTAGGTCAAAGAGCTGATGGCCTACAAAGTGTCTACCTCAACACTCTCCTTCGCAATGGAAGGGATAATGATGTGCTCATGAGGCAACCTATTGAGAGGTCATCTCACTTGTTGCCTAGGATCTTGTTGTGGACCGGGTCTATCTTGAGCCAACCCCCCACCTCTCCCCTGCAAGACCCTCATATCAAAATAATTTAGGATTTTGTTCAAGATGAACTCATAGTATAGTTTTCTTAGGAAATATTATGGGACTTCACAATTGTTGCATGGTGGGTAATCAAAAACCATGTACCACCTATCCCAAAAAAAGTTCCTAATCTATTAGTGGTGGCATCAATGGATAGGAAACCTCTTTGCATTGAGGCTAAGATTTTAATTTGTGTGTGGGTTGGTGAATGATGACTACATATCTAATTTTTTAATTTTTAGATCTTTTACATCTTTATATGATAATTTATCCTAGTAAAAATTCCTAGCCACCTACCTCCTATCTTTCCAACCACTTAATTGTTTCTTGATTGCATCCACATGTTTTAACATTTCTTTAATTGAATTTGCAAGTGTTTTTCTTTCCATGGTTGAACTGTTTGGATCATTCAACCTTGTGATTAACTCAATATGTTTTTTAATGTTTTTAATTTCACTCATTAAATTTTGCTAAGTGCTGGGAGGATGTTGAGGGATTGGTGGAGGAGATTGTTGTTGTGGTTGTTGAACTTGAGGATTTTGTTCATGTTGTTCTTGCTCTGGTTGTTGAGGATTTTTTAGGAGGGTTTTGAAGAGGGTTTCTAGGATTATTGTCATCTCCTACAAATTCAACAAATGAATATAAGAAAAAATTAAAACTAACAAATTCACAACAAAAAAAAACAATCCTTACCTCTTTGGCCTCCCCGTCAACGTGGCGGTATCCTGGCAATGAAATAGCAACAAATTGATGAAAAAATTGCAAAATTCACTCCTCCCAGAATGCGAGCATGCAAAAGAAGGGATTTTGGCCACAAGAAGTAGAAAGAAAATCAAAACACAAATGAGCTCGATTTGTTTTTTTTGTTTTAATGGCTCGTAACATAGACACGTTATTTTGTGCTTGTGTTATAACACAAGCACAAAATAGGCTCGGTGTGGCCAAGCCTTAGGCTCAACACACCAAGCCATAATGTGAGAATTTTATAATGTTCTCGCATTATGATGTGCTCACATTATAATGTGCTCATGTTATGAACTATTAAAACTTTTAAAAAAAAATTCCACAATTTGGCCCCCCATATTTTGCACCCACCCGCATAATGAGTTACATTCATTGTTCTCTTCTTCCATGAACTTAAATGATGATAAAAGTGTTGAACCTAATGCTTTTCCTAGTTTGGAACTTGTCATCGTCCCTTTGGCTAGTTGTCCACCTTCCATATACACTGAACAAGATTCAAATGTAGATGACCTCCTAATAGGTTGAATCGCGTGTTCCTTACTAATATTTTGCATTGCTTTATTTTTCATATTTCTTTATGTGATTGCATGTGGGTATGTGCAGGATCATGATGGGCCAAAAAGTGGCGATATGAGGGGTATGTGTAGGGTATGTGGCTGGTGTCTTTTTTTTAACACAAATTTGATGAAATGAAAAGGATTTTTATAGGAGATTCTCAGTTTTCCACCAATATTAATTATTTTGTACTTTGAATTTAATAAATAATTATTATTTATTTTCTATTTGAATTATGACTAAAATCCTGATTGATAAGCTAATTGAAAAACATCTATAGCTTTCAAATGATATCACATTTTTTGAATCTAAAACATGCGTCACATTCTATGCTTTGCAAACTATAAGATTAAAAAAAAATGATTTTCATGAATTTTTGACCAAGTTAAGGTGGATAGATATACGAGTTTTTATATTTTTTAAAAGTTGTAATAAAAAAATCATAATTAACTATTTACTTGGAAAAAAATACAAAGAAATATGCATCACTTCAGGACATGAGTCCTCTACTTATATCTAAAATAATATAAAAAAATATTATCATTTTACTGTGGTTAGGGTGGTTAGACAGACACCTACTTATTTTTTCCCTAAAATTTAATTACTATTGTATTGAAATTTCAAATTTTCACCAAATAGATTTTTTTTTAAAAAAATTAAACCTAGTAGTTTAGAAACTACATTCAATTTGCTACAGATTCTATTCTTACATATTTTTGAAATAATATAGATAAATTATTCAATTTTGTACGTCAAGTTTCCTAACTCCGATTTTTCTGAATTTTTCACCACTTAAGGGCCTTTTTTTCCATGATGATCCTACACATACCCATGTGTGTAATGTGATCACCTGTACTATTCTATTTGATGTATCTCTCTTTTTTTGTGTATTCCTTTATATGTACCTGTAGTGTCAAAAAATGTCATCGGTGATATTTTCACACTTGCTTGGGCCCTCTTTGTAAAACTGAGCTTAATGATGCCTTTACTTACTATTGTAATGTGTTTAACACACTCACATTAGGTCTTAGGGACTTGTGAATTAAATAAACCTAATCCAACCTTATTTAAGGTTTTGTAAAGTTTTGTAACACATTTTGACACATTTCTAGGGTTTTCATTAATAATTGGGCTTCTTTATGCTTTAATTGGACTTATTTTGCATCAACAAGCCATATTTAATACATCTTTTCAAGGATGATCATGACAGAAATCAACATCCAATCATAATTTAGGTTTTTTTAGGTTGTGTGGCCCATATTTGTTGGTTTGGGACTCATACGCCACTTTAGGTGTATGAGTTGAACACCTAGATTTTTGGGTCTCAGTCCTTGTTTTACACCTTTCTAAGCATTTTTTAATTTGGTCCCATAAATTATTCCTAATGGGACTCATTGGCCACCTTAGGCATATGAGTCCCAGTATGGCCCAAAATTAAAATAAGTTCAAATTCTTGGTGGGATTTTATCCTCTGAGATCTAATGTCAGCCTATAGTGTTGTAATTTTGAGAATTATTGCATAATTAAGTATAAATACAAGGTTCTTTCACTCATTTCCCGCCAAGCATTCAAGTATTCATGCATATAGAAATTTTGAGTTTACAAGAGCATTCAAGTGTCTACAAGAGCGTTCAAGAGTCTTCAAGAGTAGATTATCAAGCATTTTAGAGCATTATTCAAGTATCAAGCATCATGTCAAAGAATTCATGCATCATGTTTGTTTTTGAGCTAACAATTATGATGTAGAGTTTCATGATTCAAGCTAGAACTTCCTTCAAGATCTATCCTATTCAAGTAAGAGTCAAGATCTACATCCATTGGATGCATCTCATGCATGTTTACAATACTTCATTGCAAGGGTTTGGTGAGTTACAACATCTTATTTTGTTCATTCATCATTCTCCATTCCTATTTTATTCCATTTCAATTACCAAAACGGGGTTTCACCAAGGAAAACCCCTTTCTACTAACAAAACAATATTTTTCCCTCTCTTTGGTGTGTGATTTGTAGGTTTAGATTAGAGATACATTGAAGAGAAATATTGGAAAAAGTTTTCAAAGTGCCCAAAGTTGTCACCTTGCTTTGGAGATACTTGGAAGACTTATACAGTTTACAAACAAGGGTTTTAGATCTAGAAATCAATTGGGAAGCACAAAGAATACCTTGAGGACCAGATTTAGACTTTGAAGTTTTAGAAAACCCTAACTGGACTAATACACTAGTTCTAGTGTATGAGTCCCAATTTAGGTCAAAATTTAAGTTTTTACTGATTTAGATACCCATTTGTTAGATTCATGTTTCTGCACATAAATCTAGGTCTGGGACTAATTTTCCTAGCCTGGTGTATGAGTTCTAGTCAACATTAAAGTCACTGTTTCAACATTTTAGAGCTCCATCCAGTCATTCTCATATTTTTAGGTACACACATTTCATCTTACAACTTTTTTTATTATTTTACATACTCTTCTAGGTCATTTATTGAAATATTGCATCACATTATGGTTAAGGATTACATCTTACATTGAATTTGTCTTTCGAAGCCCTATCCTGGTGGTGAAACCTCGATTATTTTATAATCAACCCTTAGGAAATCCCTATTTCCAAATCTCTTTCTCCTTTCTCCATTGGATTTTGATCTCTAGGGTCATCCTTGAATGAGAGTGTTGGAGTTTTGTTATTCTAGGTCCCAAACCCTAGAACCCAAAAAAAATTCCTACCCTTCATTTTGGTGAACCTGCATTTAGAACATCGTAATTTTGATTTAGAGTGCATCATCAGCCTAGATATTTCTTGCATTAACTTTGCATTAGGGTTTGCATTAGTTAATTGATATTCTAGGGTCTCTAATCTTGCATTAGTGAAAGTGCATATGTTGCAAGATGGTGTGTCCCTTAGTCTTCCTTGTCTAGCACATCGCTTGGGTTTGTGATGTGGTTTAACCACCTCCTGTGGATCTTAATTGATGCTTGTATTGGGCATTGATAGGTCAACCTTTTGCTACAACGACAAGGCCAATAATCAGTATCAGAGCTAGTCACAGGTTTAAACCCCTCGCTTGTGCTGGAGGAAATTGTTGCAAGATGGTGTGTCCCTTGGTCTTCCTTGTCTAGCATAGTGCTTGGGTTTGTGACATGGTCTAATTTCCTCATATCGATCTTAACTGATGGTTGTATTGGGAATTGGTAGGTTGACCTTTTGGTGCAACAACAAGGCCGACAATAATTGTTGAATATCCAAGATACTGAGAGGGGGTGAATTAGTATCTTCTTAAAATTATTGAACAAATACCAACCAATTACTCCAATGCATATAACAGTACAGATAATCAAAAGCATTAACACAACATGAAATCACTCAACACATGAACAGTAGGATTTTTACGTGGAAAACCCAAAATGTGAAAAACCAAGGTGAGTGTTAGCTCACAATATAGTATAACTATTTATAAAATATTACAAAAGAGGTGGCCCACTACTAGGACTCGCTGTCCAAAATGAGAGGCTCACTGCCTACAAAATTACAATGAAAAAATGGCTTATAGCTAGAAAGTGAACTGATAATGTACACCTAACAAGTGTTGATTTAGTTCCTTTGAAGCTCAGTAAACTGACTTAACATGCTTCATCATTTTCACACTTCTTCACATTTTCCTCATCATCTACAATATAAAAACTATCCAATATATATAGTTAATATATTCATAAGCATCAATTAGGTCGGCCTAATTAGATGCAACCCTTATTCACTAAAAATACCAACTGTCAGCTTCAAGCATTCACAAAATCTTTCCAAAGACAATTCAAATGCTCAAAACACTACATCATTTTGGAATGGACCTAAGATAGGTCACACATACATCTGCAACACAAAATTAATTTACCATAACTTTGTTTATCCATTAGGTCAGTCTGAAATGGACCTAATAGAAAAATGCAACAATAGAATAATTCCAACTTCTCGTACGAGCACTCGAATATGTGAGATTCTGAATATACATGCTTCCAACATCCATAAACCATTTCGCAAAACCACAAGAAAAAATATTCAATATCACAAGATTGTAGACCAAAATACCAGAGGATAATAACTACATACCGGTTCAGATACCGGTCTCAAATATTGGATCAAACTAAGACTTAATCTTGTAGTTGCAACTCATATATCAGGGTGACATCAATGACAACACAAAACAACAAAATAAGATGTTCTTATTCATTCTTCCAACAATCTCTCCCTTTTTCATTGATGGAAACATGTGCCAAAATTACAAGACCTCCTATATACACCAATTCTCCCCCTATCACCAATATACTCTTCCTTTATCACTTTTCACTCCCCCTTTGACATCATGTTCAAAGGGCGGCCCAAAAGAAATATGAAGAGAAGAAAAAAAAATAACCAGAGGATGGTGAGCCTTGAAGCTCCTTAAGAATACCTTGCCACAAAAATTTACCATTCTTCCAACTCTTCTTTGCAACAATCAACATCTTGTTCAGGGATTCCAAATCCATCAAACTTTCCTCTACATCATCTAGAGTACCAAGAGTCAGATTTATCTTCTCAAATTTTTCTTCACTTTCTAAAGCATTGGCAACTAGGGTGTACTACATTATCACAAGGTCACCTAACTGACCAAATTTTCTGATGATTTATTCCTTTTACTTTTGTAAAATAAAGAATTTATCTTACGAGAAGAGATGAAATTTTAGGTTGACTTGTCTCTGTCCAGGGATGCGCTATAAGTACTAGAGAAAACAATCAAGTAAAACTCAATGGATTCCATAAGATCTTTAATATGCTGAGTGGTATCTAGCCACTTCAAGCAATAAGCAAAGAAAACATTTGCTTCAAACTTACAAATTTTCATAGCTTCCATATTTTTCTCAACATTTGTGTGTGTCAGGGCACACTTGTCATGCAGCGCCAACAACCTTTTCTCTACTAGCTTCTCCCCCACTTCTTGCTTTGTCTTTTCACCAAGTCAAGAGACATATTCCTTAAAGGAGTTCAATAACAATCTCAAATTTTCTACTTGAGTGAGAGATGTATCAATTGAAGAACCAGGTTTTGTCTCCTACACTTCCTTAAGAGAATCTTCAATCAGTTCTATCCCTTTCTGGTGTGTCTTTAGAATCTCTCTTCTACCAGATGCATGCAATGCATCACCCAATACCAACTTATGAACATGAAATTTTTTTTCTAGGTCCACACTAACTTAAATCATAGGAAGTTGTAAAAGTTCTAGAGGAATCATCGATTGGAATCTAATTTTCTTGGACAACAATCCTTTCAACACATCATCACTAGAGGAGGATTCTCTAGGAGATCTATGAGATTCTACAACCTGCCTTAGATTTTCTTCATTCTTCTCAGCAATTGATTCCTCATTTTTCTCTTCTTCATCCTTTTGTTCTTCCACTTTCTCTTCTTCTTCTTCTTCTTCTTTCTCTTTTTCTTCTTTACCTTTTTCATCTTCATCTTTGTCTTTGTCCCTGTTGCCATCTTCTTCATTTCCTTCATTTCTACCTTCATCTTGTCCTCCTTCAGTATTATCCTTTTCACCTCTAGTATGCTCTGGAGGAGCATCATCATGTTTCTCAGGCTTAGCTTCACCCTCATTCTACTTCTCCGTCTCCAGAGGATCATTTTCAACACCTGTATCCAGAGGGATATCTGCATCATTTATTTCCACATAAATACATGTATCACATGTACCAAGAGGAATATCTTCCTCAACTTCTTCTATAGAAACTTCTTCACCAAACTTAAGTGCAGAACCAAGCATGCCATATTTCTTAGTTTTATCTCTGATTACTTTTGTAGTTTCCTTCCTTGTGTTGTTTTATCTTGTTATCCCTTGTCATCAAAATATTCACTCTTTCCTTCATCTAAAACATATTTTCACACATTTTCTTCAGAATTTCTAGATAATTTGGGGCAAAAGAAGACCCAATTTTCTTAAATGCATCATCCTTGATTTTCTCTTCAAACTCAACAACCTTTGATCTCCTTTTCATTAGGGCTACCCACATTTTCTAAGGCACATTTTTATTCACATAATCCCACTTAACATCCATTGTGATAACATATTCAATGGTAGATAAAATTAATTCTTTTCTATCCTCTTTTCCCACTTGATCATAATACTCTACTATAGGCTTCAACATGTCTTCAAAATGTAACAAAGAATTGAGTAAAACCTCTAATTTGAAATGGGGACTGGGTCTTACTGAAATGTCATTTTGTTCTTCCTAGTATGGGGAGGCTTCTTCAGACACCTTAGATTTCTTCAACTTAGGTTTGGTGTGTACATGAACACCAAATTCCTCTTCATCTTTTTCAAAATATGACACAATATGCAATCGTTTAGAACCAACATCAGCTTCTTGAGAAGCACCTTCACTAGAGGATAAGCTTCCTCTTCTTTTCCTTATCAATTTCACTTTAGGCTCCTCCTCCTCTTCTTCTTGATCATCAGTGACACTAGGATTTTTCTCCCTTGTAGATTTTTCTTTCTTTCCTCTCTTCCTAGACATTACTAGAGGAGATTCTTTCATTTTCCTAGACCTTGTAGTTCTGAAATGGGTTAGGCCTTTGTCTTTATCAGGAGCACTAGGTTCAATTTTTACTACAGGGGTTGTAGAGGGTTTAGAAGGATATCTCCTTTCGGATCTCCTAATTCCTAAAGATTCTCCCTCCATCTATTCTCTCTGATGCCTACCTTGTACAATCTCCTCATTAGTGTAACCAGCTTCTCTAAGATTCTTTTCTACATTTTTCCTTATTATTGGCTTCTTGTGCTCCAAGTGAACCTCCATATATTTTTCAACATAAGTTCCAACTCTAGGTTCATTGGCATCTTTTAGAATTTTCAACAACATTTGTATATAGCCTTTGGCTTTATCTTCTATAATTTCATAACCCAATGGTTGAATCCATATGGTCTAGGGTTCAAAAGCTTCAATCATACATTCATCAGAAGAAACATGAAATATGATATCATTTCTATATTTCTCAACAACTTTCCTTAGAATCCTTTCTCTCATTCATGTTTCTCTTGAATACATCAAAGAAATTTATTAGAGCATTATCTTTTTTCTTCAAATCACCCAAATTATGTAAGTGATAAAAAATATGATGTTCCACTAGTGTGGATATCCCAAAACACTATATCATCCCTTCTAGGAAGTCTCTTTAGAAAATAGACTAATAGACACATAATCAAAGAACCAAATTTTAATGCACACTTCCTTTCTTTGGTCGTCCTTAAATTCTCAAACAAATGTTGTTAGAGAAGTTCACACAAGTCATATTTTGCACCATTAACTATCATATCAAAACCAATATAAGTAGTTGTGGCAGAAACAAAGTTCTCTCTATGGTGAAGTAAATTTATGGACAATCATTATAGCATTATATTTCACAGTAGGATTAGTGATATACTTTGTTGTAAGAGCTCTCTTATCATATTCAACACCAGTGAGTTCCATTACCACTTCATTCTACACAGCTTTTAGCATGGGTAATGGTCTAGTATCATAAAGTCTAGTAACAACCTTAATTGCTTCCTTAGTTATCAAAAGGGGTCTATCAACCCACAAGAATTTATCATGTATTCTACTAAGAACTATTTTTACATATTTATCATCAATCATGGAACTGAAATTAGGAAAGTAGTTCCATCTACCCAATTTCTTTGCAAGAATATTCGAGTATTCAGGTTTCACCAAGAAATTGTCTCCAGTGAGCTCATTCTGCCAATTATCTATCAACTTACTATGATTCAAGAATTTATCAATCTTTACTCAAATGAACATTCATGTGTCCTCAGTAGGCATAACCCCATGAAGAATTAATGAGAAGGTTCCCATAGGGTCATCTTCAGAAACCTTCATAGAATGTTTCTTATATTATGATGGTCTAGGTATTTCTGACACTTTAACAACTATAGGGGTTTCCATTCTTCACAATTTCAAGATTAAACAATTCAAAAAGATGATTCACACAAACCCACAACTTGCACATAAGAGTAGAATACCCTTTTCTTCGCGAAGAACCAAAATGCTCTAAAAATCTCTTCAATTTCTTCAAACGCATAAGTGATTAAAATGTCTTACACATTCACTTTATAAAACAATGATCTTCTCTAATTCACATTAAATGCAACAAATTTCAAAAAGATGCTAAAAAACTTCTTCTTTGCAGAAAGAAAAACTAATTTGCTCCACAAATGATGATGCCTCCATTTTTTCTTTTGGTTCCACTCACATAACCTTTGGCCGTCCATTCCTTACAATATATCCTCGTGCAAAAAACTAACACACAAAATATGAGGGGGTTCAAACATTTTTTTGTTAAAGCTCCCCCTAAGACCCTGCTAGGTCTAATTCTCAAAGGAATTGTCTACACTGGATGAGGGCACAAACAAATCTATCATTTTAGGCTCTTGTTTCTTCCTCCAAATCTTATTCATTTCTTGCTTAACTTTATCTTGAATTTTTTTATTATCCTTAGAGTTTTCAACTTCTTCCATTCCCAAGCCACCTTTGTCTTTACTTGGTTTCTACCCTAAAATCAACTCATCAAGCTTGTCTAAGCTGGATATGAAATTATTTTCACATAGTTTCACTTTCTCCAGATCTAATTTCAGATTCACCACTTCTTGTTCCATCTTAGTGAATTCATCAAATTTTCTTTGTACCATTGTATTCAAACATTCTTCAATTATTTTCTTTTCCTCCACTTTCACCTTCAAACCGGTAACCTCTTCATTATAGCTTGCTTCAACTACTTACTTACTTCCCTATGTATTTCTTTGAACTTCTTCAATTGCTCTTGTAATTTTTGGGAACATTCATTTTCTTCATCAATATTTTCTTTCAAATCTCTATTTTCACTTTCAACTTTGTCAATATCCTTAAGTGCAACCTGAAGCTCTTCTTTATCATTCATTTTTTACATCTTCAGGATCTTCCTCAAGCTATTAGGCTTCTTCAGAGGAACCAAGCTATGATAGCAATTGTTGAATATCCAAGATATTGAGAGGGGGATGCGTTAGTATCTTCTTAAACTTATTGAACAAATACCAAACAATTACTCCAATGCATACAACAATATAGATAAGAAAAATCATTAACACAATATGAAATCACTCAACACATGAAAACCGGGATTTTTATGTGGAAAACCCAAAATGGGAAAATCCAAGGTGACTGTTAGCTCACAATATAGTATAAGTGATTATAAAATATTATAAAAGAGGTGGCTCACTACCAAGACTCACTGTCCAAAATGAGAGACTCACTTTCTACAAAATTACAATGACAAAATGGCTTATAGCCATAAATTGAACTGATAATGTACACCTAACAAGTGTTGATTCAGTTCCTTTGAAGCTCAGTAAACTAACTTAACACACTTCATCTTTTTTGTACTTCTTCACATTTGTATCATCATCAACCTCATCATCTACAATCTCAACACTGTTTAATATATATATATATATATATATATATATATATATATATATATATATATATATATATATATATATATATATATATATATATTTGATATATTCACAAGCATCAATTAATTTGACCTAATTAGATGATGTTGTCGATTTTCACACCCACTTGGAGTAGGGACCCTCTTTTCTGATGCCTTTTGACCTTTGGTTTTGTTGGATTTTCCTTTTGGGGGTCTTGACATGTTGGTCTTGTTGGTTTTGATCTTGTCTTAAGGCTTGAAGTGGCTAAAATTGAGTTTTAGGAAAATTTTGAGTTTTCACCTGAACTCAGGATTTTCCAGCTCTGGCGAATTTTCCCGGGCTCTGGTTCACTGTCTGTTTATCGCTGCACTTTCTGAATCCAAGTTTCTGCTTGACTCTGGGAT
Organism: Sequoia sempervirens; assembly: GCA_007258455.2. Lineage (NCBI taxonomy): Eukaryota > Viridiplantae > Streptophyta > Pinopsida > Cupressales > Cupressaceae > Sequoia > Sequoia sempervirens. The sequence goes on along the minus strand of VDFB02271358.1, from coordinate 185,567,852 downwards.
TTTTCGGTTATGTCAAATTTTCCTGGACTATGCTAATTTCTCGAACTTCGTTATATTCCCAGTTTCTGCATCTCTGCCAAATCTGTGTTCATCCGGATTTTTTGCTTATCTTGGGATTTTCTGAAATTCTGCCATGGGCTCGGGTTTATGGGTTTGTCAGAAGCATCTTGTCGCTCATTAATGATCAAGGTACCCTTTGCTCAGATGCACAAATGGATGGACTTAAAACCTTTTAGGCATCATTTTAACTTCATCCTTCATTCATTTGCTTGCTGCCCTAGCGATTAAGAGTTTTCATTTGAGCTTTGAGGATTGATCCTGAGTTGCTTGCGCATGGATTGTTTGGTATTGATTGAGGTTTTCATTGCTTGTGCATGCTTGCTTCATGGTTGCTTCTCCAAGTTCGAGCTCCATCTGGATTGATCCATGGTAGGTTGTCAATGGACCCTCTTATTTGTTTATGCAATAATTAAGCTTTCTAGATTGGTTGATGGTCATTTTGTGTTGGCCCATCTTGGCCACAATTTCCTTCCTATCGAGTTAGGGTTTGACCCATTTTTTTGTGGAATCTCCATCACCCGTGCCCTTTGAGCTTGTATTTATCCCTTAGATGATGGGTGCATCCATTTGGAAGGAGTTCTGGGTTGGATTGTTTTCCCTCTTAGTGTGAAATCTGCCATATTGTGCAAGGTTGGGGTTTTTTTTGGTAATCGGCCCAGAACAAAAAATTTGTTATGATTGGTCGATCTTGCACTTATATTAAACTGACCCCTACCCTGTAAGAATTTGGGGTGCCTTAGATTGATCTGTATAGATGGTATTTTAAACCTTGAGCTCGCCCAAGTTTTCATGGCGGGAGGTTGTTCATCGAAATTAGGGCATCATCGTTCTGCCATGGGAATTCATCATTTGAAAGCTTTGAGAACTTAAAATCATTTACATTCTGAACCCTGCTAGTTAGCGTCGATTTTGGGACCATTAGAATCCAGGTGGAGAAGATTGCATGATCATTTAGTCGCCAGTTCGCGTATCGTCATTCATCGGGTTCCCGTGGTGTCTGTGGAATTTCTGCGCACCTGGATTTTCCCGGTTTAGGCTTATTCCGCGGAGTGTTGTGGGTGCTGTCATAATAGTGGTTTACAATTCTTAAGGAACAAATTTTAGCTGAAATCACATATTTTTAGAAAATATAATGATTTAAGCCTTAAAAATTTCCATTTTAAGGATTCCAATTGAAGAGGGTTTGATCAAATTACCTTAGATCAAAACCCCTTGGATAGAACCTCGCTAGTTTTAAACCATACCTATAAATGCATCTCCTTTACACCTATCAAAATGCTGATAAAAAATCACTTTAGATTTAGCTTTTGGGGGATCAAATTAATTCATTTAAAATTTATTTCAAATTATTATGGTATTCCTCAGAACAAGCTATCCAATGAATATAATTTTAATATGTTTTGGTTTTGTTATGTATTTGTTTTTTAAGTTTTATTAAACATAGGTTTTTCATCGAAAATGAATTTATTTGTTCTTCACATGTGGAAAAATAGAAGATTATCAAAAAAAAAATAAAAATATGAGTGCACCAGATATTGAAGTCCTTTATCCAACAAAAAATTAAATTAAATTTTGACATCTACAAAAAAGTTATCGTTATCACATCCTGGGTCGAATTGTAATTTGTTTGACTTTGAAACTTGATTAAGGAAAAAAATTCAATAAAAACTATCTAACCAAATGGAAGCACTAGATATCAGAGTTACAAATCTAAATTTGAAAGAATTATAATTTTATCCATCATGGAAAAAAAGTTATGCGTTATACGGTGTACGTCACTTTTTAAAAATGTTGTTTTCTGAAAAAAACAATTTTCGTGGTAGATGGAAAAAAAAGTGAAATTTGATTCCAAAAAATTTGAAAAAAATATTTTTAGAATGTATAGACAAAATTTGATGAGACTCTAGTTTGCACCGTCTTCAAATTCCTCACAGTTTAGCTGCTATAGGTGCTCAAATGTGAAGATTTAGTTAAAAATAATAATTTCAGTGTCCAGTTTGGCCAAAAATTGTAAACCACTATTATGGGATCACCCTTGTAATTTTCGTAACATTTCAAGCTGTCAGTGAAAATCCGTCCCATCCGGATTTTTCCAGGTTTCCTGTCTGGCTATATCCTTTTTGATTTTTCGAAGATAGGATTAATGGAGTGAATGCTAATTGCCAATTTCTTGTTGCTAATGAATAAATTTAGTGATAATCTAATGATTTTTTTATTGTACTAATGATTTGTGTGACTTATGATGACTTCACAACAGGAATCTGTCTGGGTCGGATTTCTCTGAAATTTTTCCCCGACTAGATTTTTTCGGTTTACACGATTTTCCCGGACTGTCTCATTTTTTTGGATCTTCAAGGATTGGCGATTTCTAAAGGATTTCAATTGCTTTATATGATTTTATGTTGATCTCTTGATTGGAATATGCATAATAATTGAATAATAATGATGTCCTTTGTGAATGTAGGCCGAATCAAGCAAGGCTGTAGCAGGAAAGACTAAGGGTGACATGAAGGGGTCATCCATCTTGGAGGCAGAAAGACTAAGACTGGATATCAAGATCCAGCTGCCGGAAAGCAAGATATCTTCCGTGTGGTCTGAGGTGTCTGACATCAATGTAGGGGCCTAGAGGTACGAGGAGTTCAAGCAGAGGATGGCTGAGAAGAATTTGTCTATGCTAAGGAATGGCATGATGAAGTCTGGGCTAGTGCATGTGGCAGGGTTTCCTCCAGCGATCCAATGTTATGAGCTTATATTGGAATGTGCTAGGCAGTATGATTTTGATACACAAAGGGTCATCAGTACCGAGGGGAGGGTCCTGGCTAATTTCAGCCCTGTCTCTATTGCCCAGGCCTTTGACATTCCTGATCTGCCTTCAGTATGTGCTCTAAACATGGACTTGGCCAGAACACACTATGAGAATGAGCCAATTAAATCTCAACAGATGATCAACTCTTCGTTGGAGAAGCCAAAATCACATCACTCTAAACTGCCCAAGCAGTTGCATAGGATTAAATTCAGATCAGATATCTATGATGCTATAATGTTCCTAAGCAGGGTAGCAGGACTCAAGACTACTAGTGTGTTAGAGATTTAGATGGTCCATGTGGTCACCAAAATTGAACAGGGAACCAACTACCATTGGGCAGGGCTTATTAGTTCTGAAATTGACAAACAGTTAAGGAACGTCCTAGAAACCAAGAGGTTCACCATGTCCTCTTATGTCATGTATGTACTAGCCAGATTCTACCCATACAGAGGTTTGAATCCACGAGGGACATTCAGACAGGACATTTTCTATGAGGTTTACCCAGAGTTGCATCTAGGACACAAAGACTACTGGAGAGCCAATGATGCATTCACAATGCATATCACCAGGATGCTCCAGAATGTCGATCATATGAGATTGTCAGATGGATCCAAAGGGCTAATCAAGAATTATGGGCCTGGTTCATTCAATTCCCCACCTTCACTTACATTCAGATTGATGGATGTCTGGTTGCTCCATACAGGTTACCTCGGTATCCTACTGATCACATTGTCTTGTTAGAGATTGTCAGACAGATTTGTGAATTTGATGCTATTGTAAAGAAGGAGAAGCATAAGACAAGCTTCGGTGGAGATTTCTCTCTCGGAATTGGAGTAGAAGAGGTGTGCCCTTCCTTCCAATCAGCACACACTGCAGGGGAAGAATTGGCAGCATATGGTTTCTCCTTCCACTCCAAAAGGATGAACTTTGATATCACAAGAGAAGCACAAAAGAAGGCCACTAGGGAGTATCGGCATAAAAGTGACCTAGAGGACTATTGGGCCAACATTAAGGATGATTTTGAAGTGAGAAAGAAGAGGTATTCTAGACTCCCTGTTGATGCCATCAGACAGTACAATGTCAAGTTGATCCCGAACCAACTGGAGGATGATGAAAACCTAGTATAGGATCATGCCTATGAAGCTGTGAAGGATAGGTCGATCGGGGAAATCAATTAGAATGAAGATGAGGTCACAGAGTTGGAGGACCTAATGGCCCCAGTCATGAAATTTACCTCTTCTTGGTTAAAGCATAAGATTTGGGAGCTGGAGAGTGAGAAGGTGACTTGTACCTTCAATTTGATGGGAGATCTCAACCCTATGTCCACTTCAGAGGAATCTGGGGAAGATGACCCCAAAGGGAAATCTCAAAAGAGCTCTCCTTTCAAGATAAAAATTAGAGGCCCCAAGGAAAGTGAACCCGAACCAAAAAGGAAGCCAAAAGGAAAAAAGAGAAGTCAGACCTTGAAGATTGGCAGATCCTCTGATGAGGAAGAATTGGAAAAAGCAGAAGAAGAAAGTGCTCCTCCACCACCAAAGAAGACCAGAACAACCAGGACTTCAAGGAAGAAGGACCAGGATACATCAAAGGATGAGCCTCTTATTGTGTATGTAGAGAGTTCAGGAGGGGAAAAGACAAAGGTTTATATGAGAAGATCAAGGACTCCATCCCCTAAGGAGCCAATGCAACAGAAGGACCTTTCTCCGGAGATGACAAATGTAGAGCCATCTAAAGCTGCTTCTCCTCCACCAAGCGCACCTGAGCTGGAAATTCTTGAGGAGCATGAAACCAGTGGAGAGGCAGAGCTATTCAAGGAAGGGACACTCTTTGGTGAAGCAGCCGAGCTTGAGGCCGAAAAGGTAGAAAAGCATCCTTCTCCTCTTGTAATGTATGAAGATTCTCCAGAAATTGGTAGAGGAAATGGATCGCCTAAACAAGAGAAGGACATTCCTGTTAGATCCCGATCACCAGTACAACAAGAGGTTGAACCTGAGTCAGGTGATCAAGGTGAGCAGCTTTCTGAAAAGGAGGAAGATAAAACAATTGAAAAGGAAGATGATAAAACAATGGAACATCGAGAAGAAGCAAGAACAGAGGAAATCCAGGTAGAACCTGCAGCCCCGGATTGGTTTGAAAAAGAAATTGCAAGGAAGAAACAGGTGGTAGTTGAAGACACTCCCTTGGAATGGGATGAAATGCTGTTATAAAAGGAATTTTGGCCTCATTGTAAAGGGGTTAGACAAGAAGAGATGAGATATTAGAGATTAGAGATAAGAAGTCAGACCATTTTGTAAATTTCTTGAAGCAAGTACTGTAATCAGAACAGTTGAATTGTTGCAGTCTTTTGATGAGCTAATATAGTTGAAGACATTGTGGTTTTCCTGGTGCAATCTCTTGTATTGGTTTATCTCGCATGGTTTTTGTTGTTCTATCTTTCAAATTGCTTGAAGATTTAGGGTTTAGTGTTCAGAATTAGGAATTAGTTTTAGTTTGATGAATGGTGTTTATGATATCATATGTGGAATGTTTGTAGCAATCTCTGGTCTATACTCCTAGTAACTATCTGATTGTAGTAGGCTGGTGAAGTAAACCTGGACCATATATTCATATGTGCTTAAGTTCGATTGTGGATGAATATCCGTGATTTGAAAATCTATATACCTTAGAAGATTGCACCGTTCTTGTGAAATTGCATTGTAGGTTGATCAAAAATTGGTTATTTGAGATTGGTCCATTCCAAATATCTATCATTTGCATCGTTTATCCTAGGAATAGTTTAGATCTTGTCATATCTTTGCACACTTACCTTTTTCTATTTCTTTATCATTTGGTTAGATTTAGGAATTGGAGATCATATTGCAAAATATGATAAATTGAAAGATACAGTTTGCTTGTAGTAAGGTCCCTTTGTGATTACCAACATTTTCACATATTATCTGAGTTGTTTATGCATTGTCATGACCTGACACCCGAGAGACCTTGGGGTGATTTTCAGTGACTTATTGTTGAAAATAACCTTTCAAGAGAGATAGAATATTGCATTATGTCTGAGTTGTTGCTGTGTAGAAAACACCATCAACAGATTGGTGCTAGAAGGAGGGCCTGAATGAGCACACTAGATCATTTCTTAAACACCATCTCTCCAGAGAGATATAGGAGAAATACTAGATCTACCACAGGAGAGGAAGATTTACAGGAATTACAGTTCCCCGCTAGGTCAAGAAGGACTCTAGAAAGGGGAGAATCATCATCACCCATCCCTTCACCATCATCATCCACATCTTCCCATCCAGAAGTTGAAGCTATACCCATCCCTGAGGCAGTTCCTGTTCAACAACCTCAGCCTATCATTAACCAACCACAACCACCACCCCCACTCTTACCAATGGCCTTCCTAGCTAATAATCCATCCCCTCTGTCTTTCAATGCTTACAATGTAATGCCCAAAAACCCTGAACACTTCTGCTCAAAGTTTCATGTTAATGACCAAACAGGCTGCAGAAGAACATATAAGGATCTTCCAAACCTGTCTCAAAGACAGAGGGATTGTTCATGAAGATGTTGCCTGTAGGTTGTTCCCTTATTCACTAGGAGAAGAGGCTTTCTATTGGTACAATCACCTCCCTTCTAGCTCAATTCTAAACTGGAATGATCTTAAAACTGCCTTTTTACAAAATTTTAGAATCCCCATCAATGCCAATGAATTGTATTTACAATTCACTAGGGTCAAAAGAGAGGTCAATGAACCCATATCCAGTTTCAATAATAGGTTTCACCGCGCAAACACCAGACTTCAATATCCTTATGTTTTGGATGACAATACTACCCTGGGAATCTATTATGAAGCATTGGATAGCCTCACAGCCACCTTTCTGAAGTGGAGACCTAACCCTCCAGCTAACCTCACTAATGCCTATACAGAAGCTGTTAAGCTTAGCACAAATCTGAGGCAACATATAATTGGACCATTGCCTTCTTTAGGGCTAGTTGCTCATCCTAATCAGGTTTAGGCAGTGAATCAGGGATTTACCAACCATACTCCAATCATGAATCCAGTACCTCAATTACCCTTGGTGCCACATCCAGGTCTTCCCATGAGCCAGGTCTCTCCTATGATGAATTTTTCTCAATAGCAGGTTAATCAACCTATGTATCAGTCACAGCCAAATAATTTTCCTACTTATCTACAAAATTTTGAGGTATTGCATCAGTCTATGGGATCTAATACAATGCCTGTCCCTCCTCAGAGTAACCCAAGCCTGCCTCCTTATCGAGATCCAAATAGGGAGAGGATTGAGGAAATGGCTGAACAGATAAAGAAGTTGAATCTAGAGGTGACCTACTTAAGGAACCAAAATAGCCAACTGCAAGCTACTCAGAAGAGTATGCAATCTAATCAGAACAGAGAGTTTCCACAAGGGAAGAGTTTTGATAGAGGACAACGTAATGAGAGAGGATTCCATAATGACAGAGGGTATAATCAGGATAGGGGTTATAATAATGACAGAGGATTCAATAATGATAGGAGGCAGAATTTTGATAGAGGCCAAGGTAGTGGATCTGGATTTGATAAGAGGCAATCACAAGGACAAAGTAGAACTTGGAATATAGGCCCTAATAATGGAGGAGTCCCCACCCCATTGGATCAACCGGCTAATCAAGTGGTCCACCAATCTACAAATCAGCCAGTCAGTCAGGACAAGCCTCCTAGTGGTGTATACTTGGTCGAAGCAGCCTTATCAGGATGGTGTAGGCTTCATAAGATAAGTCAGCATTCAGAATTAGAGTGTCCAAAATTCTAAACTGCTGCCTCTATTTTCCAATATGAGGTAGAGAATAATGCTAATGGGCAAGAGATTGTTCCCTCTAGTCCTTATGATTTTCTTATGCTGGTTTTGAACCACGCTCCTTTCCCAGCCAATAAGGAGAATGTACCTGAGGAGGAACCTGATTCTCAAGAAGAAAGGGCAGACCAAATATGCAATGGGGATGGAGTTGCTCAACTATTCAATGAAGAAACAATGAACGATAATGGTCCCTTTGATCAAGATGAGGCTTATGTTGAAGAAGTATAGAGGCAAGGTTTGAGGGACATGCCCCATAGGTGCCCACAGGCTGGGGGACCTTTCACTACTTCCATTCCTCCCAACAACTTCAGTACTCCCCTAGATCCTAATACCAACAATAATCTGTCTTATCCACATGTTTCCAAGCAGTATATTTCCAAGGAAAGACAAGCTCAAACAGACTCACAAAAGGAAAAGGTTGTTCAAGCAAGCAAGGATAAGGTAGAGGAACCTTCTAAGGACGTCTTCACCGATATGAACGAGGAGCAAATGGCCTCATATGTTACTGAGGAGTTCAAGAAATTGAAGGTAAATCTGTCAGCATTTGAGTTATTAAGGTTCCCTCCCATTAGGAGGGCAGTTTTAGGTACTTATGATGCACATCCTGTGTCTTTGGGTAAACCTTCTAGTGAGCATAATAGCAAGATCCCTAGTTCTCAGCCTGTGAAAACACAAAACTAGGCCCATAATCAGACTAAGCTTCCCCCTGGAGATAAAGGAAAAGAAAAGGACAAGACTCAAGTGGCCCAGGTAGATACTCAACCCACTTTGTTTCAAGGAAAGACAAAAACCTCACCATTTTTTATTTCTATGCGCATATTCGGTAAGAATTTACACAATTGTTTACTAGATTCTGGTGCTTCCACCAATGTGATGCCATTTGGAGTGTGTAGAGCTCTAGGAATTACACCTGCTGACTCTCAGAAGAAGGTAACTCAGTTGGATAGAACTAAAGTAAGTGTGGTGGGGGAATTGAATATGATTCATATGCAGATAGCATCAGATTCAAGGATTCAATAGGTTATCAATATCTAGGTGGCTGATATCCCTGATGCATATGGTTTGATTCTAGGTAGAGATTTCACCAAGGCTTTGAATGGATATGTGTCCACTGACCACTCGCACATGTGGCTTCCTTTGAAAGGAGTGCCTAATCAAATTAGAATTGAAAGAGAACCCAGAATGAAATACATGATAACTGAGTATCAAAATACTTTGACAGAAGTCTTGATATCAGAAGTCAGAATGGGGAATTACACGCTATCAACTCAATATGAAGATTCAGACTTAGAGGAAGTGTTGATGTTACATACGATGCCTATTGATCATGAGACGGGATCCAGTCATGGTGCTGTTTTGATAGAATCAGTTCAGGAAGATGAAGAACCTGAAGACAGTCAGATTAGCCTATTAGATAGTTTCTAGGAATTCATCAAGCAGTGTGTTGAAAACCAGACTCACCTGGGAAGGAAGACAAGTTTTGAGGAATTACTCCTACCAAATTGGTGTAGAGTTCATAGTGCTTCCCATTCAGAGTTGGAGTGTTGTTTATGTCAGACAGCAGTAGAGCAAGTACAGAAATGCCTAAATCCAACCCAAGTTGTGGAGAGAAAGGTGCACGATCCTCAGGAAAAAGAAGAGGAACCTATAGTGACTGAGGGATCCTCCAACTCTGACAAGCTGAAAGAAACAATGAAGAAGATCACTACTGCTGAATGCTGGACTCTCAAATTTGATGTATCCAAATCCAAGCACGGAGCAGGAGTAGGGTTTGAACTAATTAGCCCAAAAGGTAAGAATTTCTTTGCATCCCATACGCTTCAATTCCACTATACCAATAATGTAGAAGAATATGAAGCATTAATACACGGACTTCTCATGGCACTTAAGAAAAAGGTTAAAATTCTAAAAGTTTTTGGTGATTCAGAATTAGTAGTCAAACAAGTGAGAAAGAAATATTCATGCCATGATAGAAGAATGACTAATTATCGGCATAGAGTGTGGGATCTCATTGAGGGATTTGATGCTTTTAATATCCAACTGATCCCATGGCACAAGAATCAAACTGTTGATTCTCTGGCTCAAGCAACAAGCACTCTACAGCCTCTATCTCTGTCAGGACTAAAGAAGTTTACTGTTGAACTGACCCCTGTGTCATCAGTCCCAGACAATGTTACTAACTTCCAGGTATTCGAAGATGACAAACATATCCTAGATTTTATCACAAATACAGATGTTTTTGCTTCCCAAATCATCGATGAAATAGAACCTTAGGAAGCAGAATTGGATTTAGAAGGTGTGATGAATCTGAAGTCTAATACTATTCCAAGGGGAATGGTACAGTTGGAGCAAATTTTTGATATGGATAAGATCAAAGATAAGGAACAAGAGTCGAAGAAAGAATCGATCAGTGGACAGTGTGACACCCACAATTTAGGAACTGAGGACAATGTCAAGAACATTTTCATTGGCAAGGTATGTACTCCAGAAGAAAGACAAGGGATAATCAAAGACTTACACAGCTTTCCAGATATAATAGCCTAGAGTTATGAGGACTTAAAAACTTATGATACATCAATCATAACCCATACTATACCCCTTAAGCCTGGTGCTAAACCTTTCAGACAGAGGCAGAGACCTATCAATGCATTGTTGGAACCACTCATACAGAAAGAAGTCCAAAAATTACTGTCTGGCAGAATCATATTTCTAGTTAGGCATTCAATATGGGTGGCAAACATGGTTCCAGTGAGAAAAAATAATGGAGAAATCAGGGTCTGTGTCAATTTCAGAAATCTAAACAGATCATCAGAAAAAGATAACTATCCAGTTCCATCATTAGATGAGGTGCTTCAAGTGGTCAATGGATCTCAGATGATGTCCTTTCTGGATGGTTATTCAGGGTACAATCAAGTGATGGTCCAGTATGAGGACAGACACAAGACTGCTTTCACAACCAAATGGGGTACCTTTGCCTACAGGAGAATGCCATTTGGACTCATTAATGCAGGGGCCACATTTCAAAGGGCTATGGATATTTCTTTTAAGGATATCATAGGAAAATGTATCATCATTTATATGGAGGACTTGACCATGTTTTCAAAGAACGGAGGAGATCACATCTCAGATCTGCACAAAGTGTTTCAAAGGTGCAGGGAGTTTGGCATATCTCTAAATCCTAAAAAGTGTATTTTCGGAGTAACAGAGGGAAAGTTACTAGGACATGTCATATCAGAAAAGGGAATTGCTATAGATCCAGAGAGGGTGGAAGCCATATTGAAGATCCAGCCCCCTGCTAGCAAAAAGGAGATGAAGTCCTTCTTTGGTAAGATCAACTTCATCAGAAAATTCATCACTAGATTTGCTGAAATTGTGAAGCCATTAAATGCAATATTGAAACAAGATGCCAAGGTCGAATGGACTACAGAAGCGAAGGAAGCTTTTGCAGAAATTAAAAGAGCCATTGCTAATGCTCCAGTATTGGTAAGTCCTAATTATAGAAAACCCTTTTACATCCATTCGTTTGCTTCAGATCATTCGTGTGCTGGAATGTTAACTCAAAAGTCTGATGATGGAAATGAGCATCCTATTGCTTTTATGAGCGCACCATTAAAAGATGCTGAGTTGAAATATCCAAGTGTGGAAAAGTAGGCATATTCCTTGGTCAGAGTAGTAAAGAAATTCAAGCATTATATCCTCAAAAATAAGGTGTATGCAATTGTCCCTGATTCTGTAGTTAAGTTACTTCTGATGCAAAATGAATTAGGTGAGCGCAGAGCTAAATGGGTGACCATGCTATAGGAGTACGACATTGAGATCCAGCCCCTGAAACTAGTAAGAGGGCAAGGACTCACTCAGACTATGGCTGAGATAGGCCCTCAATTGTTTGTTCAGAACTATAATATTGAAGAGGTTTCTCCCGATGGTTGGTATGATGAGCTAGTGTATTATCTGCTGAACCAACGACCTCCAGGTCATCTTAATGCAGTTCAGAGCGGTTTCATGTTGAAAGGAGTTGTTCTATACAAAATAAATCATGAGGGCATTTATTTGAGGTGTCTTGGGAGGCAGGAAGCTGAAAGAGTGATGAATGAATTTCATGAGAAATATGGTACTGGTCATGGCTCTATAATTGCCACTGCAAACCAGATTCTGAGGGCAGGGTATTACTGGCCTACACTGTTCAAAGATGTTCACCATCATGTACGGACCTGTCACACTTGCCAGACTGCAGTGACAAGAGAAAGGTATGCAGCACTTCCACTCCAATCGGTCACTGAGGTAAGACCTTTTGCTCAGTGGGGTATAGATTTTATAGGCCCCATCAACCCACCATCTTCTATAGGACACAGGTACATTCTCACTATGACTGATTATTTTGCAAGATGGATTGAGGCTTTTTCTTGCAGGCAATGTACATCAGAAGTAGTGATTGATTTCTTAGAATCTGCTATTCTTAACCATTTTGGATGCCCTACTGCTGTTGTTTGCGACAATGGTCCTGCCTTTGCATCTTTGAAATTCTCAAATTGAGCTTTTGATCATGGTATTATTGTAAAAGTTGCTTCTAATTATTATCCCTAGGGTAATGGTTTAGCAGAGTCCTCTAATAAGAACCTATTGACTGTCATCTGAAAGTTGTTAGAGAGGAACCCAAAAGACTGGCACACCCAGCTTCGGTTTACCCTTTGGGCATATTGTACAAGACTTAAGTCATCCATTGAAATATCTCCTTATCACTTAGTGTATGGTCTGGATCCAGTATTCCCTATTCAACTCAAGATCCCAACTTTACAGTTTATAAATGAGTTTTATGATTAAGGGGACAGAAGGGAGGCTAGGTTGACAGAACTACTGCACCTTGAAGAGAAGCAAGACAATGCCCTTGAGAATTTTTCCAAACATCAGGGGGTAGTTAAGAGGTGGTTTGATAGGAGGGCTAAAGTCAAAGCCTTCAGGATATCTGACCTGGTCTTATACTGGGACAAACCTCATGATCAGAAAGGGAACCATGGGAAGTTTGATAAACTCTGGCTTGGCCCATATCAGATTGCTGAAATACTTGGAGATAATGCCTTCCGTCTGAAGACTCTCATGAGAGAGGATATTCCACTGCCTGTCAATGGGCAGTATTTGAAACATTATTTCCAGTCTTGAGCTATTTTCAGCTCTCCGCTCTGTACATAGTTAGTTTAGGTTGCTTTGTTGTTTTGTTGGTTAGAGTAGGTTTCCCTTTTGGTTTGCTTGTTTGCTTTGGTTAGAATAGGTTTTCTTTGGTTTGGTTTGTTTGTTTTGGTTTGCATTTCTCTTGATCTTGGTTCCTTTTCTTTTTGGGATCTTTAGGTGCATCTGTACGACAATGGTTACAAAGTAGGTCTGATGTTGTTGGTATTTCCCTTACAAACTCTAATCATCCTCCTAGGACACCATGGTACAAACTCTCTACCCAATGCCACTTATCCTTGTGCTTAGGCAAAGGGTTTTCTAGTCAGTTTGAATAGGAATATATTGGGGTCTCATACTTTTAATTGTTAAATATACCCGAAGTTGCAAAAGGTCCTTATAAGGTCTAAACAGGTAAAAAATCTTTTTCTACTCTAGTGCCACTACAGTTCTTAGCCCTGAGTGTGGACTTCACTGTTCACAGGTTGAATAAAATGAGTAAAAGGCAAATATATGTCAAAAAAAAGAGAAAAAGAAGAAAATATTGAAAATCAAAAGATTTGAATTCAACTCATCAGGAGGATCTGAGTATCTCTACCGGGGCTATAGACGCCTGTCTAGTAGTAGAGCTATGTTCAGGAGGATCACAACAATAACCTTGTCAGGGCTATGGACACCTGACTGGCAGCAAGGCTCTATCCAGGTTACTTTTAGAGTATGAATCTTTACATAGCCTGTTCATACCAAGTCTGGTACCTGTTGCAACCAAGGGTGGGTAATGAATGGATATGCACACACTTTGATCCTAGTATAGGAAAGTTTCAATGATTAGGAGCTTCTTTGTTTTTACATAGGTGGTGGCAGGATATGTGAGTTGAAACCATAAGTTATGGGTTCTTGATTCTAGTTTGTCATTGCAATGCTCAGGAGAATTTCCTAGCAGAGTCGTCATTTGTTGTGCAGTTTTTGCACACACGCCCCACTTGGAGTAGGGACCCTCTTTTCTGATGCCTTTTGACCTTTGGTTTTGTTGGATTTTCCTTTTGGGGGTCTTGACATGTTGGTCTTGTTGGTTTTGATCTTGTCTTGAGGCTTGAAGTGGATAAAATTGAGTTTTAGGAAAAATCTGGGTTTTCACCTGAACCCAAGATTTTCCAGCTCCGACAGATTTTCCTGGGCTCTGGTTCACTTTTTGTTTATCGCTGCACTTTTTGAATCTGGGTTTCTACTTGACTCTGGGATTTTCTAGTTCTGTCAGATTTTCCCGGACTGTGCTAATTTCCTGAACTTCGTTATATTCTCAGTTTCTGCATTTCTGCCAAATCTGTGTTCATCTGGATTTTCGCGTATCTTGGGATTTTCCAAAATTCTGCCCTGGGCTCGGGTTTCTGGGTTTGTCAGAAGCGTCTTGTCACTCATTAATGACCGAGGTACCCTTTGCTTAGATGCACAAATGGATGGACTTAAAACCTTTTAGGCATCATTTTAACTTCATCATTCATTCATTTGCTTGCTGCCCTGACGATTGAGAGTTTTCATTTGAGCTTTGAGGATTGATCCTGAGTTGCTTGCGCGTGGATTGTGTCGTGCTAATTGAGGTTTTCATTGCTTGGGCGTGCTTGCTTCGCTGTTGCTTCTCCAAGTTCGAGCTCCATCCGGATTGATCCATGGTAGGTTTTCGATGGACCCTCTTATTTGTTTATGAAATAATTAAGCTTTCTAGATTGGTTGATGGTCATTTCGTGTCGGCCCATCTTGGCCACGATTTCCTTCCTATCGAGTTAGGGTTTGACCCATTTTTTTGTGGAATCTCCATCACCCGTGCCCTTTGAGCTCGTATTTATCCCTTAGATGATGGGTGCATCCGTTTGGAAGGAGTTATGGGTTGGATTGTTTGCCCTCTTAGTGCGAAATTTGCCATATTGTGCAAGGTTGGGGTTTTTTTTGGTAATCGGCCCAGAACGGAAAATTTGTTATGATTGGTCGATCTTGCACTTATATTAAACTAACCCCTACCCTAGAAGAATTTGGGGTGGCTTAGATTGATCTGTATAGATGGTATTTTAAACCTTGAGCTCACCCTGGTTTTCATGGCCGGAGGTTGTTCATCAAAATTAGGGCATCATCGTTCTGCCATGGGAATTCATCATTTGAAAGCTTTGAGAACTTGAAATCATTTACATTCTGAACCTTGCTAGTTAGCGTCGATTTTGGGACCATTAGAATCCAAGTGGAGAAGATTGCATGATCATTTAATCGCCAGTTCGCATATCGTCGTTCGTCAGGTTCCCGTGGTGTCCGCGGAATTTTTGCGCACCAGGATTTTCCCGGTTTAGGCTTATTCCACGGAGTGTTGTAATTTTCGTAACATTTCAAGCTGTCCACGAAAATCTGTCCTATCCGGATTTTTCTAGGTTTCCTATTTGGCTATATCCTTTTTGATTTTTCAAAGATAGGATTAATGGAGTGAATGCTAATTTCCAATTTCTTGTTGCTAATGAATAAATTTTGTGATAATCTAATGATTTTTTGGCTGTACAGATGATTTGTGTGACTTATGATGACTTCGCAATAGGAATCCGTCTGGGTCGGATTTCTCTGAAATTTTGCCCTGACTAGATTTTCTCGGTTTACATGATTTTTTCGGACTGTCTCATTTTTTTGGATCTTCAAAGATTGGTGATTTCTGATGGATTTCAATTGCTTTATATGATTTTATGTTGATCTCTTGATTGGAATATGCATAATAATTGAATACTAATGATGTCCTTTGTGAATGTAGGTAGAATCAAGCAAGGTTGCAGCAGGAAAGACTAAGGGTGACACAGAGGGGTCATCCATCTCGGAGGCAGAAAGACTAAGACTGGATATCAAGAGCCAGCTGCTGGAAAGCAAGATATCTTCCGTGTGGTCTGAGGTGTCTGACACCAATGTAGGGGCTTGGAGGTACGAGGAGTTCAAGCAGAGGATGGCTGAGAAGAATCTGTCTATGCTAAGGAATGGCATGATGAAGTACGGGCTAGTGCATGTGGCAGGGTTTCCTCTAGCGATCCAATGTTATGAGCTTATATTGGAATGTGCCAGGCAGTATGATTTTGATACACAAAGGCTCGTCAGTACCGAGGGAAGGGTCCTGGCTAATTTCAGCCCTGTCTCTATTGCCCAGGCCTTTGACATGCCTGATCCGCCTTCAGTATGTGCTCTAAACATGGACTTGGCCAGAACATACTATGAGAATGAGCTAATTAAATCTCAATAGATGATCAACTCTTGGTTGGAGAAGCCAAAATCACATCACTCTAAACTGCCCAAGTAGTTGCATAGGATTAAATTCAGATCAGATATCTATGATGCTATAACGTTCCTGAGCAGGGTAGCAGGACTAAAGACTGCTGGTGTGTTAGAGATTTGGATGGTCCATGTGATCACCAAAATTGAATAGGGAACCAACTACCATTGGGCAGGGCTTATTAGTTCTGAAATTAACAAACAGTTAAGGAACGTCCTAGAAACCAAGAGGTTCACCATGTCCTCTTATGTCATGTACATACTAGCCAGATTTTACCCATACAGGGGTTTGAATCCACGAGAGACATTTGGATAGGACATTGTCTATGAGGTTTACCCGGAGTTGCATCTAGGACACAAAGACTACCGGAGAGCCAATGATGCATTCACAATGCATATCACCAGGATGCTCCAGAATGTCGAGCATATGAGATTGTCAGATGGAGCTAAAGGGCTGATAAAGAATTATGGGGCCTGGTTCATTTAATTCCCCACCTTCACTTACATTCGGATTGATGGATGTTCGGTTGCTCCATACAGGTTACCTCGGTATCCTATTGATCACATTGTTTTGTTAGAGATTGTCAGACAGATTTGTGAATTTGATGCTATTGTAAAGAAGGAGAAGCATAAGACAGGCTTCGGTGGAGATTTCCCTCTCGGAATTGGAGTAGCAGAGGTGTGCCCTTCCATCCAATCAGCACACACTGTAGGGCAAGAATTGGAAGCATATGGTTTCTCCTTCCACTCCAAAAGGATGAACTTTGATATCACAGGAGAAGCACAAAAGAAGGCCACTAGGGAGTATCGGTATAAAAGTGACCTAGAGGACTATTGGGCCAACATTATGGATGATTTTGAAGCAAGAAAGAAGAGGTATTCTAGACTCCCTGTTGATGCCATTAGACAGTACAATGTCAAGTTGATCTTCGACCAACTGGAGGATGATGGAAACCTAGTACAGGATCATGCCTATGAAGCTGTGAAGGATATGTCGATTGGGGAAATCAATTGGAATGAAGATGAGGTCACAGAGTTGGAGGACCTAATGGCACTAGTCATGAAATTTACCTCTTCTTGGTTAAAGCATAAGATTTGGGAGCTGGAGAGTGAGAAGGTGACTTGTACCTTCAATTTGATGGGAGATCTCAACCCTATGTCCACTTTACAGGAATTTGGGGAAGATGACCCCAAAGGGAAATCCCAAAAGAGCTCTCCTTTCAAGATAAAAATAAGAGGCCCCAAGGAAAGTGAACCCGAACCAAAAAGGAAGCCAAAAGGAAAAAAGAGAAGTCGGACCTTGAAGATTAGCAGATCCTCTGATGAGGAAGAATTGGAAAAAGCAGAAGAAGAAAGTGCTCCTCCACCACCAAAGAAGACCAGAACAACCAGGACTTCAAGGAAGAAGGACCAGGATGTAGAAGTTGTGAAAGCCAACTTCACAGACCCCGAAGATCTCCTGCATGCAAATAACCTGTCACAGAAAGAAGAGATGGAGACAAACAAGCAAGGGTGCTCTGAAAGCTGAAAAATGTATTCATCCGAGAGAGATAAATTACAATGATGAATCCTTATAAAAGGATAGGTAGATATTTAATAATTAATATAATTATTAAATGTTACAAAATGCAAACTAAAGTGAAATCTTAAGAGAGGAATAAAGGTAATTTAATCAACATGATTAAATTAAAACCTTTACTCTAACACAGGATACATCAAAGGATGAGCCTTCTACTATGGATGTAGAGAGTTCAGGAGGGGAAAAGACCAAGGTTTATATGAGAAGATCAAGGACTCCATCCCCTAAGGAGCCAATGCAAAATAAGGACCTTTCTTCGGAGATGACAAATGTAGAGCCATCTAGGGTTGCTTCTCCTCCACCAAGTGCACCTAAGCTGTAAATTCTCAAGGAGCATGAAACCAGTGGAGAGGCAGAGCTATTCAAGGAAGGGACACTCTTTGGTGAAGCAGCCGAGCTTGAGGCTGAAGAGGTAGAAAAGCATCCTTCTCCTCTTGTAATGTATGAAGATTCTCCAGAAATTGGCGGAGGAAACAGATCACCTAAACAAGAGAAGGGAATTCCTGTTAGATTCCCATCACCGGTACAGCAAGAGGTTGAACCTGAGTCAGGTGATCAAGGTGAGCAGCTTTCTGAAAGGGAGGAAGATAAAACAATTGAAAAGGAAGATGATAAAATAATGGAATAGCAAGAAGAAGCAAGAACAGAGGAAATCCGGGTAGAACCTGTAGCCCCAGATTGGCTTGAAAAAGAAATTGCAAGGAAGAAATAGGTGGTAGTTGAAGACACTCCCTTGGATTGGGATGAAATGCTGTCCAAAATTGGTAAAGGGAAGAAAAAGAAGGCAGCTAAGGTGGTCTCAAAGGTGTAGAGAGATTAAGCAAACAATAGGGTCATCCACATTGCCACCCCCGCTACAGATAAGACTAGGGTAGAAGTCACTGGTCAGGACTACAATGTGCAAACTATTAACCTTGGACCAACATCCATGGGGCAGGACATAGAGGAGTATGCAGGGTCCAGTGCTGTGATTATTGGGAGATTGAGAAAGGAGACCCAGACCAAGCATGAGTTGAAGAAAGAAAATGAAAGACTTAGGAAATGCTTAGAGGAAGTGATGAAACCCCTACAGTCTCTCCATCCTTCTTCTTTTGGCACTCCCAACTTTCTGCCCAACGAAACTATCTCCGGAATTGAGAAAATGAAAGCCTCAGCTCAAACTATAGTGGATTGGCTGAAGAACGTGCAAATAAAGGGAGATGATACAATTAAGGAGATCTTATCAGTTGGAAAAGATGTAGTCAGAGCTAAGGAACTGCTAGAATATGTGTTGTCCCAAGATAAGGAAGACATTGACCTCTTACTACAAAAATCCAAGATTATCATGGGACATGGTAGAGATCAACTAGTTGCAGATGGAATTCTTCCTTATTCTAGGTTAGATGAACCCTCAGAATGGTTCGAGGCTCTACAAATCCAGCATAAGGCCATGAAAAAGATTCAGAAATGGAAGAAACAAATTGATGGTGATCTTACAGGGGTCTATGAGGGCTGCATTGCATTCTTTGAGGTCATGACTGGAAGGAGAAAGATTGCCCCAAAATATCTAAGTCTAGAGCAGCTCAAGGAATGGTGGCATGAAGTTTATGCCCCAGATTCTGAGAGTGTTATAACCGGTCACGAGTTAGATGATGCAGCCACCTACTTGGTGGCAATGGATAAGTACCAGGCCAACAAGGAGGATTGGAATAAGACTGTTAAACAGTGAAAGGAGGAGAGTGGATCCATTGAGTGTCGGCTTAGGATATTGCCTTTGCCACCTATCATCGAATTGGATAGAACATTCTTGAAGGTTCAGGGATCATTGGCTCAGAATAAGGATAAGGGAAGTGGCAGTTAACGCATATTTTTGAGTTTTGTGCTTCCCTATTATCATAGGGCATGCATTGGACCAGATTTCATTGGGGATTGTGTCAAGGCCGACCTTGATGATAGATGGCATTTAATGTGTGCCTTATTTTGATTTCTTAGGCCGACCTATTTTGACGGTTGTTCTTATTTTGTAAAATGTTTGGCTGGGCCGACATATCTTGAGATTTGTTATAAAAGGCATTTCGGCCTCATTGTAAAGGGGTTAGACAAGAAGATATGAGATATTAGAGATTAGAGATAAAAAGTTAGAGCATTTTGAAAATTTCTTGAAGCAAGTATTGTAATCAGAACAGTTGAATTGTTGCAGTCTTTTGATGAGCTAATATAGTTGAAGACATTGTGGTTTTCTTGGTGCAATCTCTTGTATTGGTTTATCTCCCATGGTTCTTGTTGTTCTATCTTTCAAATTTCTTGAAGATTTAGGGTTTAGTGTTTAGAATTAGGAATTAGTTTTAGTTTGATTAATGGTGTTTATGATTTCATATGTGGAATGTTTGTAGCAATCTGTGGTCTATACTCCCAGTAACTGTCTGATTGTAGTAGGCTGGTGAAGTCAACCTGGACCATATATTCATATGTGCTTAAGTTCGATTGTGGATGAATATCCGTGATTTGAAAATATATATACCTTAGAAGATTGCACCGTTCTTCTGAAATTGCATTGTGGGTTGATCAAGAATTGGTTATTTGAGATTGGTCCATTCCAGATATCTATCATTTGCATCGTTTATCTTAGGAATAGTTTAGATCTTGTCATATCTTTGCACCCTTACCTTTTTCTATTTCTTTATCATTTGGTTAGATTTAGGAATTGGAGATCATCATATTGAAAAATCTAATAAATTGAAAGATACAGTTTGTTTATAGTAAGGTCCCTTTGTGATTACTAGCATTTTCACATATTATCTGAGTTGTTTATGCATTGTCATGACCTGACACCCGAGAGACTTTGGCGTGATTTTCAGTGATTTATTGTTGAAAATAATCTTTCAAGAGAGATAGAATATTGAATTATATCTGAGTTGTTGCTGTGTAGAAAACACCAACAGATTGGCGCTAGAAGGAGGGCCTGAATGAGCACACTAGATCATTTCTTGAACGCCATCTCTCCAAAGAGATATAGGATAAATACTAGATCTACCATAGGAGAGGAAGATTTACAGGAATTACAGTTCCCCGCTAGGTCAAGAAGGACTCGAAAAAGGGGAGAATCATCATCACCCATCCCTTCACCAGTATCATCCACATCTTCCCATCTAGAAGTTGAAGCTATACCCATCCCTGAGGCAGTTCCTGTTCAACAACCTCAGCCTATCATAAACCAACCACAACCACCACCCCCACTCTTACCAATGGTCTTCCTAGCTAATAATTCATCCCCTCTGTCTTTCAATACTTACAATGTAATGCCAAAAAACCCTGAACACTTCTGCTCAAAGTTTCATGTTAATGACCCCAACTGAACTGCAAAAGAACATATAAGGATCTACCAAACGTGTCTCAAAGACAGAGGGGTTGTTCATGAGGATGTTGCCTGTAGGTTGTTCCCTTATTCACTAGGAGAAGAGGCTTTCTACTGGTACAATCACATCCCTTCTAGCTCAATTCTAAACTAGAATGATCTTGAAATTGCCTTTTTACAAAAGTTTAGAATCCCCATCAGTTCCAATGAATTATATTTACAATTCACTAGGGTCAAAAGAGAGGTCAATGAACCCATATCCAATTTCAATAATAGGTTTCACCGCGCATACACCAGACTTCAAGATCCTTATGTTTTGGATGACAATACTGCCCTGGGAATCTATTACGAAGCATTGGATAGCCTCACAGCCACCTTTCTGAAGTGGAGACCTAACCCTCCAGCAAACTTCACTGATGCCTATACGGAAGCTATTAAGCTTAGCACAGATCTAAGGCAACATATAACTGGACCGTTGCCTTCTTTAGGGCTAGTTGCTCACCCTAATCAGGTTCAGGAAGTGAATCAGGAACTTACCAACCATACTCTAATCATGAATCCAGTACCTCAATTACCCTTGGTGCCACATCTAGGTCTTCCCATGAGCCAGGTCTCTCCTATGATAAATTTTCCCCAACAGAAGGTTAATCAACCTATGTATCAGTCACAGCCAAATAATTTTCCTACTTATCTTCAAAATTCAGAGGTATTGCATTAGTCTATGGGATCTAATACAATGCCTATCCCTCCTCAGAGTAACCCAATCCTGCCTCTTTATCGAGATCCAAATAGGGAGAGGATTGAGGAAATGGCTGAACAGATAAAGAAGTTTAACCTAGAGGTGACCTACTTAAGGAACCAAAATAGCCAACTGCAAGCTACCCAGAAGAGTATGCAATCCAATCAGAACAGAGAGTTTCCACAAGGGTAGAGTTTTGATAGAGGACAACGTAATGAGAGAGGATTCCATAATGACAGAGGGTATAATCAGGATAGGGGTTATAATAATGACAGAGGATTCAATAATGATAGGAGGCAGAATTTTGATAGAGGCCAAGGTAGTGGATCTGGATTTGATAAGAGGCAATCACAAGGACAAAGTAGAACTTGGAATACAGGCGCTAATAATGGAGGAGTCCCCACCCCATTGGATCAACCGGCTAATCAAGTGGTCCATCAATCTGTAAATCAACCACTCAGTCAGGACAAGCCTCCTAGTGGTGTATACTTGGCCGAAGCAGCCTTATCAGAATGGTGTAGACTTCATAAGACAAGTTAGCATTCAGAATTAGAGTGTCCAGAATTCCAAACTGCTGCATCAATTTTCCAATATGAGGTAGAGAATAATGCTAATGGGCAGGAGATTGTTCCCTCTAGTCCTTATGATTCTCCTGTGCTGGTTTTGAACCACACTCCTTTCCCAGCCAGTAAGGAGAATGTACCTGAGGAGGAACCTGATTCTCAAGAAGAAAGGGCAGACCAAATATGCAATGGAGATGGAGTTGCTCAGCTATTCAATGAAGAAACAATGAATGATAATGGTCCCCTTGATCATGAGGAGGCTTATGTTGAAGAAGTACAGAGGAAAGGTTTGAGGGACATGCCCCATAGGTGCCCACAGGCTGGGGGACCTTTCACTACTTCCATTCCTCCCAACAACTTCAGTACTCCCCCAGATCCTAATGCTAGCAATAATCTGTCTTATCCACATGTTTCCAAGCAGTATCTTTCCAAGGAAAGACAAGCTAAAAATGACTCACAAAAGGAAAAGGTTGTTCAAGCAAGCAAGGATAAGGTAGAGGAACCTTCTAAGGACGTCTTCACTGATATGAACGAGGAGCAAATGGCCTCATATGTTGTTGAGGAGTTCAAGAAATTGAAGGTAAATCTGTCAGCATTTGAGTTATTAAGGTTCCTTCCCATTAGGAGGGCAGTTTTAGGTACTTATGATGCACATCCTGTGTCTTTGGGTAAACCTTCTAGTGAGCATAATAGCAAGATCCCTAGTTCTCAGCTTGTGAAAACACAAAACCAGGCCCATAATCAGACTAACCTTCCCCCTGGAGATAAAGGAAAAGAAAAAGATAAGACTCAAGTGGCCCAGGTAGATACTCAACCCACTTTGTTTCAAGGAAAGATAAAAACCTCGCCATTTTTTATTTCTGTGCACATATTTGGTAAGAATTTACACAATTGTTTACTAGATTCTGGTGCTTCCACCAATGTGATGCCATTTGGAGTGTGTAGAGCTCTAGGAATTACACCTGCTGACTTTCAGAAGAAGGTAACTCAGTTGGATAGAACTAAAGTAAGTGTGGTGGGGGAATTGAATATGATTCATATGTAGATAGCGTCAGATCCAAGGATTCAATAGGTTATCAATATCCAGGTGGCTGATATCCCTGATGCATATGGTTTGATTCTAGGTAGAGATTTCACCAAGGCTTTGAATGGATATGTGTCCACTGACCACTCGCACACGTGGCTTCCCTGGAAAGGAGTGCCTAATCAAATTAGAATTGAAAGAGAACTCAGAATGAAATACATGATAACCGATTATCAAAATACTTTGACAAAAGTCTTGATATCAGAAGTTGGAATGGGGAATTACACGCTATCAACTCAATATGAAGATTCAGACTCAGAGGAAGTGTTGATGTTACATACGATGCCTATTGATCATAAGATGGGATCCAGTCATGGTGCTGTTTTGATAGAATCAGTTCAGGAAGACGAAGAACCTGAAGACAGTCAGATTAGCCTATTAGACAGTTTCCAGGAATTCATCAAGCAGTGTGTTGAAAACCAGACTCACCTGGGAAGGAAGACAAGTTTTGAGGAATTACTCCTACCAAATTGGTGTAGAGTTCATAATGCTTCCCATTCAGAGTTGGAGTGTTGTTTATGTCAGATAGCAGTAGAGAAAGTACAGAAATTCCTAAATCCAACCCAAGTTGTGGAGAGAAAGGTGCATGATCCTCAGGAAAAAGAACAGGAACCTATAGTGATTGAGGGATCCTCCAACTTTGACAAGCCAAAAGAAACAATGAAGAAGATCACTACTACTGAATGCTGGACTCTCAAATTTGATGGATCCAAATCCAAACACGGAGCTGGAGCAGGGTTTAAACTGATTAGCCCAAAAGGTAAGAATTTCTTTCCAACCCATAAGCTTTAATTCCACTGTACCAATAATGTAGCAGAATATGAAGCATTAATACACGGACTTCTCATGGCACTTAAGAAAAAGGTCAAAATTCTACAAGTTTTTGGTGATTCAGAATTAGTAGTCAAACAAGTGAGAAAGCAATATTCATGCCATAATAGGAGAATGACTAATTATCGGCGTAGAGTGTGGGACCTCATTGAGGGATTTGATGCTTTTAATATCCAACTAATCCCACGACAGAAGAATCAAATTGTTGATTCTCTGGCTCAAGCAGCAAGCACTCTGCAGCCTCTATCTCTGTCAGGACTAAAGAAGTTTACTGTTGAACTGACCCCTGTGCCATTAGTCCCAGACAATGTTACTAACTTCTAGGTATTCGAAGATGATAAACATATCCTAGATTTTATCACAAATATAGATGTTTTTTCTTCCCAAATCGTCGATGAAACAGAACCTCAGGAAGTAGAATTGGATTTAGAAGGTGTGATGAATCTGAAGTCTAATACTATTCCAAGGGGAATGGTACAATTGGAGCGAATTTTTGATATGGATAATATCAGAGATAAGGAACAAGAGTCGAAGAAAGAATCGATCAGTGGATAGTGTGACACCCATAATTTAGGAACTGAGGACAATGTCAAGAACATTGTCATTGGCAAGGTATGTACTCCAGAAGAAAGACAAGGGATAATCAAAGCCTTACACAGCTTTCCAAATATAATAGCCTAGAGTTATGAGGAATTGAAAACTTATGATACATTAATCATAACCCATACTATACCCCTTAAGGTTGGTGCTAAACCTTTCACACAGAGGCATATACCTATCAATGAATTGTTGGAACCACTCATACAAAAAGAAGTCTAGAAATTACTTTCTGCCAGAATCATATTTCCAGTTAGGCATTCAACATGGGTGGCAAACCTAGTTCTAGTGAGAAAAAAGAATGGAGAAATTAGGCTCTGTGTCAATATCATAAATATAAACAGATTATCAGGAAAAGATAACTATCCAGTTCCATCATTAGATGAGGTGCTTCAAGTGGTCAATGGATCTCAGATGATGTCCTTTCTGGATGGTTATTCAGGGTACAATCAAGTGATGGTCCAGTATGAGGACAGACACAGGACTGCTTTCACAACCAAATGGCGTACCTTTGCCTATAGGAGAATGTCATTTGGACTCATTAATGCAGGGGCCACACTTCAAAAGCCTATGGATATTGCTTTTAAGGATATCATAGGCAAATGTATCATCATTTATATGGAGGACCTGACCGTGTTTTCAAAGAACAGAGGAGATCACATCTCAGATCTGCACAAAGTGTTTCAAAGGTGCAGGGAGTTTGGCATATCTTTGAATCCTAAAAAGTGTATTTTCGGAGTAACAGAGGGAAAGTTACTAGGACATGTCATATCAAAAAAGGGAATTGCTATAGATCCAGAGAGGATGGAGGCCATATTGAAGATCCAGCCCCCTGCTAGCAAAAAGGAGATGAAGTCCTTTGGTAAGATCAACTTCGTCAGAAAATTCATCACTGGATTTGCTGAAATTGTGAAGCCATTAAATGCAATGTTGAAACAAGATGCCAAGGTCGAATGGACTACAGAAGCGAAGGAAGCTTTTGCAGAAATTAAAAGAGCCATTGCTAATGCTCCAGTATTGGTAAGTCCTAATTATAGCTAACCCTTTTACATCTATTCGTTTGCTTCAGATCATTCGTGTGCTGGAATGTTAACTCAAAAGTCTGATGATGGAAATGAGCATCCTTTTGCTTTTATGAGCACACCATTAAAAGATGCTGAGTTGAAATATCCAAGTGTGGAAAAGCAGGCATATGCCCTGGTCAGAGTAGTAAATAAATTCAGGCATTATATCCTCAGAAATAAGGTGTATGCAATTGTCCCTAATTCTGTAGTTAAGTTACTTCTGATGCAAAATGAATTAGGTGAGCGCATAGCTAAATGGGTGACCATGCTATAGGAGTATGACATTGAGATCCAACCCATGAAACTAGTAAGAGGGCAAGGACTCACTCAGACTATGGCTGAGATAGGCCCTGAATTGTCTTTTCAGAACTATAATA
Source organism: Sequoia sempervirens (assembly GCA_007258455.2). Taxonomy (NCBI): domain Eukaryota; kingdom Viridiplantae; phylum Streptophyta; class Pinopsida; order Cupressales; family Cupressaceae; genus Sequoia; species Sequoia sempervirens. Next base: position 185,541,520 of record VDFB02271358.1, on the reverse strand, counting down.
TTGAAGAGGTTTCTCCCGATGGTTGATATGATGACCTAGTGTATTATCTACTAAACCAACGACCTCCAGGTCATCTTAATGCAGTTCAGAGATGAGCCCTATGGTTAAAGAGTGATGGTTTCATGTTGAAAGGAGCTGTTCTATACAAAAGAAGTCATGAAGGCATTTATTTGAGGTGTCTTGGGAGGCAGGAAGCTGAAAGAGTGATGAATGAATTTCATGAGAAATATGGTACTGTTCATGGCTCTACAATTGCCACTGCAAACCAGATCCTGATGGCAGGGTATTACTAGCCTACACTGTTCAAAGATGTTCACCATTATGTATGGACCTGTCACACTTGCTAGACTACAGTGACAAGAGAAAAGTATGCAACACTTCTGCTCCAATCGGTCACTGAGGTAAGACCTTTTGCTGAGTGCGGTATGGATTTCATAGGCCCCTTCAACCCACCATCTTTTGCAGGACACAGGTACATTCTCACTATCACTGATTATTTTACAAGAAGGACTGAGGCTTTTGCTTGCAGGAAATGTACATCCGAAGTAGTGATTGATTTCTTAGAATTTGCTATTCTGAACTGTTTTGGATGCCCTATTGTTGTTCTTTGTGACAATGGTCCTGCCTTTGCATCTTTGAAATTCTCAAATTGAGCTTTTGATCATGGTATTATTGTGAAATTTGCATCTAATTATTATCCCCAAGGTAATGGTTTAGCAGAGTCCTTTAATAAGAACCTATTGACTGTCATCTGAAGGCTGTTAGAGAGGAACCCAAAAGACTGGCACACCCAGCTTCGGTTTTCCCTTTGGGCAGTTCGTACAAGACTTAAGTCATCCATTGGAACATCTCCTTATCACTTAGTGTACGGTCTAGAGCCAGTATTCCCTATTCAACTCAAGATCCCAACTTTATAGTTTATAAATGAGTTTTATGATAAGGGGACAGAAGGGAGGCTAGGTTGACAGAACTACTGCACCTTGAAGAGAAGCGAGACAATGCCCTTGCGAATTTTTCCAAACATCAGGGGGTAGTTAAGAGGTGGTTTGATAGGAGGGCTAAAGTCAAAGCCTTCAGGATTTCTGACCTGGTCTTATACTGGGACAAACCTCATGATCAGAAAGGGAACCATGGGAAGTTTGATAAACTCTGGCTTGGCCCATATCACATTGCTGAAATACTTGGAGATAATGCCTTCCGTATGAAGACTCTCATGGGAGAGGATATCCCACTGCCTGTTAATGGGCAGTATTGGAAACATTATTTCTAGTCCTGAACTATTTTCAGCTCTCCGCTCTGTACATAGTTAGTTTAGGTTGCTTTGTTGTTTTGTTGGTTAGAGTAGGTTTCCCTTTTGGTTTGCTTATTTTATTTGGTTAGAATAGGTTTGCTTTGGTTTGGTTTGTATGTTTTGGTTTTCGTTGCTCTTGCTCTTGGTTCCTTTTCTTTTTGGGATCTTTGGGTGCATCTGTATGGCAATGGTGACAAAATAGGTCTGATGTTGTTGGTATTTCCCTTACAAACTCTAATCATCCTTCCAGGACACCATGGTACAAACTCTCTACCCAATGCCACTTATCCTTGTGCTTAGGCAAAGGGTTTTCTAGTTAGTTTGAACAAGAATATATTGGGGTCTCATACTTTTAATTGTTAAATATACCCGAAGTTGCAAAAGGTCCTTATAAGGTATGAATAGGTGAAAAATCCTTTTCTGCTCTAGTGCCACTGTAGTTCTCAACCCTAAGTGTAGACTTCACTGTTCACAGGTTGAATGAAATGAGTAAAAGGCAAAGATATGTTGAAAAAAAAAGAGAAAAAGAAGAAAATATTGAAAATCAAAAGATTTGAATTCAACTCATCAGGAGGATCTGAGTATCTCTACCAGGGCTATAGACGCCTGTCTAGCAGTAGAGCTATGTTCAGGAGGATCACAACGATAACCTTGTCGGGGCTATGGATGCTTGACTGGTAGCGAGGCTCTATCCAGGTTACTTTTAGAGTATAAATTTTTACGTAGCCTGTTCATACCAAGTCTGGTACCTGTTGCAACCAAGGGTGGGTAATGAATGCATATGCACACACTTTGATCCTGGTATAGGAAAGTTTCAATAATTAGGAGCTTCCTTATTTTTACATAGGTGGTGGCAGGATAGGTGAGTTGAAACCATAAGTTCTGGGTTCTTGATTCTAGTTTGTCATTGCAATGCTTAGGAGCATTCCCCAACAGAGTTGCCATTTGTTGTATAGTTTTTGCACACACGCCCCACTTGGAGTAGGGACCCTCTTTTCTGATGCCTTTTGACCTTTGGTTTTGTTGGATTTGCCTTTTGGGGGTCTTGACATGTTGTTCTTGTTGGTTTTGATCTTGTCTTGAGGCTTGAAGTGGCTAAAATTGAGTTTTAGGAAAAATTCAGGTTTTCACCTGAACCCGGGATTTTCCAGCTCCGACGGATTTTGCCAGGCTCTGGTTCACTATCTATTTATCGCTGCACTTTCCGAATCTGGGTTTCTACTTGACTCTGGGATTTTTCGGTTCTGTCAGATTTTCCCAGACTGTGCTAATTTCCCGAACTTTGTTATATTCCCGATTTTTGCATTTCTGCCAAATCTGTGTTCATCCGGATTTCCACGTATCTTGGGATTTTTCTAAATTTCGCCTTGGGCTCGGGTTTTTGGGTTTTTGAAAAGCATCTTGTCGCTCATTAATGACTGAGGTACACTTTTATCAGACACACAAATGGATGGACTTAAAACCTTTTAGGCATCATTTTAACTTCATCATTCATTCATTTGCTTGCTGCCCTGGTGATTGAGAGTTTTCATTTGAGCTTTGAGGATTGATCCTGAGTTGCTTGCACATGGATTGTTTGATGCTACTTGAGGTTTTCATTGCTCGGGTGTGCTTTCTTCGTCATTGCTTCTCCAAGTTCGAGCTCCATCTAGATTGATCCATGGTAGGTTGTCGATGGACCCTCTTATTTGTTATGCAATAATTAAGCTTTCTAGATTGGTTGATGGTCATTTTGTGTTGGCCCATCTTGGCCACAATTTCCTTCCTATCGAGTTAGGGTTTGACCCATTTTTTTGTGGAATCTCCATCACCCGCGCCCTTTGAGCTTGTATTTATCCCTTAGATGATGGGTGCATCCATTTGGAAGGAGTTCTGGGTCGGATTGTTTGCCCTCTTAGTGCAAAATCTACCATATTGTGCAAGGTTGGGGTTTTTTTTGGTAATCGGCCCAGAACGGAAAATTTGTTATGATTGGTCGATCTTGCACTTATATTAAACTGACCCCTACCCTGTAAGAATTCAGGGTGCCTTAGATTGATCTATATAGATGGTATTTTAAACCTTGAGCTCACCCTGGTTTTCATGGCGGGAGGTTGTTCATCGAAATTAGGGCATCATTGTTCTACAATGGGAATTCATCATTTGAAAGCTTTGAGAACTTGAAATCATTTACATTCTGAACCTTGCTAGTCAGCATCGATTTGGGACCGTTAGAATCTAGGTGGAGAAGATTGCATGATCATTTAGTCACCAGTTCGCGTATCATCGTTCGTCGGGTTCCCGTGGTATCCGCGGAATTTCTGTGCACCCGAATTTTCCCAGTTTAGGCTTATTCCGCGGACTGTTGTAATTTTTGTAACATTTCAAGCTATCCGCGAAAATCCGTCCCATCCAGATTTTTCTGGGTTTCCTATCTGGCTATATCCTTTTTGATTTTTTGAAGATAGGATTAATGGAGTGAATGCTAATTGCCGTTTATTGTTGCTAATGAATAAATTTAGTGATAATCTAATGATTTTTTGGCTGCACTGACGATTCGTGTGACTTATGATGACTTCACAATAGGAATCTATCTGGGTTGGATTTCTTTGAAATTTTGCCCCGACTGGATTTTCTCGGTTTACATGATTTTCCTAGACTGTCTCATTTTTTTGGATCTTCAAGGATTGGCGATTTCTGATGGATTTCAATTACTTTATATGATTTTATGTTGATCTCTTGATTGGAATATGCATAATAATTGAATACTAATGATGTCCTTTATGAATGTAGGCCGAATCAAGCAAGGCTGCAGTAGGAAAGACTAAGGGTGACACGGAGGGGTCATCCATCTCGGAGGTAGAAAGACTAAGACTGGATATCAAGAGCCAACTACCGGAAAGCAATATATCTTCCTTGTGGTCTGAGGTGTCTGACACCAATGTAGGGGCCTGGAGGTACGAGGAGTTCAAGCAGAGGATGGCTGAGAAGAATCTGTCTATGCTAAGGAATGGCATGATGAAGTCTGGGCTAGTGCATGTGGGAGGGTTTCCTCCAGTGCTCCAATGTTATGAGCTTATATTGGAATGTGCCAGGCAGTATGATTTAGATACACAAAGGGTCGTCAATACTGAGGGAAGGGTCCTGGCTAGTTTCAACCCTATCTCTATTGCCTAGGCCTTTGAAATGCCTAATCTGCCTTCAGTATGTGCTCTAAACATGGACTTGGCTAGAACATACTATGAGAATAAGCCAATTAAATCTCAACAGATGATCAACTCTTGGTTGGAGAAGCCAAAATCACATCACTCTAAACTGCCCAAGCAGTTGCATAGGATTAAATTCAGATCAGATATCTATGATGCTATAACGTTCTTGAGTAGGGTAGCAGGACTGAAGACTGCTAGTGTGTTAGAGAATTGGATGGTCCATGTGATGACCAAAATTGAATAGGGAACCAACTACCATTGGGCAAGGCTTATTAGTTGTGAAATTGAAAAACAGTTAAGGAACATCCTGGAAACTAAGAGGTTCACCATGTCCTCTTATGTCATGTATGTACTAGCCAGATTCTACCCATACAGGGGTTTGAATCCACGAGGGACATTCAGACAGGACATTTTCTATGAGGTTTACCCAGAGTTGCATCTAGGACACAAAGACTACTGGAGAGCCAATGATGCATTCACAATGCATATCACCAGGATGCTCCAGAATGTCAAGCATACGAGATTGTTAGATGGAGCCAAAGGGCTAATAAAGAATTATGGGCCTGGTTCATTCAATTCCCCACCTTCACTTACATTCAGATTGATGGATGTCCGGTTGCTCCATACAGGTTACCTCGGTATCCTACTGATCACATTGTCTTGTTAGAGATTGTCAGACAGATTTGTGAATTTGATGCTATTGTAAAGAAAGAGAAGCATAAGACAAGCTTCGGTGGAGATTTCTCTCTCGGAATTGGAGTAGCAGAGGTGTGCCCTTCCATCCAATCAGCACACACTGTAGGGGAAGAATTGGCAGCATATGGTTTCTCTTTCCACTCCAAAAGGATGAACTTTGATATCACAGGAGAAGCACAAAAGAAGGCCACTAGGGAGTATCGGCATAAAAGTGACCTAGAGGACTATTGGGCCAACATTAAGGATGATTTTGAAGTGAGAAAGAAGAGGTATTCTAGACTCCCTGTTGATGCCATCAGACAGTACAATGTCAAGTTGATTCGGGACCAACTGGAGGATGATGAAAACCTAGTATAGGATCATGCCTATGAAGCTGTGAAGGATAGGTCGATTGGGGAAATCAATTAGAATGAAGATGAGGTCATAGAGTTGGAGGACCTAATGGCCCCAGTCATGAAATTTACCTCTTCTTGGTTAAACCATAAGATTTGGGAGCTGGAGAGTGAGAAGGTGACTTGTACCTTCAATTTGATGGGAGATCTCAACCCTATGTCCACTTCAGAGGAATCCGGGGAAGATGACCCCAAAGGGAAATCCCAAAAGAGCTCTCCTTTCAAGATAAAAATCAGAGGCCCCAAGGAAAGCGAACCCAAACCAAAAAGGAAGCCAAAAGGAAAAAAGAGAAGTCGGACCTTGAAGATTGGCAGATCCTCTGATGAGGAAGAATTGGAAAAAGCAGAAGAAGAAAGTGCTCCTCCACCACCAAAGAAGACCAGAACAACCAGGACTTCAAGGAAGAAGGACCAGGATACATCAAAGGATGAGCCTCTTATTGTGGATGTAGAGAGTTTAGGAGGGGAAAAGACCAAGGTTTATATGAGAATATCAAGGACTCCATCCCCTAAGGAGCTAATGAAAAAGAAGGACCTTTCTCCGGAGATGACAAATGTAGAGCCATCTAGGGCTGCTTCTCCTCCACCAAGCGCACCTGAGCCAGAAATTCTCGAGGAGCATGAAACCAGTGGAGAGGCAGAGCTATTCAAGGAAGGGACACTCTTTGGTGAAGTAGCCGAGCTTGAGGCCGAAGAGGTAGAAAAGCATCCTTCTCCTCTTGTAATGTATGAAGATTCTCCAGAAATTGGTGGATGAAATGGATTGCCTAGACAAGAGAAGGACATTCCTATTAGATCCCCATCATCGGTACAGAAAGAGGTTGAACCTGAGTCAGGTGATCAAGGTGAGTGGCTTTCTGAAAGGGAGGAAGATAAAACAATTGAAAAGGAAGATGATAAAATAATGGAACAGCAAGAAGAAGCAAGAACAGAGGAAATCCAGGTAGAACCTGCAGCCCCAGATTGGTTTGAAAAAGAAATTGCAATTAAGAAACAGGTGGTAGTTGAAGACACTACCTTAGATTGGGATGAAATGTTATCCAAAATTGGTAAAGGGAAGAAAAAGAAGGCAGCTAAGGTGGTCTCAAAGGTGGAGAGATATGAAGCAAACAACAGGGTCATCCACATTGCCACCCCCGCTGCAGACAAGACTAGGGAAGAAGTCACTGGTCAGGACTACAATGTGCAAACTATTAACCTTGGACCAGCATCCATGGAGTAGGACATAGAGGAGTATGAAGGGTCCAATGCTATGATTATTGGGAGATTGAGAAAGGAGACCCAGACCAAGCATGAGTTGAAGAAAGAAAATGAAAGACTTAGGAAATGCTCAGAGGAAGTGATGAAACCCCTGCAGTCTCTCCATCCTTCTTCTTCTGCCACTCCCAGCTTTCTGCCCAAGGAAACTATCTCCAAAATTGAGAAAATGAAAGTCTCAGCTCAAACTACAGTGGATTGGCTGAAGAACATGCAAATAAAGGGAGATGATACAATTAAGGAGATCTTATCGGTTGGAAAAGATGCAGTCAGAGCTAAGGAATTGCTAGAATATGTGCTATCCCAAGATAAGGAAGACATTGACCTCTTACTACAAAAATTCAAGATTATCATGGGACATGGTAGAGATCAACTGGTTGCAGATGGAATTCTTCCTTCTTCTAGGTTAGATGAACCTTGGGAATGGTTTGAGGCTCTACAAATCTGGCATAAGGCCATGAAAAAGATTCAGAAACAGAAGAAACAAATTGATGGTGATCTTACAGGGGTCTATGAGGGCTACATTGCATTCTTTGAGGTCATGACCGGAAGGAGAAAGATTGCCCCAAAATATCTAAGTCTAGAGCAGCTCAGGGAATGGTGGCATGAAGTTTATGCCCCAAATTCTAAGAGTGTTATAACCGGTCACTAGTTAGATGATGTAGCCACCTACTTGGTGGTAATTGATAAGTACTAGGCCAACAAGGATGATTGGGATAAGACTATTAAATAGTCAAAGGAGGAGATTGGCCCCATTGAGTGTCAGCTTAGGATATTGCCTTTGCCACCTATCACCGAATTGGATAGAACATTCTTGAAGGTTTAGGGATCATTGGCTCAGAATAAGGATATGGGAAGTGGCAGTTAATGCATATTTTTGAGATTTGTGCTTCCCTATTATCATAGGGCATGCATTAGACCAGATTGCATTGGGGATTGTGTCAAGGCCGACCTTGATGATAGATGGCATTTAATGTGTGCCTTATTTTGATTTCTTAGGCCGACCTGTTTTGACAGTTGTTCTTATTTTGTAAAATGTTTGGCTGGGCCGACATATTTTGAGATTTGTTATAAAAGGCATTTCAGCCTCATTGTAAAGACAAGAAGAGATTAGATATTAGAGATCCTTGAAAGATACTACCTTAGAATGGTTTTCTCCATTGCTGAACAACTCAATTCATTCATTCAATGAACTTGTTGAGGAATTTTTCAACCATTTCCAAGTTCATATGACTCCTAAGATGGCCTTTTCCAATTTGATGAGATGCAAGAAAAAAGAAGAAAATATATTTGACTTTATCTCATGTTATCAACCAGTTTATTCCCAAATCGATCCCAAGGTTCTTGACCGTCACATTCAAAATATGTTCATAGAAAATTTTCAAAGTAAAATATAAGACAAGCTTACCATGATGAAATTCCCCTCCTTCATGCAATTTTGTACTACCCTCCGTTATTATAAAAAATTTGGTTAGTAGTTTTGATGCAAAGTCCACTTCTAGTCGAACTGAGAAGTCTAAGTCCACAAACCAAAACAATTACCAACCTTTTAGAAAATAGAATAAATAATTCCTTCAACTTAATCCCCCTCAACAAACAAATAAAAATACTAATAACCAAGTACCTATTATAAAAGAAACAATTCCCTTTAGCCATGAGGACTCGAAAAGACAATTCACTCCCCTACCTGATACCCTTCATAACACAATGTCAGAACTTTTAGAACAAAAAATGATTACCCTACCTCCTATTAAAGCATCCAATCCCAATAAGCCTTTACCTCCAAACTTTATATAAAATTCTTATTGCCATTATCACTGAAAAAATGGACACGATATCGAACATTGTAAGCATCTTAAACATCTTGTGCAAGACCTCATTGTTTTGAGTCGACTTTCCATTGGAGGTGTTAATGATCAAGGAAATAAGTTTTTTGCCCCTCCTAACCAAAACTTACAATTTTTTACCAACCCTATTCCAAAACATAATATTTCATTTGTCAAAGCTAGTGAAAATACAAAAAATGATGTGATGAATGTTGACATGGATGATGAAAAATATAGATACAATTCAACAAAGTCCTATGGATATTAATCAACAAGAACAAAATCCTATTGATGGTTTGGTTGCATTGGTTGATACTCAACATCATAAGGGATGAACTAAAAATCCTCTTGAGATTACTTTCTCCTTGCATGCATCTGATGGTCCTCTTTACATAGTCGGTTGAATCTATGACAAACCCACTAATGGGATATTAATAGATGAACCGCTAGTGGAGAGAATGTGATCACCGAGGAATTCTTACTTCTTGATGAACTCTATCAAGATATATATGATAAGCTAAAATCATGGATCAAGATGCATGATTGAGCCTAAAGAAATTCCAAATAACCAAGACCAACCTAAGATAGAAACTTCACCTACTTCCTACAAGAGACCAAGAGATAACGAAAAAAATCCTTCAAACCTCCTAGAATAAAACAAGCCTACAAAGTCAAAGAGAAAGTGGTTTAAAAACCTTCCATGGTTCCTTTTGTTCCTCCCATTAGGGAAGAAAAGAAACCTATGATTGATCAACCCGCTCCTACAAAAATGTAACTTGAAAAAAAAAGAAAAAGAAATAGAGGTGCTAGAGAGAGTAGGTGTAGACGTCATACCCTTGCTTGAAAGTTAAATGAAGAAAAAACAAAGAAAATCAAAATCAAAACTTGACTGAAGCAATGCATGAAAATCCTCCTCCTTCACTGAAACAAAAATATCCTATAATGCAACCACAACAAGAGTTGATCCCTTCCCTAGACATTATCATTTGACCTCCTATTGTGATTAACTTAGATGTCGATGATGAGGTTGCTAAAATTGACGAGGAGGTCCATAATGAATTGAATACATTGTTTTCCATGAGCTTAAATGACAATTCTCCTAAGAAGAGTGTTGAACCTAGTGATGGCCCTAGTTTGGCACTTACTATTGTCCCTTTGGCTAGTTGGATGCCTTCTATATATGATGAACACGATTGGGTTGTAGATGACTTGCTCATAGGTTGACTCACATGTTCCTTACTAGTCTTTTGTATAATTTATTTTCTTTTTTCTTTTCTTTTGTGTGATTGCATGTGCATAATGTGATCCCTCATGATATTCTAACATATCTCTCTCTCTTTGTGACATTACTCTATTTGTACCTTCATTCTCCTATGTTGTAAATCTTTTAAATATTTTTATTTTATCTTATTCATTTGTCTTGTGTTTTCCTTTTGGGGATGACACAAGGCGTTGAGACACTCATGTCTCTTCCACATTGACCCAAAATCTTTTCTTTTATCTTTTCTTTGTCTTATTTTTTTCCTTTTTGGGATGACACAAGGCATCGAGACACTCATGTCTCTTCCATGTTGACCCAAAATATTTTCTTTTATCTTTTCTTTGTCTTGTGTTTTCCTTTTGGGGATGTCGCAAGGCGTTGAGACATTCATGTCTCTTCCATGTTGACCTGATAGGTTTTTCTTTGTTTTCAATCTCTTTGTGTCATTCTTCCAGTTCTATGTGTATTTGGGGAATGATGACAGTTTTGAGCTCTCTTAAAAACATTATAGCAAAAACATATTGATCCCAAATCCATAGATCCCTTATGCATTTGGATATTCATTTTGGGGGAAACCCCTCTCTTGTCCTTTCTTTTTGCATGATGTAGCTTTATTTGGAAGCATATGACTTGGTATAGGGCTTTCCAAGTTAGTTCTCATGTCTTCTTTATTGTTAGCATTTATCATTTTCTACTTTAAAGTAATTGCTCACAATATGGTGTTTCATGATGAAGTATTCTTATTTCATGTGATCATTCTTCACTTTGTGGTTAACATTGTGTGTGATGTCCCTCAAGAGCATGATATCTCTTAGCATATTATATTCCTCTTAGTGGCTTGATGTGACACACTACATTCCCTAAGTTGTGAATATTTTATTCTTTGATTGGTCTTCTCTTGGAGACATTAGGCACAATGTTCCCTAAGTTAAGACCTCATATAAACTAAGGATGAATCCTTTGAACATTCCTTATTTTTGCATTTGAATTTTCATTTATATGGCCACCTTACATAATACACATTGCATGCTTGCAGAGCCATCTTGTTTGTTCATGAGTTCCAAGAATACAAAGTTTTTGTTTCCTCATGAAGCTCGAAGTTCATTTTGTTGGGATCATGGAAGCCTTGCAACATGATGATGAATTATGGATGGTTTGTGATTATTGTTCCTATATTGTCATTGATGTCAACATGGTATTAATTATATGGGAAGTATACATGGTTTATTGGAAGTTGTTCTCTGTCGGTAATGCCCTTTTTTGATGGATCATTATGTTTGTATTTGAGTTAGGATTTCACTGCAAGATCTAATATGACTCTAATATCTTAACCATGTTATCATGAATCATTCAGATAGCTATATCTTGGATTTTGAGATGTATTTTGTTGTGAGCAGAAATTTATCTTTGATAGAGTTGAACTTTGTATTCTATTGTTGTTCCTTGCTTGGCTTACTATGTGGGAGGCTCCACATTTTATGAAAGAGAACAATCTTATGTTGTGATTTTGTTGCTTATCTCTATGTTGGTGGTATGATGGGAAATTAATGTGTTCTCAGATCCAGAAGGTGTTTTCTTTGAGGTTTACTTGTTTGTTTGGAGAAATGTGTTCTAGTCTTGGCTGAATCACTGTATGCAATACATTACGAAGACTAGTTATGCTAGATGACTTGGTATAATGCACTACATGGATAAAATAATTAAATCATATATGGTGCTGACAAAGAGATTTTTGATTATTTTGTTTTCATATAATTAGGCTAACCTAATTAATGAATAAGATATACTTGTTGGTGATCCCACAAAGCTGGTTTACAATTTTTGGGAGGAATTGATTTTTGATGAAATCACATTTTTTTTAAAAATATAATGATTTAAGCCTTAAAATGTTCCATTTAAATAATTCCAATTGAAGAGGTTTTGATCAAACTACCTTAAATCAAACCCCCTTGGATAGAACCCCACTAGTTTTAAACCATACCTACGACATAGTCTCCTTTACACCTATCAAAATGTTGATAAAAAACCACTTTTGATTTACCTTTTGGGGGATCAAATGAATTCATTTAAAATTTATATTTTTTTAAGTATGGAGTTCTTATTATAAGCTTCCAAAAAAGTATAATTTTAAATAAATTTAATTTTATTATTATATTTATTTTTTATTTCTCATGAATGTAGGTTTTCACCAAAAATCAAGCTCTTTGTTATACACATGTGGAAAAATAGCAGATTATTAAAAAAATAAATTAAAAAATATTAGTGCACCAAATATTGAATTCCTTGATCCAACAAAGAAAAAAAATAAAATTGATACATACAAAAAAAGTTACGCATTATACGGTCGTGTTATGTCTGAATTATAATTGGTTTGAATTTGAAACTTGATTAAAGAAAAAATATTCAATAAAAAACTATCTAACCAACTGAAAGCACTAGATATCGAAGTTACAAATCTAAATTAAAAAGAATTAGAATTTTATCCTTCATGGAAAAAAAATTATGCATTATACGGTGAGCATCACTTTTTAAAAATGTTGTTTTATGAAAAAAACTTGTTTTCGAGGGAGATGGAAAAAGAAGTGCAATCTGATTCCAAAAAAAATGAAAAAAATATATTTAGAATCTATAGAAAAAAATTCACAAAACTCAATTTTCATCATCTTCAAATTCCTCACGATTTAGTCGCTATAGGTGCCCGAAAGTGAAGATTTAGTTAAAAAAAATTATTTCAGTGTATATATGATAGGTGAATGAGAAGAGAGAAGAAGGAGCAAAAAAGTATGAAAATTATGAAAGGGGTATGTGAAGATCTGAGCTTAAATGTTTTATCAATTGTGGATTAGTGTACTTCAGTTGAGTGACTACTACGTGAGGAAATACTTCATATTTTGAGCTTCATTATAACTTAACCCTACACATTGAAGGTGTATCCTATCAGTTCAATCTTTTGGCAATGAGCTACTATCTTTGTATCTTGGTGGTTAGCCATCTTTTGTACTCGGGAAGTGAGTCTTTTTAAGGACAGTGAGTCCTGGCAGTGAGCCCTTTAATATTTTATACCTAGATATAATATATTGTGAGTTAGCCATCATTGTGGTTTTTCCCTTTTAGGATTTTCCACGTAAAAATATTGTTGTTCATGTGTATATGGTTGCATTGATTTTTTTTTATGTTCCCTCTTGCTGATTTAGCCAAAATTGTGATAATGGTTAGATGGATTTTATTATGGTTTTATGGAATATTGATTCAGCCCCCCCTCTTAGTATTCCAGATGTTCAACAATTGGTATCAGAGCTTGGTTCCTAGAAAGAAGCCTAATAGCTTGAGGAAGGTCTCAGAATTTAAGTATGAGAAAATTTTTCCTTCGGAAGTGGTCACTACTAAATGTTCAGAAAAAATAGAATATCTGAAGGACAAGTTGATGAAAGCTAATGAGTATATTGAAAAGATGCAAAATAAAAGTGTTGAAGCATGCAATATATTGTTTAAGGTAGATGAAACTATCTCTAGCTTACTACAACAATTGGATGAAAAGAAAAGAAATCAAGAATGTGAGGAAATTAAAATTCAAAGGAAGATGGATGAATGCATAAAGCTTGAGAAAGAAGAAATATTTAGATCTGATCTGGAACAGGAAAGAAATTTTGAAGAGAAATTTAAGATAAACTCGACAATGATTGATGATTTAATTACTTCTCAAAGACCGAAAATGGATAAGCATAGTTTAGGATTTTAGGAAGGACATAGTTCTAAAGCAAAGCAATCTATCGGTAAGAAGATTTGGTGTAAAGATGGATAAATCAAGGATCTAAGAAATAATTCTGGAATAACTCCTATCAAATGACATAATGCTAAAAGGTATTTATCTTTCAATGGTGTTTGTTATTCCTACAAGAAATTTGGTCATAAGCCAAAGGACTGCAAAAGTAAAATGAATGATTCTTTATCATTCTCTAACAAAATTGGATATAAATATAGTCTGTGTAAAGATAAGTTACATTAAAGGAAAAATGGAAAGAAGAATGATATTTGTTGTAAGTGAAATGATTAGGAACACCTTGGTAATAACTGCGGAAGAAAGAAAAGTAAGTATCTGGAAAAGAAGAATGATCAAATCATAGATCTAGAAGAATCAAGAAGGGAAATGAAAAGGATTTGGAGAAAGGAATCAAAGTTATCAATCTTATATATGCGAGCCTCCAATACAGATACTCCCATTAAATTATAAAGAAAAGTAGTGGCTAAGGGGGGAACAATTATCAGAAAATCTAATAAACCCCCTCATTGATACTTGTGTCACATCATGACAGAAGTATATTTAATGTAGTAATGTAGTTAAGCTATTTTCTCAGTGGCATGTGTGAAGGATGAAGTCTGTAGAATTTGAAAGAATGGAGGCATACACAATTTTTGAGGCAATCTACTTGTAGGTTGAAGCATTTATCAAAAAATCATTTGAAATGTAAGGAATAAATTCAGATGATTCAAAAGGCCTATGTATTTATGAAGAAGTGTGCAAAGGAAGTTTAGAAAGGAATTCATAGTTTCAAGGTTTGAAGAAGAGATCAAGCGAATTTGAAGTGAGCTCTGAAAGTAGGCTATCTATACAGTTATTGTTGGCATTTACAGAGGTATTCCTATTTGCACAATCTTTCATTTTTATTTCTATGGATAATTCAAAGGTTGTGAGTAGTGTGGATAGAGTGAAAGTTAGTCTGAAGATATTCTTGATAAATGTGTTAGAATCTAGTTTGTTGGTGTATTCTCTCACATCCCTCTGAGAATGTTTCCCATAGAAGATGTCTATGCATTGTTTACATTAAGACAAAAGAAATGTCATCAATTCAGTTGAGCATGCTTTGGGAAAGTGAATTGGAAGAGAGCATTAATTCCTATAGAGTGCTAGTTGAGAAGAAGTTGGATGTTTGGAGGAAAGTCCCCTTGTTTGAATTTGAGAAGAAGTATATTCAAATAGTTTTGAGAAAAATTCATGATGAATCTTTGTGGATTGAAGAGGAACATTTGATAACCAAAGAATCTACTAGAGATGTGACTAGTTTGTGTTCCTCTAGACCAATTCCCAAATAGAAACCTTTGGATGAGCAAGAGATAATTGAGGTAACCATTGCGAATCTTGAAGGGAAGGAGATTGATTTGAGATGAATTATTGATCTGGTAATAAGGTATGCTACTATGGTCATTGTTCACAAAGTTTGTATTCCTAACAATGACCTCACAGTTTCTACTATTGTTGTACATACTGCTATTGATATGGTTAAAAGAGGTATGGATTATGACTTGTGTGAATTACTTCAGATACATCTTTTGAAGAATTTAAAGGAAATCAAGAAGAGTAAGAAGAATATATTCTAGTATGGAAATTTTGTTGTCTATTTTCTCTTCTAATTTTTGAGAGAATTGCCAGTAATATGAAGGATAGAATGGTCAAATTTAGAGCCTATTTCCCATCAAATCAAGAACTTCATGATAAATCTTGGTAGTTTCGATGCACAAGATACTACTCGTTCTGCATTTTTTGGAACATTTTAGATGAGGATGGATAGAAGGTTTAGGATTCCAATAAGTGTTGTTGGAAGGTACCTCTGGTAGCATGACCAGAACATGGAAGAAAAGGAAGAGTGTTGTTAAGAAAGAAGTCACTAAAGGAAGTGAGTTTGAACATGAGCATGAAAGAATACATATTTAGAGAGTTTTGGAAGAATTGCATAAAGTTATTCCCGTTGCTAATTTTGATTCATCTATTTCTATTGTGGAGAATCTCTATCACATGATTGATTCTTTGAAGTTCTATATCTTTGGACTTGAAGTGCATGTCGGAATTAGGTTTGATGAAGGAAATTTGGAAGATATCAAATAAAAATGTGAAAATGCACACAATTGAGTGATGAAGGAATTGAAGAATGTACAAGTTTTTTAATATGAGGCACAAAAATTACTTTATTTTTGCTTAGATTGGTCTGGAAGTACACTGGATATAAGAAATGAGATAAGGATGAGTGAGTCTCAGATGACCACTCAGGAACATACATAAAAGTTAACAAAAGACAAAGATAATCAGAGGTGGTCCTACATTGTGTAGCTTCAAGAAAAAATATTTTCTTTGCAGGATCAAAGGATACAAGTTATCAAGAATTTTGTAGCACTTAGAGACATGATTAAACTTAGGCACACTTTTTTCTCTAGTGCTCTTGGATGCATTGGTGAATTATCATAGATTAATCTTAGTCGCAATACTTTAGCAGATGGTGTAGAGTCCTTAACTAAGCTTGAGCTATTTCACAAGACTCTTGTAAGTGAAAAAGGTTCATGGGAAGAAGGAAAAGCATCATGGAAGGTCATCCTAGAGAGTCTTAGAGGTTCTTCTTTAGGTTAATTCAATTATGTGTTTATATCTTTTTGGTTACATTTTTTATCCATATACACATATATACAAGACCCCTTCCTTTGTCATTGATGTAAAATGGGGAGAGATAGATTGGGAGAGATAGAGAAACAAAGGAAAAACATTTTTGTGAAGAAATTTTTTGATAGGGGAGTATTCAGAATATTCAGTTGCAGTTATTTGAAAACGTTTTTTTTGTAATGCATGTTAGGTCATCAATACCAAAGGGGGAGATTGTTGGGATTATGGAAGCCTTGCAACATGAGCATGAAGTATGGATGGTTTGTGATTGGTTGTTCTTATGTTGTCATTGATGTCAACATGGTAATAATTATATGGGAAGTATACTTGGTTTACCAGAAGTTTTTCTCTGTCGGTAATGCCCTTTTGTGATAGATCAATATGTTGGTATTTGAGTTCAGATTTCACTACAAGATTTGATATGATTCTAATCCCTTAACCATGTTATCATGACTCATTTATACAGCTATATCCTAGATCTTAATATGTTTTTTATTGTGAGAAAAAAATTATCTCTGAGAGAGTTCAAATTTGTATTCTACTATTGTTCCTTGCTTGGCATATTGTGTGGGAGACTCCGCATTTTATCAAAGAGAGCATTTTTATGTTGCAGTTTTGTTGGTTGTCTCTATGTTGGTGGTATGATGGGAAATTAATGTGTTCTTAGATCCGAAAGGTTTTTTCTTTGAGGTTTACTTGTTGGTTTGGAGAAATTTATTCTAGTCTAGGCCAACTCAACGTATGCAATACATTATGGAGACTAGCTATGTTAGCTAACTTGGTAAAATGCACTACATGGATAAAAAATTTAAATCATATATGGTGTCGACAAAGAGAGTTTTGATTTTTTTTTTCATATAATTAGGCCAACCTAATTAATTAATAAGATATACCTGTATGTATATATGAGAGGTGAATGAGAAGACAAAAGGAGTGAAAAAGTGTGAAAACAATTAAAGGGGTATGTGAAGATCTGAGCTTAAATGCTTTATCAATTGTGGATCAGTGCACTTTAGTTGAGTGACTACTATGTGAGGTAGAAATTCATATTTTGAGCTTCATTGGAACTAAACCCTGCACATTGAAGGTGTATCCTATCAGTTCAATCTTTTGGTAGTGAGCCACTATCTTTGTATCTTGGCAGTTAGCCATCTTTTGTACTCAGGAAGTGAGCCTTTTTAAGGAAAATGAGTCCTAGCAATGAGCCCTAAAATATTTTGTATCTGGATATAATATATTGTGAGTTACCCCTCACTTTGGTTTCTCCCTTTTAGTTTTTCCACATAAAAATCTTGGTGTTCATTTGTATGGTTGCATTGCTTTGTTTTTATGTTCCCTCTTGCTGATTCACTCAGAATTGTTATAATGGTTAGATGGATTTTAGTATGGTTTTATGGAATATTGATTCACCCTCCCCTCTTAGTATTTCAGATGTTCAACATATTATTCATGAGCTCCAAGCATACAAATTTTTTCTTTCCTTATAAAGCTTGAAGATCATTTTTGTGTGGCGCCTTATTAAAGTTATCAGGAGGTATAACTTTGGTATGGTTTTTGACAAGAAGCCCATATAAGGCATGAGTTTCCCTTAGCCACTCGTGTGTGAGTGTGATTGCATATCAACCATGTGTGTATGTGTCTCACCTCTTTCAGTCCTCACCTAGCGGACAACCTGAAGTTTCATTGCCTTAGAGTGAGGATGCACCTTTTCAGAAAAATAGCCTAGATCTTATCCACATCCCAATGGATAAATGGTCAAATATTGATCTTCTTCTTTTATTTTATTTTTCTTTTCATCTTTGGTAGTGTATTCTTATGCATTTTTAATTCTCTTTATATTATTTCCATGTGTGTTCTTTTGTGCCTATGTTGATTTTCCATTGTATCTTGATTCTGGGGGCTTGATCACTCCTCTTGATTGTTGTCATTCCATCCTACTGAAATTGGTGCACTTGGACCCATCTTCAAGTAAGTTTTTCTACTTTAGTGTGAGTTTGAAGCAAGTTCATCCTCTCACTAAAGTGGGTGATAAATGTAGTTTTGAAAAATTTTGTAACATTTTCACACTTATTTGGTCCCTCCTAGTAAAACTAAGCTTAACGATGCCTTGACTTAGTGTCGTAATGTGTTCAACACACTCACATTAGGTATTGGGCCCTTGTGAATTAAATAAACCCAATCCAACCTTATTTAAGGTGTTGTAAAATTTTGTAACACATTTTCACACTTTTCTAGGGTTTTCATTAATAATTGGGCTTCTTTATGCTTTAATAGGCCCTATTTTGTACCCATAAACCACATTTAATGCATCTTTTCAAGGATTATCCTGACATAAATCAACATCCAATCATAATTTAGGTATTTTTAGGTTGTGTGACCTAGATTCAATGGTTTGGGACTCATACGGTACCTTGGGTGTATGAGTCCCACCTAGATTTTTGGGTCCCAATCTGGGTTTTACACCTTTCTAAGAATTTTTGAATTTGGTCCCATAAATTATGCCTAATGGGACTCATTCACCACCTTGGGAATATGAGTCCCATCTGGCCCAAAATTAAAATAAATTCAAATTCTTGGAAAGACTATTAGAACTAAGATATAGCTCTGATACAATGTTAGAATTGGCTATGGATGCCAAGATCTTGAGACCAAATGGAATGTGACAAGAATAAATTGTATTTTCATCAATATGATTCAATGATATGAGATTTTTGTGTACAATTAGAGAGATCCCTTGGTTATATAGCCAAGGTGAGATACAAGATGTCATGGGATTATGACAAGTGTCTTAATCATATTACATGAAACAACTAATCACACTTACCTAGGTTCAAATGTAGTATTTATCAAAAGATAAGATAACAACTAATGAAAACTAACACCTTCTAGAAAAATTCCTTCCTAGGACCTAAGTAAACTTAACATGTGTAAATAAATCCCTTGGTAATGAATTAACTAGGTACAAGACCTCATTTACACCAACACCCCCCCTTAAGTGCAACTTCGAGAGTAGCATATTATTATGCAAATGACACAAGGATGCAAGAATGGGTCTTGACTAATAGGCCATGTTAGGTACCCATGTACATATGCAAATGAAATCTCTCACAAATGGAGAAAAGGAGAAAACCCATTGGGACAAAACTACTCCCCAAAAGAGAGATGAAATACAAAATAGAAATGCTCTCAATGATGCATGAGAAGGTAAAAAATCCATGTGAGGAAAAAGACCTCCCCATAGGAGAGAAGTAAAAGAGAGACAATGCAACCCCCCCTCAATGTTGAGTCTCCTTCAATGATGGTAGAAGCTCGACATTGAATGCTGAAGATGACCCAAAAGCATTGAGCAACATTCCTCCCCTTAGGAAGAAACAAAACCATGATGTATGCAGGATGTCACAAAGATGGATGATGTACGATGATATCTCTGAAGCATGCTAAAGTGTCTCCATGTAGATGTCAAAAGATGACACACTCTAAATAGGTGTTCTAGGCCACACTGCTAAAGATGAAAATCCAACATCTAGTAGAGATGAATGTAGAACATGATCCAAATATGATGATATCCCCTTTAAAGACAAAGAAGCCTCCTCCAAATGTTGTCCAAAAGAATCCACACTCACGCCAAACTATGAAGAATGACCATGTAGAGAATGAACAAGAGAGTCAAGGTGTTCCCTCACAATTAAAGAAGGATCTTCTCCATCAAAGATAAGATGAATGCTATCAATGATGTACCCCAAATCTACAAGATGAGACTCCATAAAAAAGTCTGAAATACCCATCAAGAAGTCATCACAAGTAGCCATATCTGGAAGACTATGTATGTCCTAATGCACTAAATGAGAAGGAACCAAAACTGTTGGATCATAAGCATCCTCAGCAACAAAAATAGGTGGAGGAGATAAAATGCATGGCTGAAGTACTGGATCTGATGTGAGAACTCCCAAGTACAAGAAGCCAAATTTCTCCTTTGAATCATGGTTCATACTAGAAATGTGATCAACAGTTGTAGGAACAATGTCCCCATTAGAAGAAGAATATACAAAGGTATACAATCAAGATGAATGATCAACCACCCCAGTAGCAATGATCTCTCTACTCTCCAAGTCTTGAATGATGACTGAATTAGGAGTGAACTCCATAGTCCTCCCATCTCCACCATGTGTAATCTGATATATGGAAAGAAGATTGTTCATCAAATGAGGAACACACAAGACATCCTAGAAATTGTTGTCCCCAAAATGAATAGATCCCTTCCCAATTACACTCATGTATGTATTGTTTCCCATCAAGATAGGAGACATAGTACAAGGCTGAAATGAAGATAAGATAGTCTATGAAGATGCCATATGGTGAGATGCTCCTGAATCTAGAAGCCATCTCCCTGATCCTAGACCGGAAAGAGCACAAAGAGCTTGTCCTTTATATCTTTATGTAGATGCTTGAACTTTGTCCTTTTTAGACTATTTTGAAGTAGAAGGAGAAGAGGATTCAAACATTCTAGAAGGAAAATCAATGTGATTCTTTTTGAGAATGTTTTTCAACTCATCAATATCCTTCTTATAACAATAGTGTTCTTCATGTACATCCTTTTTGCAATATGCACAAAAAGGCCTCTCCTTCTTTGATGATTCTCCTTTTGATGAGGATTCAGATTCAGATTCTTTATATGGCTTGTTCTTTTTCTTCTTGTGCTTCTTATCAAGATTCCTTGATTCTTTATGTACCTTAGACTCATTTCCCACCAATGCTTGTGACTTGGAAGACTTGATTAGACCCATGTTCATTAACTTAGCTTCCTCTTGGATTAGGATATTTGCAAAGTCATCAAACTTAGGATCAACATACGAAGCTCCCATAGAAAGTTGATGGATATTCAAAAGCCATAAAAAAAATATTAAATACTCAGGACCAAGCTTGGATTACACATTCAAAATAAATTGTAAATTCTCTTTATCAATGTTGCACTCTTTCAACTATGTTCTTAGTTGCTTGATTTTGGAGATGTAGTCTTGGATGTGGTCAAAAATTTTAGGATCAAGATTCATCAAATCATTATCAATTTTATATCCCCTAATCTTATTTGATTTACCATACAATATTTCAAAAGCCTCCCAAGCTTCTTTAGGTGTATTGCATGATTCAATATGAAATTGTAAATCAAATGATACTAATGAACATATGCATCCAAGTGTTTTCTCATGATTAATCTCCCATTTTACCCATTATGAAGCATCAGTAGGTTAAGAAATGCTTTCCTTTAGATATCCTATTAGACCTTTCCCCATGAGATAGTTCCATACTAATTTTCTCTATGTAGCATAATTATGTGGAGTTAGGAGTTCAATTTGAGATTTCCCCATTGCAAGAACACAAGCAAGCAAAAGAATACAATCAACCACTACAAGATTACCCCCGAACAATATATGAGCTTGTCACTTTAGGAGTAGTGTGTTTATAGTTGCCACTTGCCAAAAATAGTGAAGTGGACTTTGATCTTGGTACATGAAAATGTCAAATTTGGTAATAGAATCAAGTACAATTTTTGGTACAAAATGAGATCAATTTGATCATACCATTGAGAAGTACATAAAAAATAATGCACTTTCAAAAAAAACCTACACTTAAAAATGTTACCGTAGGAGCAAGATATGAGCTCCCGAAGTTCCCAAAATGAGGATGAAGTAGTGACAACTGTGAGAATCTACAATTTTTGGAAAACCCAGACACCAAAACAAAAAACTGATTAAACCATTGTGAAGAGAGAAAAAATTTGTCCCAAATCAAAAAAATTTCTCGAAAAAGGAGGTCGTATGACCGAGATATGTGTCTTCAAATTTTTCCTATGAAAACCAAAATACAAACCGTGATGGGGGGAATTTTTTTAGCCTATTGACATAATGATGATGCGGTGCTAATGTCATTAGATCATGAGATTAAAACTAATGGCCATGTGG
Organism: Sequoia sempervirens; assembly: GCA_007258455.2. Taxonomy (NCBI): domain Eukaryota; kingdom Viridiplantae; phylum Streptophyta; class Pinopsida; order Cupressales; family Cupressaceae; genus Sequoia; species Sequoia sempervirens. The sequence goes on along the minus strand of VDFB02271358.1, from coordinate 185,519,222 downwards.
GTGTCAAATAAAAATATTCTCCCTGGCACAAAATATTCCCTTTTATCTGGCTTAAATTTGACAGGCGGTAAAATTTTGCAAGTTGGCCCATAGAAGGAATATTCTCAAAGAATTTTCAAAGAATCTTTAAAAAATACTGATTGAATTTTCTTAGCCACTAAACGATTGATTTTTTTATCCTTGTAAGAGAATGCCCACCAATTTACTTATGAAGCACTAAATTTTGTGTTGATTTGATGTTTCCCAACTTTGGTTTGGCGCCAACCGGTTTTGAAAAAAATGTTGGTTGATTTTCTTTCTTGGCTGGGAGGGGTAGGTGGGCTCGTGTCTACCCAATCCAGTAGTGCCACATGGTGGAATTTTGGCAGGCCGTAGGTACCTAACACCTGCACTACGCAGTTAGGTACAATACCTCTAGAAAAAATAGAAATTTTCTATTATTTTTTTAAATTTTTAATACAAAACTTTTGCAAATTATTTTCAATCACGCGAACTAATTTTTCTAAAAAAAAATTCAAAGATTTTCAAAATCCTTTATTTATCTATTTATTTTTGAAAAATCGTACCATCTGTATTAATGGTGACCTAGAGGGTCATATGACTCTCTAGGCAAAAAAAAATTTGCCTCACCGGACAACTACTCCAAATTGGACAATTTGGCAATTGATCTTAGGGTTTTTGGCCCTTCTAGACATGATGGCAAGGTTAGATTTGACCCAAAATGCTCCAAAGTTCTAGCTACCATTTGGATCTAGCAACCACTCTTCAGCTTCAAACTCTCATAGATTTGGCCTCGTATGTTCGATTTGGACGAAGAAAAAGGAAAAATTGGCTTTCTCAAACCTTCCAGATGTAATGGTGAGCTTAGATTTGTACCAAAAATCTTTGATTTGAACTTGGAATAAAGAGCCAAAAATGGAACACGCCCAAATTTGGTATCTCTCTTCAGAAAAAGACTCTCCAATGGCACCCAACCTGCTCTGATACCATGTTAGAACTGATATATAGCTCTGATACCATGTTAGAATAGGCTATGGATGCCAAGATATTGAGACCAAATGGAAAACACAAAAGAGAGAGAACAGAATGTGACAAGAATAAACTATATTCTCATCAATATGATTCAATGATATGAGATGATTGTGTACAATAAGAGAGACCCCTTGATTATATAGCCAAGGTGAGATGCAATATGTCATAGGATTATGACAAGTGTATTAATCATATGACATGAGACAACTAATCACCCTTACCTAGGTTCACATGTAGTAGTTTTCAAAAGATAAGATAACAACTAATCATAGCTAACACCTTCTAGAAAGATTCCTTCCTAGGAGCTAAGTAAACGTAACATGTGTAAATAGGCTGCCTAGTAATGAATTAACTAGGTACTTTACACCAAAAATATTTTATCCTTCGAGATATGATGTCAACTTATAGTGTTGTAATTTTGAGAATTAATGCATAATTAAGTATAAATACAAGGGTCTTTCACTCATTTCCTCCCCAAGCATTCAAGTATTCATGCATATAGCAAGTTTGAGTTCATAAGATCATTCAAGAGTCTTCAAGAGAAGATTATCAAGAATTTTAGAGCATTATTCAAGTATCTTGAGCATCATGTCAAGGACTTCATGTATCATGTTTTTTTTTGAGCTAACAATTGTGATGCAGGGTTTCATGATTCAAGCCAACATTTCATTCAAGATCTATCCTATTCAAGAAAGATTCAATATCTACAACTATTGGATCCATCTCATGCATGTTTGCAACACTTCATTGCAAGGGTTTGGTGAGTTACAACATCTTATTTTATTCATTCATCATTCTCCATTCCTATTTTATTCCATTTCAAGGTTTGATTACCAAAATGGGGTTTGACCAAGGCAAACCCATTTATACTAACAATTTTTTTTCCCTCTCTTTAGTGTGTGATTTGTAGGATTAGATTGAAGAGACATTGAAGAGAAAGAGTGGAAAAAGTTGTCAAAGTTCCCAATGTTGTCACCTTGCATTGGAGATACTTGGAAAACTTATACAATTTACAAATTAGAGTTTCAGATCTAGAAGTCAATTGGGAAGCACAAAGCATACCTTGAAGACCAGATTCAGAATTTGAAGTTTTAGAAAACCCTAACTCGATTGATACACCAGTTTTGGCATATGAGTCCCAATTTAAGTTAAAATTTAAGTTTTTATAGATTTAGATACCCATTTGCTAGATTCCTATTTTTGCATAGAAACCTAGATCTTGGACTGATTTTCCCATCCTAGCATATGAGTCCTAGTCAACATTAAAGTTACAGTTTTAAACAATTCAAAGCTCCTTCTAGTCATTATTAGATTTCTAGGTGCACACATTTCATCTTACAACTTTCTATTTTGTTTTACATACTTTTCTAGGTCATTTATTGAAAGATTGCATCACATTAGGGTTAAGCATTACATCTTCCATTACATTTGTCTTTCCAAGCCCTAGCTTGGTGGTGAACCCCTAATTAGTTTATAATCATCCCCTAGGAAAGCCCTATTCCAAGATCTCTTTCCCCTTTCTCCAGTGGATTGAGATCTCTAAGGTCATCCTTGAATGGGAGAGTTGGAATTTTGTTATTCTAGGTCCTAAACCCTAGAACCCAAACAAAATTCCACCTTGTAGTACCTATATTCTTCTATATGTTGTAAACATTTCTTATTTTCATTTTTCTTGTGTTTTTCTTTTGGGGATGACACAAGGCACCAATAAATTTAGGTATCTTCCATGTTGACCAAAAGTATTTTTCTTTGTTTTCGCTCTCTATGTATCATTCTTACATTTCTTTGATTATTTGGGGAATGATGACATTTTCAAGCTCTATAACACTGTAGAAAATACATATTGACCTTGAATCCATAGATCCCTCATGTATTTTTGGGGGCAAACCCTCCTTCCTTTTTCATGATGTAGCTTTATTTTGGAACATATGACTTGGCATAGGGCTTTCTGAGTAAGCTCTCATGTCTTAGGATTGAACATTGGCTACTTTAAAGAAATTTCTCATTCAACAATGGTGTTAGAAACCACTTTAAAGTGGGGGCATACATTAGCAATATCTTTCAACATTTCTCATGTTTCCTAGTGTGATTTTCTTTCTTCTTGTGATGCATCCATTTCTTGGTGGTGTCATTGGGTTTGATGTCCTCCAAGAGTGATATTTCTTAGCATATGACTTTCAAGTTAGTGGTGATGTGACACACTACATTCCCTAAGTTACAAATATTTTACTCTTGACTTGTCATCTCTTGAAGACATTAGGCACAATGTTACCTAAGAAGACCTTACACAAACTAAGCAAGATCCCTTTGAACAAAAACCTATATATATAATGTTCATAAGTGTTTCAAATAACACAACTTGCTAACCTTGTGAAGCTCGAATTGATCCCTAATAAAGGCCACTAAGCATAACACACCCTACTTTCTAGTGGAGCCTTGCCATTTTTCATAGGTGTTTGGAATAACACAACTTGTTAAGCCCTATGGAGTTTGAAATCCTATTAAATCCCACCTAGCATAACACACCATGCTTGCTTGTGGAGCCTTGCCTTGTGGTGCCCTATTCAAGTTATCAGAGGGATAGCTTTGGTATGGTTAGTACAATGAGAAGTTGACATAGAGACATGACTTTATTATTGTACGTTGAGAGCCTATAGACTTGGAATGACTTTCTCACTAAGCAACTTTATTGGGATATAAACCTAGTGGACAACATGAACTTCCACTACCTCAAAGTGAGCACAAAACAAAACTAGAAAGCTTAGATGTGTTCCATGCTGATTGGACCATGTAGGCTTGTTATTCCTAGTTTTTTAGTTTGTTTGATTGTTGTAGGCACTCAAAATATCCTAATTGATATCATGCACTCAATTATGATTAACTAACTTTGATTCTTCCTTGATCATTTCTTTACTAACCAATTAATTGAATAATTTTTATTTAATTAATTCATCAAAATTCCTCCTTTAATTAAATAAATCAACTTTATTTAATTAAATCATAATGTTCAGGATTTAATTAAATAAATCAACTTTATTTAATTAAATCCTAATGTCATCTCTTTTAATTAAATAAATCAATATATTTAATTAAAATACTAATGTTCTTTATCCCCTCCTTTGATTTAAATAAGCCCAAACATTTAAATCAAATCTCATAAATCAACTAATTTCACCTAAGTTAATTAATCCTAGATTAATTAACTCATAACACTAATCCTCCATTCCTCTAGCTTTTAACTCCACCCTAGGGTAAGTTAACCATGGTAAATTAACCAAGTTGCATATGTAAATCAATTTATTTGATTTACTAATTACCCTATTTTCATTCAAAAATGGCATATTCTTTAAATATTCCACCCAATTGACTTTTCCCTCCCAAAGGAATGTTGTCCTCTTTCTTGAGCCACCTTTTCATTTATGGCTCTTACACCTCCTCTTACACAAGTTGCCTTGGCATTAATTCTCCTTACACATCCCATCTCCCAAGATGTGCTCACACATGTGTGAACACATCTCCTCTTGATTCATTAGCATGTTGAAAAGTGACACAATGTCATTGGTCCAATCTTTAATCCCACATTCTTCCTATTTCTCATTCCTCCATCCTTCTTTCCTATAAATAGAGGACTTCTCTATTAATTTGGGATCCACAACTTCATGCAAGGTTATTATCTACAGAATTGAGCAAGTTGATCCACATTTTCATCCAAGTTCTCATAGATTTCATCATCTATAGCTAGATTATTGACAATTTTCATCAAAGATTAATCAATCATCACCAAGTTTATCAAGTAATTGGGAAATGGCTTCTTTCCACATCAAAGAATCACCAATTCCCCATGTGATGCTAGTTTGGGCATTATAATAGGATTTCATTAGCTTTCATTACATTACTATGGTTTGATTTCAATGTTCTTTTGTTTGAATGAATTTCATGGGGAATGTTTAGGTTAGACTTCTTTAATGACTAATGTTTGATTGTTTGTCCATGTTTGACTAGATCTAGACCAACCATTCAAATTTTGGCACTAGAACGAGGGATTAACCCTATTTTTAATGTTTCTTTGAAAGTTTTCATGAACAAGTTTGGTCATGAATCTCTATGTAGTGCACCTGTGGCTTCTTTCAACGCATAGGTGGTGATTTTCAGCATATACAGGCTCTGTTATAGCATATATGCAACATCTTTCAGCGTGTCCAACTCATATTTCAGTGCATATAGTAGTTCTTTTAGCACATATAGTGGTTCTTTTAGTGCATATAGTGGTTCTTTTAGCACATGTGGTCTCTGTTTTAGCACATATGCTCTCTATTTTAGCACTTTTATAGTCAATCTTAAAATGGCCATATCTTGGTCATAGAGAGGTCTTTTTCAAAGCTTTTGTTTTTGAAATGGGGTAGAATTTCAAAAGCTATGCAATGGTGTAAGTTTTTTTCAATTTTAGTAGAGATAAAAATTTCAATTTTACTCCTAAATTCAAAACACATTGTAACATGGTCTAAATTTTATGGCTTTTATGCTTAATCATTCATCTAACCCTCATATCTTCTTGTTTCTTGATCTCATATAAAATTGTGAGCATGGCTTCTAGGTTTTAAGATGAGCATGGAGAATTGAAGTGAAAGAAAAAGCATTTGATATCCATTGTCTAGGAAAATAAGAAAACAAGAAGAGCTTTCAATGGAACTTACATTTTCATAATTGTAAACAAGTGTTTTTAAATACTTTGGGAAAATTTATAATCCCATCTTTAGGATATTGTTATCTTTAGTTTTAGGACTCAAATAAATTTCATTTTGGTTTTAAAAAATAACAATCAAATGGTTAAAAAGAACATTAGAAAATCACTAGATTTGGTTTTGGGCTTTAAGAATTGAATAAACAACTCCAATCACCTCATCTTGATGCTATAAAAAGAACCCATTACTACTTTGGAGGTCTAATATGAACATGTTTCTTTCTTGTTTTGTAATATTTTCTACAATCTAATATCATTCAAAAGGTGTATGTGTAGGATCATGATGGGCTAAAAAGTGGCAATATGTTAGGTATGTTGGAAAAAAAAGGACAGACAACTAAGAGGGGGGGTGAATCAGTTGTCACAAAATATTTAAAATTTTCACACTTAACTTAATCTCAAATATAATGAATGAACAATAAACCATAAATAATCACCACATCAGAAACACAGAGAGTACCAAGATTTTTACATGGAAACCTTGTTAGGGGAAAAACTATGGTGGATGTCAGTCCACAATATTATACCCCATTAAAAGTATAGAGAAGAATAATGGGAATGGATGTGCATTCAGGCACACTGCCTAGAGCTCACTGCTCAAATACAAGAGGGACCACTTCCCAAAGAAGACACACTATCTTATAGAAATTCATATTAGATCCATAGAGTATGAACTGAGAAAATAGCTTCTACAAAAGCCTGATTATAGTTGCAGTTAAGCACAAAAACACTTCTTCACACTTCGCTCAAACTTCTTCACACTCTGCTCTGCAATCCAATGATTAGAACACTATTCACATATCTGCACTTTCTTTGGCACTACTTTTCTCTCATTCAATATTCACTTTTCTCAAATAATCACTCTTATATATCCGCAACATGGATTTACATCAAAAACTCCATTTTTTACAAGAAATATAAAAATATAAAATATACATGCAATGTTGGCCCAAATTTACAAATAAATTTTCAATGCAAATCAAACAACATTGGCCAATATTATGCTGTGACCCAAAACAACATCCTCGAGTGTGCCAAAGATTCAAATTTTAATTTCCAAGGATCCACAACACACTACAACCACCATGTCACCCAGGAACACAAAATCTCATACACACAAGAGAAAAATCACCAACCATGAGCACACTGATCAATGCAGATGTGCAACAAAGATTGATCACGATCTAGAAGCATCCACAAGCATCAAGAACCAACAAAGAAACATCCGCAACAACTAAGATTACTAGAATCACATCAACTTTGATTAGGAACACCAACTAAAACCATAGAAACATTGTCAGAACACAAATCTTCATAACACAAGAAAATATTCACGCAGACCTCTGAAACTTTCAGTGGATAAACTAGATACACTCAGTGATAAACCGTTTAGTCCACAATGACTGATCTTCAACGTACTGAGAAAAAAACCTTCATGACCTTCACTGTTCCATTGGCAACCTACAACTTTTTCTTTAACAATTGTCTCAATATCCTCAGCATATACACCCTATAATACCTTAATGCTAATAGTGTTGACATTAATGACAACCACATATCAGCAGCACAACCACAACATCCAATAGGGTATGTTTAGGGTATGTGGCTGACAACATTTTTTTATGCAAAATTGATGAAATAAAAAGGGTTTTTAAAGGAGATTCTCAGCTTTCCACCAATATAAAATTTTCTTTACTTTGAATTAAATAAATAATTATTATTGATTTTCTATTTGAATTACGACTAAAGTCCCGATTGATAGGCTAATTGAAAAACATCTATAGCTTTCAAAAGGTATCACATTTTTTGAATCTATAACATGTGTCACATTCTATGCTTTGTATACTATAGGATTAAAAAAAAATATCATGAGGTTTTGACCTAGTTAAGGTGTCAGACATATGAATTTTTATATTTTTTAAAAGTTGTAATAAAAAATTCATAATTAATTATTTACTTCAAAAAAATTTACAAAATAATATGCATCACATCGGGACATTACTCCTCTACTTATATCTAAAATATCATAAAACAATATTATCATTTTATTGTGGTTAGGGTGGTCAAACAAACACCTACTTCTTATGTTTTCCTTGAAATTTAAGTACTAGTGCATTGAAATTTTGAATTTTCACCAAATAGATTTTTTTTTAAATAAACCTTGTAGTTTAGAAACTACATTCAATTTTCTATAAATTCTATTCTTACATATTTTTGAAATAATATAAAGAACTTATTCAAATTTTTATGTCAAGTTGCCTAACTCTGATTTTTCTGAATTTTTCGCCACTTAAGCACCTATTTTTTCCATGACGATCCTGCACATACCCTTCTCTTTCACTTCACAATGATCTTAAGAATCAAAATTATTTTGGTGATATGAAGTTGTATAAAATATTTCCTCCACGCTGGTTATGCCCACAAAAGGATATAAAAGTCACAGTAGAACTAAACCTGGGAATTGGACATTCCAACAGGTGGCTAACTTCTTCCCATGGTTGTTCATTTACTTGTCAAACCATGGCACGTATACTTTAAATGGAGCAGCACGGTATGTGCACTAAGAACTAGTTTCCAGTCACCATCTATAGAAAGCAAATACTTAAAAGTAATGCAACATAAAGCTTCTTACCTCAAACACAACTCGACTAAAACAGAAATCTTAACAGCTATTATTAATGGACAAACTGTGAACTGGCTTTATGCTGCAGGAATAGACACAGGGATGGATTCCCAATGCTGCAGGAACAATACAAAGCTGAGTTTGCATTGAAATCTACAAAAATAGACTCTAACTAGTAATCAACATGAAATGAATAGTTAACTACAACAACTTGCTATAGAATACTTACTAAGTGGGCCCCCTTATCAAGCATCAACTAAATTACACAAGAAGTTGACTCAAAGCTTCATCGAATTTTATTCATACTCAAAACCAGGATACATCGATTACTCTGTTTTGAGAAGAAAAAATTAACACAAAACTCATTGCTTATTCAACTTAATTTTAACACATATTGTTTCATCCTCATCCACTCGCACAGGAGGAACAGTTATTTAAATGAAAAAGACAACAAAATAACTAATAGAGGAAGTCATGATCATAAATACATTCTGAATCCGTGGAATAGATATTCATAAATGAAAGTCTATCTGCTCGACATGACCCAGAGAAAATATAGCATTACACACTCCCTAAATCAAAGGATCGTTAAAGCCTCTTCCCAAATATTTGGTTAAAGAGTTATTACTGGAATGACTTTTTCAACAGAGTTGAGATTCTTGCGCTTGATCAGTTTCTACTCCCTCCAACAATCCTGCAATAAATGACAGAGGCGAAGGAAAACATACACACAAGTAACATGACATCTATTCATTAATCACATGTTAATCCTATTCCATTATCCAAAATCATAATCATATATCAGCCATGTGGGAGGTGAAAAAGGTAATTAATGAAGTTGTCAAGCTACAGGAATATGAAATTCATTGCTACAGGATACCACCCAAAAAGTCTTTAATCAACAAGTTTAAACAAAAAGTAAGAGTATCAAAAATTCAAACTATGAGCATATTTAAGGCTCATCATTTTGCCCCCTACTTAGCGTAATGTTGGTCCTCCAGCATTGACTTTCCTTGCTATTTCCCTAAAATTTGTTGGAGAAGCATGACCTTGCAATGAAGTTTCAAACTTGTAGTAAAAACCTCTAGTAAACTCCCATCTTTCATATCTAAGCTTCTCTAATTCTTCATTTATCTCATTGGCTTGATAGGGATAGAGTGGCCATATTAAAACTGGAGGTTGGAAGGTCAGTGGCATCCATAATTCAAATATGCTTTGCAAACCCAGTTGCATGTACCTTTCTGATCTCCTAAGTGTTGCTGTGAAGTTCAATGGGCTGTGAGGCTCCTCAATCTTGGAAGAGAAAAGTTTCCAAAATATGTATTTCTATTCTTTGAACTCATTGTATACCTGTTTTCTGATATCAAAAAATTTTGCTCTTTCTTGAGGGTAATTTGATCCATAAGTAACTTTAAGCCAGGTTCTAAAAATTGTGCGTGGATCTGAACTCTCAGCTCTTAGAAGAACAGGTTCATCTCTTTCTGCTTCTTCATAATTTTCCAATTGTCTCCCATAATTGACCTCATTTGTAGCCCAAGACATAAGTTCTCTTAGATGAATATCACCAATATAAAGAAGGGGGTTCCATTCAGTTTCTGTAGGAATTAAATAACCATGTAAATAAAGTTCACACATGGAGTTTTTCAACCAATTAGGGTCCACTTCATAAGCATCATAAAATTCTTTGGCTGTTTCAATTTTAGGATCCAAATTTATGGAGATCCTCATTAATTTGAACCAAAGAAAAGTTCCTTTAGGCACATTGCATATACTTTGGGTGGTGGCCTACACTCCATTATCTATCCAGTTATTTTCATTATTTTATCTATTTTCTTCTGCATATCTTGAATTTCTTGCTTTTGCCTTTCAATTTCCCTATGTAGCTTTTTCTTTTCTTCATCCCATAAAATTTTCTAGACTTTAGTTTTGGTGAAATGGTGAAAACATAAAGTCTAGAATGACACAGGCTTCCAATTAACTTTTAGAAATTCCAAGTATGCAATCAGTAGAGTCCTTTTATACACAACTAAATTTGTGCAAACTTCAGTGGGAAATGGATTATTATAAGGTATTTCAGGTGGTTCAAGCACACCTTCTTCTTGCTGTAGGACACAATCCTCTTGCTACAGGATGAAACCCTATTGCCATATAGGAGAAGATTGTTCTTCCTCAGAAATTTTCTCAGCTGCACAAGCCAAGTCGTCCAGACTCGGAATTTTTCCTTTATCAACATTACTAGGTTGTGCTACCTTAGGAACAGCAAAGGAGCTTTGTGGAACATTTGCAGATATATCCAAGGAGTTATCATGACCTGACTCAGTAGAGTCCTCTGATATTATGACAGTTTCTATTTGCATGGAGGTTGCAGCAGGCTTAGATTGTTTTCTCAATGAACTCCTTGGTAGTTTTGCATAAGAAGTAGTAGCAAAAGATGCTTCCTTAGCAGTCCTCTTCCTAGCTGGTCTTGAAGATCCAGATTTGGCAGGGGAAGAAGAAATTGAAATTGGAGTATTAACGGGTGTTGCTACAGGAGAGATAGAAATAGGGGAAGACTTTGCAGGAGAGGATGAGGCAAAAAAATTTTGTCTTCAAGTATGTGGGTCCGACTTAGGAGTCTGCCCCACCCCAGATGACTCACCTATAATTGTCTTTCCTTTTTCCTTCCTAGCAGTAGACCTTGTTTGCACACCGATAGAAGACGTCGGTATGGAAGCTGTAGGAATGGGCACTACAGGAGCAACAGATTCTTGCTCTGTTTCAGTACTTGTGGACTCAATTCTCATTTTCTTTCTTCTAGGCTATGTGGGTAGTACCCTAGGGGGTTTAGGCGGTTGAAGATTTTTTCTGGCAACAAACTCATTCCAGGAAAGAGGTGAAACATCTCTTAAAGATCGCTTAGCCAAAAGTTTTATTAGGGCATGATGTGTGATAGAGTTTTGTTTACCCATTTGGGTTTCATGTGCACTATTTTGCAAAAGGTTCAACAAGAAATTCAAAACATTCACTACCAGTCCATGCCTCATATGACTTAACAATTTGAAATGATATGAATGTAGGTAAGTGAAGCGCCCTTCACAAGTTAAATACCTGATAACAAAGATGGTGTATTCAGAGTATGGATAAGGCAGGGACATTCTTTTGCATCCTTGCTTTGAAATTTCCAAAGGCCCATTAGCTGGTAGGGTAAACTCTGCCCTAGTAGAGACAACATCCCTTCCAACAGGAAAATTTTCACCCACTACCGGTAATCCAGTAACTTCTAAAATTCTTTCCTCTGTCATAGCCACTGTCAAGCCCCAAACCGTAGCCTCATTTTTTGAAAAATGTTCTTAAGAATTCGCCTGTAGCCTCTTCATCAAAAGAATCAATTCTCAAGAAATAATTTAACCATCCATAATTAGCAAATGCTTGCATTAACTAAGGATCCTATATCAATGCATCATGAGCTGCAGGCTCGTGCCTTACCAGTTGGCCACCCATAATAAAAAATCTTTAAAACAAAAACTCAGACTGATGCTGAAAGCTTGAAAAAGACTCTTCTTCGTTACTGCACTTTCCTTTTTCCTTACCAAGAATAACAACTAGAGTTTTGCATAAAATAGTTTTAATAACTACTTAAACTAAGTAGTTAACTTGTTCTCAGGATATGGCTTTTCAATTGTACTTTTAGAAAGTACAAGATCATAACTATTTTGAGCAAACATAAATTTGGCACAGGAAAATTTGAAATTATAATACCCCCGCCCCCTACCTAGCATTCGACATGTGTCCTCACATGTGCAAGTTGATAGGATTAAAGCATGCAATTACAGCTGATGTATACGTTACAATTAATGAATAGACAGAAAGAATAAATTATGCGATAATGAAAAGATTTTGCGTACCTTGAATTCAGTTCTCAGGAATGCTGCAAAGAACAACAGTGTATCATGTAATGATAGCTAGAAGATTGAATGCATGAATGAGATGGAGTGGTGATATGGATGACGTGATAGATAAAGAAATAAATGATGTGATAGATGAAAAAAAGAAGAGAAAAGTGGTTTTCTTTAAAAAGAAAACTTTATTATGGGCAGTCAACACAATACTTAAAGAGAAGTTGCAGGAAAAAGGCCTAAGCCTTTCGCTGTAGGAAGACTAGTCAAAAAAAACTTCTTTAGGAACTCTTCCTTTGATGTCGGCTTATGATATAACCACAGTCAGTGGCCATTAACTAGCAATTTAAAATGGACTAGATCAATTGTGGCCAGCTGTACTGATCCATTATCAAACACATTCTCAACTTCATAGGGACCGAGCCAGCGTGTTAGCTTACCTTGATTTTCTTGATATCTGGAATCATATAGCAGATCCCAATCACCAGTAGAGAATTGCTTGGTTTTGATGTGTTGATCGTGCCATTTCTTCCTTTGCTGTTGGACTGCTTCTATATGCTGCAGGGCAGCTTTTCTCATTTCATCCAAAGCATTTAGCTACAGGAGACGTTCCTTCTGTGCTTCAGATATTTGCATATTGAGTTCAAGAGTTGTCCTCAAAGTTTTATGCTCAAATTCGATGGGCAAAATGGCTGTTTTCCCATAAAGCAATTCAAAAGGTGTAAACCCAGTTGTTTTCTTCCATGCAGTTTGGTAGGCCCAGACTCCTTCAAGAAGTCTACTGCTCCAATATTTCCTATGAAGTTGCACTGTCTTTGTTAGTATCGCCTCAATTTCCCTGTTTGTAACCTCCGCCTAACCATTGGCTTGAGGGTGATAAAGGCTAGACTTCCTATGTTTGATTTTATAGTCATTCATTAGTGCAGTGATCAAATTGGATGTGAACTAAGCTCCCTTGTCAGTTACAAGCTCTATGGGAACTCCAAATCTAGTGAAAATTTGCTCATACATAAATTTAGCAACCTTGTTGTCACGAGCATGAGTCATTGCCTTTACTTCAACCCACTTTGTTACATAATCCGTGCAAACCAAAATGTATGATTTACTATTTGATGGTGGATCAATTGGTCCAACAAAATCCATTCCCCATTTATCAAAGGGGGTGAAAATTACCTATGGATACAATGGCATTTCATCTGACTTGGTTGGTCTTCCCATACATTGGCATCTGTCACATTTCCTTGTATAAACTACAACATCCTTGTGTAATGTCGGCCAATAGTATCCTCTTGTAAGAACCTTCATTGATGTTCTCTTTGATGCAAAATGTCCCCCACATGGTTCATCATGGCAAGAATGCAAGATATCATAAGTCTCATATTCTCCTACACATATTCACATAACTTGATCAGGTCTAGTGTAAAACAGACAATTTGCAATCCATGAAAAGTTAAAACTTTTCTCAATTAACAGTTTCTTTTATTTTCAGGAAAAGTGGGTTGATATTCTACTTGCTACTAGATAATTGGCAATGTCTGCATACCATGGAGTATGTGCAGCAATAGAAAATAGGTGTTCATCAGGGAACCTATCATCAATGACTTCGTATTCAGCAGGTGTTGTTATTTGAAGCCTCGATAAAAAATCAGCTACAACATTAGCTCTTCCTGGTTTATCAATGATTGTAATGTCAAATTCTTGTAACAACAGGAGCCATCTTGCCAACCTACCAGAAATGGTAGGATTGTTCATCAGATACCTGATTGCTGCATGGTTAGTGTGGACAAATATCTGATAACCTGTGACATAATGCCTAAATTTATTCAAAGCATACACTACTACTAACAACTCCTTTTCTGTAACAGTGTAGTTTAGCTTAGGACCTTGAAGGTTTTTGCTGATAAAATAGATAACATGCTCAAGTGAATTTTCTTTTTGGCTTAAAACTGCCCCTATACCAAAATCAGAGGCATCAGTATGTATGTGAAAAGGAAAAGTCCACTTTGGACCTTGAAGAATAGGGGCTTTAGTAAGCAAGTCCTTTAGTTGCAGGAAAGATTTTTCACAGGCCTTCGTCCAATCAAATTGAGACTCTTTAGTTAATAAGGCATACAGTGGACTAGCAATTTTGCTAAAATATTTTATAAATCTTCTATAATACCCTGCATGGCCAAGGAAGCTTCTGACATCCTTTTGTTTTACAGGAGTTTGTAAATTTAGAATAACTTCAATTTTAGCAGTCAACCTGAATTCCATCCTTGGAAATATGATGGCCAAGAACAATACCTTCTTCCATCATTATAAAGAACTTTTCACTATTCAGAGACAAGTTTTGCTCTTTGCATCTTTTCAATACTTTTTCTAAATTCACCAGTGCTTCTTCAAATATAACTCCATAGGTAGTGAAGTCATCCATGTAAATCTCCATACAGTCATGAGATATATCAGCAAAAATACTAATTACTACTCTCTGAAATGTTGTTGGCACATTGCATAGACCAAAAGGCAAGACTGAATAAGAAAATGTCCCCCATGGACATGTAAAAGTGGTCTTATCTTGATCTTCAGGGGCAATTTTTATCTAATTGTACCCACTGTAGCCATCCAAGAAGGAAAAATATTTTTTACCAGACAATGAGTCTAGCACTTGGTCTACAAAGGGCAGTGGAAAGTAATCTTTTTTAGTGGCAGTGTTCAACTCTCTGTAATCTACACACACTCTCCATTTTTCTCCTTTTTTAGGGACAATAACTAATGGAGAGACCCACTGACTATCAAAAATTGGATAAATAAAACCAGCATCAAGCAACTTTTGAAGTTCATTCTTAACTATTTCTCTAAGTGTTGGATTTATTCTTCTTTGAGGTTGCCTAACTGGTAAATAGTCTTCTTTGATGTAGATCCTATGAGTACAAATTCAAGGATTTATTCCTTGTATGTCCCCATATTCCCATGCAAATTTTTTTTGTTGATTTTGTAGCATTTTGAATAGGACAGCCTGTTGAGATTGTGACAACATGCTATTGATATTCAAACAGTGACCCAAAGATAATTATATCTACTTTGTGAGATCACTCATAGAATCTACAGGTGATGTTTGTACCTCTTGTGGAAGCAAGTTATGAAAAATTGCAGGAAATTTAGGCAGCAAACTCTCAGAATTTAGTTATTGTAGGAAACATTGTAGATGACTGCTGTTTTGATTAGATGAACTATTTGTATCAGAGTTAGACTACAAAATTTGAAAAAGCAAGGCATCCTCATTCTGAAGTTATGAGAATGGATCAGTTTGAAGCATCATTAATTGAACCAACGAATTGGCTTCTTCAGTTTCTTCCCCCACATCTGGCCAAACAGGTTGGGACAAATCTGGTTGAGGTCTAGCAGGTGGATAC
Organism: Sequoia sempervirens; assembly: GCA_007258455.2. Lineage (NCBI taxonomy): Eukaryota > Viridiplantae > Streptophyta > Pinopsida > Cupressales > Cupressaceae > Sequoia > Sequoia sempervirens. Next base: position 185,503,556 of record VDFB02271358.1, on the reverse strand, counting down.
AAGGCCAATTTTTTTGTGGACTGTCCATCAGAAATAGTCATATCTCCAGAATGACATCTTATAAAAGCATCAGCAATTGCTAACCATGGTCTACCTAGGATAACTAGGTATCCTCCTAAAGTTTCCTTAACAGATAATATTGTAAAATCAGCTGGATACTCCCAAGATTCAAGAGTAACAATTACATCTTCCACCATTCCATCAAGTTTGACTGTGGAGCTATCTGCAAGCTGCAGGACTTTAGGTGTAGACCTAATGTTTAGAATTTTCAAGTAGTCCATAGTATGCTTGGTCATGACATTGATGGCAGCACCAAGGTCAATCAAAATATTTTTTACAATTTGGCCATTTATATGTATTTGCACTACAGGACTTCTAGGGTCAATGTACTTTGGAATGATTACATTTCCCAACATTATATCAGCCAATTTCCCTAAGATATGAATTGTTTGGGGATCCTTTTTCTTCCATCCAGGCTTCTTTAAATAGGCCTCTTTAATGGCTTTTCCAAAAATAGGAACATCTTTAATGGCCTGAAATAAAGGGATTCGAATTTGTACATTCTTTAGCTAATCGAGAATGTAAAAATTGGGTTCTTCCATGGCTTTAGGTGCGGTACTTTGTAACCTCTAAGGAAAAGGTGGTTTATCTTGACTTTGCAAAATAGGCTCCTTAGAAACCGTATCAGTTATAGGAATTTGCTCAGTAGGAACAACAGGTACAATAGGTTCTTCAAGGGGTAAATCTAGCATCTCAGTAATTAAAGGTGGTTGTGGAGTAGGAAGAATGGTTCCAGACCTCAAATGGATATCATGAAGGTTTAAAGCATAAGCTTGATATTGGTTGGCTTAAGCAAAATACGTAGGTTGCTGTTGCTACTGTTGTTGCTTATTATTGGGATTTGGCAACAACTGAGTAGGCATAGGCATTTGTTTTGGAGGGCCAGTATTTGTGGCAGTTGCTGTAGGAGGTGGGATGAGGGCCGGAGGTTGTGGATGTGGAAGTTGCAGGAACCCAGGGGACTGGTTGTGCAATTGTTGAGGACCTTTCCATTGAGGACTCTGCTGTCAATTACCTTGGGGTGGGGTCCATTGTCCTTGTGGCTGCTGCCAACCTCCTTGAGGAGATTGCCATTGAGGGGACTGATAATTAGGACAATTTGGTTGAGATATATTCCAAGGTGGTGGTGGTCCATATGAGGGTTGCCATTGGTTATTATAGTTAGAATAAGGATTACCAAAAGTCGAAGGGTCTTGAGGCATACCTTGTCTTTGAGCCCATGGTCTCCTTTGTGCAACATAGAACACTTGATCATCATCACCTTCTACTAGCTTAAAGTCAGTAGGTAATTGCTTAGCTTCTAGATTAGCCACCATCTTGCATCTGCAATCTCGTTTCTTCTACCTACAATGTGGAAAGAACTCTGCCAAGATTGCTTCAGTTGCTTCATGTTTCTTCCAAGCTTGCATAGTGTCCAATTGTGTAGCCATATTGTTAATGATATCCTGCTTGAAATCAGACAGCAAATTTGTTATCTCCATTCGGGAGACTCCACCGGAAGAAGACTTTCCCACTATAGCTTGATGACCTCAACCTTTCTTCACATATGCTTGAGAGTAATTGAGACATATTTTCTTAACGTCATCCCAAGGAAGTTGAGTTATATCACCTCCTCCCATCAAGTCCAAGGTGTCTATACAAGCATCATTGATTCCCCTTAGCAAAAGTAGTTTATGATAGTCTTCATTGAGAGTATGGTTTGAATTCCTTTTCAAGGAAAACAAGAATCTGGAGATATAATCCTCCAGACTTTCATCCTCCTGCTAAATTTTGAATATGTCATCACCTTTACTAGCATTCTTACAATTATCCTTATATTTCTCAAGGAATTTTGTTTGCATGGCTGCCCAACTATCAACAACACGCCTTCACAAACTCATGAACCATCTAAGAGCTCCCTCCTTCAAGGTGGAAGGAAACAACTTCAGTTTGTGAGCATCTGAAGTGTAGTCATAACTGCGACAGAGGATATCAAACTCAAACAAGAAAGTTTAAGGGTCCTCTGTAACTAGGCCATAGAACTTGGGAAGTAGTAAAGAAGGAATATTCTTGAAGTTATCAGTGTCTTACTGAGGAACAATGGGAAACTCAAAAGTAGGAGGTGGATTAGGTGGGTTATTTGCCATATTTATGTGCTGGAATATCAGAGCAAATGGATTTTCCTTAGGTTCTTCATCAACTGGGTTAAATAGTAATTCAACAAACAAGTTTTCAGGGAGGAACCTTCCCAATGCATCTCTTCTTCTTCTATGCATGCAATAAAATAAATGGTATTTGAAAAGAATTTGAAAATACTTAAGCAACTGACTAAACTACTGCTAACAATGACTATATCAGGTTCTTAGATTGACACCATCCCTGGCAACGTCACCAAAAATGGTTATGCCCACAAAAGGATATAAATGTCATAGTAGAACTAAACCTGGGAATTGGACATTCCAACAGGCGACTAACTTCTTCTCATGGTCGTTCATTTACTTGTCAAACCAGGGCACGTATACTTTAAATGAAGCAACTTGGTATGTGCACTAAGAACTAGTTTCCAGTCACCATCTATAGAAAGCAAATACTTAAAAGTAATGAATCCAACAGGTTTTTCACTCAGACCGGTATATAAATGGATAAAACTAAATTGTCAAGTCCTCATGGTATGTAGGCCTTAGTCGTACAATGTCTTTCAAAATGGGGTACTATTGTAAAAAGTATAAGAGCCCCTAGTAAGATTGATTAAAGCCTTTAGTTGCTTTTTGGATGCTCGTAAGGTGCCATGTCCCTGATTACCTTGACTAAGAACCAATTTTTTGAGAGGCCAAAATCTTTACTATTTGTTGGTGCAAGGACGGTCGTTTTGAAGCCATCCAAAATTTTTGTGGTTCTTAGTAGATATGTGAAGTTTTTCATGGGAGATTCATGAGAATTGAAGCTTGGATGACCCAAGAAGTGTGTGTCATGGAAGGGAGCCAGTGTGGTCAAGCTTCTAATCATCTGTTAAGAATAGGCTTAGCTAATTTATCCAAGTGGGAATTCAACAAATATTGTCTCTATCTATCCTAGGGTTGTGCAATATTTGAGTCAATTACACACTTTTCTTGGATCTAAAAGATTGGAAAACAAACATTCAACAAAATCATCAAAATTTCAAACCCTTTAGGAGGATCAAATACCTTTGAAAAAATCCAAGAGCTACTACTTGTCCCTTGGGATTTCATCCTTAGAGGCTTCTAAGTATTTGGATTTATATCTCAATTTACTCTCACTAAAGCCAACATTAGGGAACTATTGCCTTGATTTTCTTGATTTCCACATAATGGAATTTGTGGGATGAAAAGAAATTGGGACATTAGACATTTATTTTGAAAAGCTAAAGCAAGAAAGTGTTAGTTTTAAAAAATACTCATTTAACAAGATAAGAAACAATTGAAACCCACACAAGTGTTTCAAATGATTTCCCGCAAGATCAAAATCTGAAAACCAAAGTCTAAAGGTCTTAGTCCAAGAGCTCTCAAGAAACATCTTTCAAGACTTTATGAATTTATAGAAATATTGTTCTTTAATTTCTACAAACATGCTTCAAAGAACAATCACAATTTGTATTCATTCTATTATTGTCAAAATCCAAGTCTTTTTCAATGACTTGAGTTCCTCACATAGGAATTGTAGCATGTTTTTCAATACCAATGTCTTGTAAGAAAAAGTCTCTCTAGGTTCACTTAGGATCAAAATCAACACCTTCATCCATTTCAAAACATCAATCAAAACCCATCTTACAAACAACTCTTAGAAATGTTGGAAAAATCCTTCATGCTAGACTTTTGGAAAATCCTTTAAATCAAAAATCAAATCATCTTATTTGACTAAGTTTGTGTGGGTGCATCCTTCTTCATACACTTGGTTAAATTATCATCTTATGAGCAAGTTTATTCGAATATAACATCCAACATCTTGGGGTTTATGTGTTCATTATCCAAAATCCAAGTCCAAAATCAAAATCCAAAATCAAAATCAAATCAAACCAAAATCAAATCCAAGGTCAAAAATCCAAAAGTCCTAAAGTCTAGTATCTCCTTCAAGATTTCTTAAGAGTTCAAATCATTCACATCATCCATCTCTCATTTATCTCATCACCACTCTTTGATCTTTAATCATCCTAGATTTTCTTTTTTGTACCTAAAATTTAGACCAATCTAAGTAGTTAGAGGTTCACCTCCCATATTCCCAAAAAATTGATCATTATTTTATGGTCCAAACTAGATCTCAACACAAGAAAAACATGGAAGCCAACAAAGAAACATCTACTTCGAGTGACTTGAGTCAAACTGCTCCTGAAATTAATCCCATTGGAACTAGCAATCCTCTACTCAATCTTTCTCAACTACCTCAAGATCCTCAAGAGGAAGGTTTTCAAGTGGAGGACATCACCAACAATGTCCTAGGAATGAATCAAGATGAAATCATAGAAATGGTCCAAAATACCAAAAATCACAAAATTGTCAATGGCATGATGAGACTTAATCCTTCAAAATACATGCTAGAATTGGCAAAAGAAGGGGCTAAACTCCCTTTTGATTTTGATATAAGCACTATTGTGAAATAACCTTTTGAGAATATATTGCTCATACCATTCACACCATCTTTTCAAAATTTCATCCAACCCATCCTACAACCCACATCATCTCTTGCTCCAACTCAACCCATAGTCACCAAGGGGAGTTCATTACTTCATGCTCTTCAAACATATCCCCTTGTAAATAACCAAAAATTTGATGCAAATATCATCTTGTGTCTATCAAATACCATTCCTAAAGATCCCAAACATCCATACATTCCACTCATCTTTCATGATAGCAACAATCCATCCTCTTTTGTTGCAGCAGGGTATGTGTAGGATCATCATGGAAAAAATAGGCCCTTAAGTGGCAAAAAATTCAAAAAAATCAGTGTTAGGCAACTTGACCTAAAAATTTGAATAAGTTATATATATTATTTCAAAAATATGTAAGAATAGAATCTATAGAAAATTGAATGTAGTTTCTAAACTACTAGGTTTATTTAAAATAAATAAAATATTTTTGGTGAAAATTTGAAATTTTAATATATTAGTACTTAAATTTCAGGGAAAAAATAATAAGTAGGTGTTTGTTTGACCACCCTAACCATAATAAAATGATAATATTTTTTATAAGATTTTATATATAAGTAGAGGACTCATGTCTGAATGTGATGCATATTTGTTTGTAATTTTTTTCCAAGTAAATAATTAATTATGATTTTTTTATTACAACTTTTAAAAAATATAAAAACTCGTATGTCTGACCACCTTAACTTGGTCAAAACTTCATGAAATTTATTTTTTATTTTTTTAATCCTATAGTATGTGAAGCGTAGAATGTGATGCATGTTTCGGATTCAAAAAATGTGATATTGTTTTAAAGGTATAGGTGTTTTTCAATCATCCTGTTGATCAAGACTTTAGTCATAATCCTAATAGAAAAATAATAATTATTAATTAAATTCAAATTAAAGCATAATTTATATTGGTGGAAAGCTGAGAATCTCCTCTAAAAACCCTTTTCATTTCATCAATTTTGGATTAAAAAAAAGTCATCAGCCACATACCCTACAAATACCCATAATATTGCCACTTTTAGCCCATCATGATCCTGCACATACACAACACCGACATATTCTCTCAATACACAAGTCTCTCTTCCCACGGTACCACAAGGACAAGTGGGTCTATTCATACTAAGGGGAATCTTTGGGGCCTCATCATCACTTTCTCAAGGAAACCTACCACCAATTCCTCTACCACTACCTCCTCTACCATCAACATCTGCATCAACTAGTGGTTTAGGGCAACCCCCTTTACCTAACATACTAATCCCAAATAAGTAAAAATAAAATAATCCTCTGATCATAAATCAAGTCAATGTACCAAATCCTCCAAACATGCCACCGATATCACAACAATAGGTGACATCAATCCAAGCAACACCATCAATCACTACACCTCCAAATGTGGTCTCCCAAGGACCCAACATATCAATCGCACCATCTACATCAACAAAACCCCCAATCATCACCCAAACAAAATCTCAAACCATTCCAAATCCTCAACCACCACCTCCAAATCCAAACATGATGAATCAATACAACATTATGCTACAAGAAGCCCAAAAATCCTATCAAAAGACACTTCAATAATTTCAAAATCAACAAGCTACACAACAAGCATAGGGACAAAAAGTTGCATAACAAGCACAACAAGCCACCTAGGCACAAGCCCAAGCTTTATTGCAATAACAACAAGTTGCACAAGCTACTCAAGTAGCACAAGCTACACAAGCCACACAAGATGCCCAAGCTGCACAAGTTGTATAAGCCGCATAGGCTGCCCAAGCTGCACAAGTTTCCCAACAAGCTCAAACTTAGGCCCAAGCTAAATATCAAGCACAACAATCTCAAGAAAAAACACAATATCAAGCACAACAAGCAACTCAACAACAAGCCTAGCAACAAGCTTTACAACAATACCAAGCATAACAAGAAGCAACTTAGCTATTAACCTAACAACAAGCATTGTTGGAACAACAAAAAACAAGACAAAAAACAAGCATTGTTTGCACAACAACAAGTGTAGGCATACCAAAAAACATTTTTGGTGTAGAAAAAATTGCAACCACCTCCCATGAACACACAAAGAAATCCACCCATCACTCCAACAATCACACCACCTCAAAACACTTTCATTCAACCACTCAATTTGCAAGACGATGTGTTTGCACAAATCAAATTTCTCTCACAAGAAATGGTAGACCTCCAATCAAGGAAGACAACAAAAACACCAAATAATTTGTGCGCTTATCCATTCGATAGAAGCATTGTGATGAAGCCATTCCCACAAGGATTTGAAATCCTAAAATTTGACAAATATAAAGGGACGGGTAATCCTAAAGATCACATCAGGGATTTCTAGGTGCATTGTATGGAAGTTACATATGATGATTATTACCTAATGTGACTATTCCCTCAGAGTTTGGCTGGAACAACAATGGAATGGTTCTCTCGTCTCCCCCTGGAATCAAGAAGTTCCAAGAAATTGTGGATTCATTCATACAAAACTATTCATTCAACATAGGCATGGACGTATGTCTAGAAGAACTATCTACTCTCAAACAAGCCAAGGGTGAAACATTTTCATCATTCTTACAATGATCGTGATCCAAGACCAATAGGAGAAAATGGGCTTTGCCAAAAGAACAACAAATCTACACCATCATTTCCAATATTGAAGGGACCTTGTCTTTCCATATGAAAATGCAATGCATCACCACATATGACCAGTTGATATCCAAGGAACTCAACATTGAAATATCCCTTATCACATAAGGGGAAACAACTACTTATCAAGACAACCGTCCATCAACTAGTTACTACAAAAAACCTTGCACATGGGGAAAAAATAGGAATGTCACTAACGATGGTGTGGTTGACGCCAAAGTTGTCATCAATTTCCCAAGGAAAAACACACAATCATATCAACAATAGCAAGGAAATCATCAAAACAACACAAAATCCAACACCGTATCACAACAACCCAACAATTAGATGGTCAATAATTTGAATAATCAAGGGGGGCCACCCCCATAGAACAAGTATTTCCCCAAACAGAAATACACACACCTTAGGGAATCAATCCAATCTGTCATGAAAAAATTGGTATAGGAGAATCTCATTACAATCCTCATTTATGAGAATTATCTAGAGCCCTAAGTGAAACCACCATGGTATAATGAAAATCACCTTTGCAATTTCTTAGCTCTCAAAAAAGTAGGCGAAATGCATCAAGAGGTTGCCAATCTCTTGGTACGTTTCAAGGTAACAAACAAGGTCAAAAGATTTAGACCTTCTACTCTTCAGGTGCTACTAGACCTAGGCGGGTGTACCTATATGAGTGAAGCAGACTTGACTTTATGCTTATCTCTTTGAAATGCTTTGCCAAAAATGGCAGATGGGAGTGGACAAATGAAACCTGATTTGGTATAAATTGTATGCCAATATTAAAACTAAAACCTAATATGTTCAGTTAATAGATGTAAAAAATATGAATGAAACTAAATGGTGAAAAATGCAGAGACTAGTGCCTTATTAGGTATGTGGAGTCAAATGAAATCTAAATGAGCAACTTCTTTTTGGAGAACATTCAAATTTTTTGGCATATATTTTTGTTTATAACTTGTATAAACATGCAAGACTATGACTACCAAGTTCTTCTTAGTGATCTAGATGAATTTCCCAGATTACTGTGATCAATTAAAAGGATTTAATCTTTCCTTGAAAGAACCGATCAATCAACCACATAGATACAACAAATGTGCACTAATAAATTGAATATAAACTTGTTACATCAATTTAAATAAATAGAAAGCATCAATCTTGGAGATAACTTTAGTAATACTTTCAATAAGCACAACAGATAATTGACACTAGAAATTCGCTGCCACATCAACTAATTCTCATTAATATCTCCATTTTGAAATCATACATCGTAGTCTCTGTTCTGTCAAAAAAAAATTCCTATCCTATCTACTTATTCTATCTACCTCTCATTTTTACAATCAGAAATGAACATTTATACACTAGTATTTGAAAAGACACATCGCTTCGTAATCACATGTTGGTGAGCAATTGTATTCAAGTTTCTATTAACATTTTCCAGACACTTGCCAGGATATCCTGTAGTCATACCGATCTTCAATGTCACACCAACAGTCATCATGTGTATCGCTATAACATCTTGGCATCTCATCTACGTTTGATGTCTCACCGAGAAATATCCTTTAGTCTCATGCACTTTGCCATGACCTTTTAGAGTCAGGGAGATGTCCCGCAGATTATACTTTGTCTTACCAAAATATGTCCCATGATATTCTTTGGTCACTAAGACATAATCTTTCTCACCGATGAAACATACTTTGGCATAACATACTGGTCGGCAAGACGGCATGACCTTACCTTGACGATCTTTTGATAGAATCCATGTGTGCTTTATCGGCAAGACTCGATGCATTTGATGAGACGTTATTCCAATGTCCTTTAGTCTAGCTGATATATCTCCATGTGCGTTGATCGGTGAGACATAAGGAATTCGGCAAGACCTCATATAGAAGTCATTTGGTTTGGCCAAAGTGTGTACTCCTACGCTAGTCAGTAAGACATGCATCAGTTTGCTATGACCTATGCCAATGATAACTTTCTTACTGATATGATCCCTTTCTATCGCTAATACCATGAATGTGTCCTGTCGATAGGTTCTTGTAGATAAATTCTGATCGGTGTGACATCCCAAAAGTCTTGTTGATAGACTACAACAAATGTATATTGGCAAAAGAAAGAACTATGGATCAAGGAGACCCTCATCAACTCATGTTGATAAGAATTATACTGTGAGATATTCAAGACTTGTTGGAATTTACAGGAACCACATGGAAAAATATAAGAAAAATGTTGTGAAGAGAGGATTTTGTGCTTATGGTAAGGACCCATTTGGAAACTTGTGGATGTGAACAACATGTAAAATTTTAGAATTTTACAGTTCTAACAATGGCTTCGTTTGGGGATGAATGGTTGTGAAATCATTGCAAGGATCCAGATTTTTGGGTGAGCAGACCAAACTCAAAATGATGAATTAGTGAGCAAGATGGAATGAATGGAAATGGAAATGAATGTGAAATGGAGATGAACAAAACCCTAAACTATTATGCATTGAAAATAATTTTGAGAGGATTATCAAGAGTTGTCCATGCACTGGCAACCCTTAATCCTCTATGTTTTAACTTCATCTATTTTGAGCTGATACAGTCTAAAATTCAAACCATAAATGATGGCTGAAGGCCATACAAAGGAAAGACCCATACTTTCCTCTGTCAAACACCCAAATTTTCTTTGAGTTCATCAGATTCTTCTTGAAGATATTCATGCAATCTTCCCTATCATTGTTATTGAAAGTTTTTAGAGAATCATCATGCTCAGCTTGCCCCAAATTCCCTTCACCATTTTGCAGTTCAAATTCTCCATCATGGGACAAATCTCTATTATCTTTAACATACAAAGTACATGCATATTCAATGCAATATTTCTCATTATCTTTCTCATTGTTATGTATTATAAAACACTCTCCCAGCTGTACTAAAAATTCACCATCAGAATGCTTCTCTTGAGAATAAAAAAAAATTGTCATATCAACACTATTTGAGACAAAAAAAATTGAAACCTTTTGCACCTCTTCCATATCACCATTTGGAGACAACACTATATTATGACTCATATCTTCAATATCAAACATATATGAACCAATCAATATTGGATTTCTATCATCCTTGGTATGCAAATAAATGTCTTCTCCACATGAGTTAGAAATTTCAAAATCGCATACCTCTTCTTGAATGGACACAGATTTTTGATCAACTTCAAAGGTTTCTCCATCATTTTGGGAAATGCACTGGAAGTCATATGAATCATTGCACAAAGAACTTTTACTGTCAAAACAAATGTAAGCTGGATACAAAACTTCTGAATCATCCTTGTGTGCATATCTTTGGTATTCAAGAGTTAGCAAATCTAAAATTTGCTCACTACTGAGTGAACATGTTTCTTTTTCCCTATCACTACAGTTGTATCCTTCAATTTTGTCATCATCAAAAAGAGGTTCAAGATCATCAAAGAATGAAAAATAAGAAACATTACCAACACAATTATTTGTTCCATAATTCAACATATCACTTTGTTTATCTGAAAATATCTCTTCCTCACCATAAAGCAGATTTGAAAATACTTCTTCTTCATCAAATATGCCTTCATGGCTTTCAACTACGGCTGGAAGTGTTACCTATTCACTATCAAATGGATCCACATTTTCCATTGCTTCTTCCTCTTGATTATCACAAGAACTACAAGAATCACCTGATTGTAGATTAAAATCCATAGATTCATCCTCACAATCTGAATATTCATTGGATCCCTCATAACATACATTGCCTTCCCTGTCAAAATTTGTTATGCAAGACAAATATTTTGTATCTTCATCTTCCTCATGTAGGCTATCATATGAATCATATTGACTTGCACATGTCTCATCTTCTATTGGCTGCATCATCTAATCAATGTCTCTGTCTTCACCAATGATTTCACCATTGTCTTCATACTTTTTCCTATCTACAATATCAACCCATTCAACTAGTTGACCAAGAGAAACTGGTATCCATGATTCAGGCCAATAAATTGGGTTTTCCTCATACACCTTCATGAACTACTGAATGATCTCAAACCTAGTAGGTTGGAAATTAATAGGTATTTTCCTACAAATATCTATCATTCTATAGAGCAAAGAGTACCCAGATTCTCCTCTATATCTCCTTATGCCAAGAAAGGCATCGAAAATATTTTTTAAATATTCATCATTTTTAGATTGTTGGTTCTGATACGCACCTTGTTGCAGATTTTGACTGACATTTCCAAGTGGACTAGAATTGTGTTGCACTTGACATTTATCACATTGACAATCTTCATAACTCACCAATCTTTGTCCAAGAGGGACTGGATAAGCATTTACTTGCTTCGACAGTTGTGGTGAATAAGTGCTCTGATGTGCATGATATGCATCGCCTCCATTGTAAAAGTTTCCAATGGTATTATTAGGCGTTTGAGGGGTCCAATGCCTGCCTGCATTTGTGTATTCATTCTTATTGCAAAATTCTAATAGTTGTTGGTCCAATTGCAACTTTTTCTTTTTCAATTCTTCAATTCCTTTTATCAACTGCTGCCTTTCAAAATATTCTTTTGTTCCAAACAGAAATTGTCTATCCATTCTTCATCAAGTTTTTATCAGAGTCGCCACCTACTTTTCCAAAAGTAGGAAAATGTTTCTTTTTAAAATTATTTCTGATTTTCCCCAATGGAATCACTCTTTCTAAAACTTCTCAAATTACAACTTTTTCTTCAATGACTCTATATGATGGTCTTCAACCGAATATTCTGAAATAATCCCCAGCAGAGTCGCCAATTTTTTAGCTCTCAAAAATGTAGGCGAAATTCCTCAAGAGGTTTCCAATCTCTTGGTACATTTCAAGGTAATAGATAAGGTCAAAATATTTAGACCTTCTACTCTTCAGGTGCTGCTAGACCTAGGCGGGTGTACCTATATGATTGAAGCAAACTTGAATTTATGCTTATCTCTTTGAAATGCTTTGCCCAAAATGGCAGATGGGAATGGACAAATGAAACCTGAGTTGGTATAAATTGTATACCAATATTAAAACTAAAACCTAATATGTTCAGTTAGTAGATGTAAAAAATATGAATGAAACTAAATGATGAAAAATGCAGAGACTAGTGCCTTATTGGGTATGCGGAGTCAAATGAAATCTAAATGAGCAGCTTCTTTCTGGGGAACATTCAAATTGTTTGGTATATATTTGTGTTTATAACTTGTATAAACATGCAAGACTATGACTACCAAGTTCTCCTTAGTGATCCAGATGAATTTCCTCGATTAATGCTATCAATTAAAAGGATTTAATCTTTCCTTGGAAGAACCAATCAATCAACCACGCAAATATAGCAAATGCGCACTAATAAACTAAATATAAAATTGTTACATCAATTTAAATAACCAGAAAGCATCAATCTTGGAGACAACTTTAGTAATACTTTCAATAAGCACAACAAACAATTGACACCAGAAATACACTGCCACATCAACCGATTCTCATTAATATCTCCATTTTGAAATCATACATCGTATTCTCTGTTCTGTCATTTTTTTTTGTATCCTATCTACTTATTCTATCTACCTCTCATTTTTACAATAAAAAATGAACATTTATACACCAGTATTTGAAAAGACACATCGCTTCGTAATCACATGTCGGTGAGCAACTATATTCGAGTTTCTATTAACATTCCCCAGACACTCACCGGGACATCCTATAGTCATACCGATCTTCAATGTCACATCGACAGTCATCATGTGCATCGCTATAACGTCCTGCCATCTCATCGACATTTGATGTCTCACCGAGAAATATCCTTTCATCTCATGCGCTTCACCATGACCTGTTAGAGTCAAGGAGATGTCCCGCAGATTATACTTTGTCTTACCGAAATACATCTCATGATATTCTCTGGTCACTGAGACATAATATTTCTCTCACCGATGAAACATACTTCGGCGTAACATACGGGTTGGCAAGATGACATGACCTTACCCTGATGATCTTTTGATAGAATCCCTGTATGCTTTATCGAAAAGACTCGGCGCATTTGATGAGATGTTATTCTGATGTCCTTTAGTCTAGCTGATATATCTCCATGTGCACTGGTCAGTGAGACATAATGCATTCAACAAGACCTCATACCGAAGACATTTGGTTTGGCCGAAGTGTGTACTCATGTGCTAGTCAATAAGACATGCATCAGTTCGCTATGACTTATGATGATGATAAATTTCTTGTGGATATGATCCCTTTTTGTCATGACAACCATGATTATGTCCTACCGATAGGTGTGTGTAGATAAATTCCAATTGGTGTGACATCCCAAAAGTCTTGTCGATAGACTACAAAAAATATATATTGGCAAAAGAAAGCACTATGGATCGGGGAGACCCTCATCAACTCATGCTAGTAAGAATCATACTGTGAGATATTCAAGACTTGATGGAATTTATAGGAACCACATGGAAAAATATGAGCAAAAGGTTGTGAAGAGAGTATTTTGTGCTTATGGTAAGGACCCATTTGGAAACTCATGAATGTGAACAACATGTAAAATTTCAGAATTTTACAGTTCAAACACAATTTTCATAAAATCAAAGGGCACCCAATGGCCAATTGCATGTGACTGAAAAATTTAATCGAAGACCTTATCGATGACAAAATCATAAACATTGAGCAACCTATAGGGAATCAGGACCTAAAGATATACACAAATCTGATGTGAAATCACAATAAGGGAAACAATGACAATGGAAAGGGTAAGTATAAAAATGTAAACCATGTTTATGACCATCTTGTTGCATCCCTAGATGAATAGGTCACTGTCGTCAATATCAAGGGAGCCCAACCCGATTGTAGAGTAACCACATGTGGTGGTAGAGTTACCATTTCTAGACCATCACAACTGCCCAAGGCACCAGCTTCCAATCCAAAATTCATTCCCAATGCTTATACTTTCTTGGACCAACTGAAAAGAACCCCAACTCAGATCTCCATCATGGAGTTACTAAAAATATCACCGGCACATAGGAAAATCCTAGAAGTAGCATTAGCCACATCCTTCATCCCAATGGATCTTGATGCAAATTTGTTCCAAGATATGGTCGAACACCCAACCACACCACATCTCCTAACATTTTCTGATTAAGACTTCCTAATGCAACATCTCATAACTTCACACTCCATCTCAAAGTCTTGGTACATAAGAACATATTCAAAAGGGTCTTGGTGGATGGAGGTACATGTCTAAATATTTGTACCCTCAAACTAATAAAGAATCTAGGATTGACCAAGGATGTCATTGAAAAAGGTAAACATATAACAATCAGGGCATATGATGATCAGGAAAGAGTGTCTCAAGGCACTATTCAACTCCCTATTCAAGTAGGGCCAACTATTATGGAAACTACATATCAAGTTCTTGACCTTGAATTACCTTACAATATCCTCCTGGGGCACCCATGGATCCATGGGATGTAGGCTGTTGCCTCCACCTTCCATCAATGTGTCAAGTTTCCTTATCAAGATCAAGAGGTCACCATCCATGGTGATCCTAAGCCATTTTATTATTGTAAGAATCTGGAAGCCAAGTACTACAAGATCCCTCAAGTCCCAAAGAATGATGAAGGTCCTACGACTCCATATATAGACCCATCTACCTTAGCCTCCACATCTGAGACAAAGACACTCGCTATTCCTGACATCTCTGATATCAAAGTCATTATCCAAGAAAATGGGTGTGGGGACTACAAAATTAAGAAGAGTGCTTTTGTAATAGGAGAGTTATTGCAATCTCCTAGATCTCATAGGCAGCCACATCCAAGTAATGCATCATCTTAAACCTTTAAGGAACACGCCTTCTGATTTAGGTGTTGGGGGGACCAAAGCTAGGAAATAGTAGAAAAAAAGGACCCATCAAGTCTGCTATACCAAGATGAAAGGCCCATGCCTAATCTTCCCATGGATGATAACAACAAAGGATTGTAGATGATGTTTGGCATGGGATACAACAGGAACAAGAAACTTTGGAAAAATGATAACAGCCTTTTAGAACCCATTATTGTTGAGAAGTGCTTAAGGAATTTTTGCCTTGGATGTACCCCTCTGAAGATAACCATACTTGGTTGAGCTGCCCTGGTTAAAAAAGTCAAAGCTCCTCTTCATTTACCAGTGTCCACAGGTCTACCTTTAGATAACTTTACATTTGATATAACTAATGTGTGTGATGAGGACCCTATCACGGATCTACCCATGTTATTCAAAGATTCCAATATCTTTATGATTAGTACCCTATCTTTTGAGTCACACAATTAAACCAATGAGCTAAAATTAGTCTATCCCCAACTCATCGACTATGACCAATGAGGACCACCAATTTTGGACACATTTGAAAATGATGAGGCTCTCTCATAATTCATGGGATTGTGGTATACTATACCATATGGGGATCATAAAGCTATATTTGACATCAATCTGGACACACATGCATACTATGGGGAAATGATTGAATCCCTTAGTCACAAAAGCAAAAATTTAAGAATAATATCTAGGTCTTTAAGTGAAAACCACACTGTGGCACTTTCAAACCTGAAAATAGTTAAAAAAAAGGATGCATCCAATGGTGAAAACCTCTCTGAGGTGCCGAAGGATGAGGGATTAAATCTCCCTCTTAGTTCTATTCATTAGGAGAAGTCAACAATTTTAACAGAGAAGTACAATCTGGTCAACCTGGGAGCAGAATAAAAACCACACATAACCTTCTATGTAGAATCACTTCTGAAAGAAGAGCAGTAAATCCTAGCTTCATTTATGAGGGAATGAAAAGTAAAATTTACATGGACCTACATAGATATGTCTGGTCTAGATCCATAAATTGAAGTTCAACATCTAGTTGTTTATCTAGAAGCAAAGCGAGTATGACAAAAACTAAGAAAGATGCATCTCCAAATAGCATTACTAGTCAAACTGGAATTAATGAAGCTCATTGAAATTGGCTTCATATGACCAATTTATTATCTAGAGTGGGTCTCAAATCTTGTACTTGTCTCTAAATCCATTGGGGGCATCCACATCTACACAAATTTCAGAGACCTTAACAAACCATGTCCCAAGGATTATTTACCTTTCCCAAACATAGGCATGATATTGGATATGATGGAAAGACATGAAATACTATCACTAATGGATGAATTATCAGGGTATAACTAGATTATGATAGGTAAGGATGATCAACACAAGACAACTTTCACTTTTCCATGGGGGACCTGCTACTGGAACATGATTATGTTTAGTTTGAAGAATGCAGGGGAAACCTACCAAAGAGCTATGACACTAATCTTCCATGACATGATTCACAAGACTATGGAAGACTATGTGGATGACATATTGGATAAATCTAGAAAGCATCAGGTTCACATAACAACACTAAGCTCCATAATTTGATAGGCTAGAGGAGTACAAGGTTAGACTCAATCCAAAGAAGTACATCTTTGATGTGCAATTAGGGAAATTTTTTGGATATATCATCTCCATAAGAGGAATTGCGATAGATCCTACCAAGGTCAAAGCAATTCTCGACATGGAGGCACTGAGAACATTAAAATAGTTAAGATGCTTACAAGGAAGACTCCAATCCATTCACTGATTCATAGTGCAGTTAGCGGATAAGGCTATCCCATATTCTCATCTACTCCACGAGGGGGTAGCATACAAGTGGGATGAGAAATGTGATTAGATGTTCAATAAAATCAAAGAGTATTTGTTAACACCAACAGTCCTTATGCAACCGATTCAAAACAAGCCATAGATTCTATATGTATTAGTAATAGCAGTAGCTCTCGACGCTCTCTTAGCTGAACATGATGAAAATGGGAAGGAGAGAGCTATTTACTACATCAGTAGAACCATGGTGGGACATGAGATGAATTATGCATTCATCGAGAAAGATTGACTAGCAATGGTGTTTGTAGCACAAAAATTTAGGCATTATATGTTGGCCCGTCAGATTAAACTCATTTCCAAAATAGACCCTCTCAAGTATCTTCTTTCAATGTCAACACTCACAAGACCAATGGCTAAATAGGTTATGATCCTCACAGAATACAACATTGAGTATGTAGAATGAAAATCCATCAAAGGGAAAGTGATTGCAGATCAATTGGCCAAAACACCTATATATTCAGAAAACCCATTGATATCAAAATTTCCTGATGAGTCAATCTTTAATCTCAGTGCATCAGATCACTGGAAAGTATACTTTGACAGGTCCACACAACATGGCTCAAGAGAAGGATTCTTTTCATCACGCCACAAGGGGACTGCATACAAAGGTCATATAAGTTGTATTTTCCTTGCACAAAAAATATTGAAAAGTATGAGGCTCTTGTCATAGGACTCAGAATTGCAGTACAATGGCAGATCATGGCACTTAAGGTATATGGAGATTTGTAGCTAATCATTAATCAGGTCAATGATGAATACCAGAAAAAAGATGATAAATTGACTCCAAACAAGAAACTAGTGGAAAGCCTTAAATAATTATTCATTGACATCATGCTTGAAAAAATACCAAGGGAAAACAAAAGAGTAGAAGATGCTTGGAAACAGTTGGATCACTACTGGATATCCCATTCAATGTCCCTAAGCATGAATTCCTCATAGA
>VDFB02271358.1:185454063-185485462 GCA_007258455.2 Sequoia sempervirens | reverse complement strand
TTCATTCGTTCAGCCACCCCATTTTGTTGAGGGGTATGAGGAGTTGTTCTTTGCACTTTAATACCACAACTTTCACAGAATGATTCAAATGCATAATTGCAATATTCACCCCCATTATCTGTCCTTAAACATTTAATTCTTTTCCCACTTTGATTTTCAACTAATGCCTTAAATTTCTGAAAAACTTCAAATACTTCATTTTTTCTTTCAAGAAAATAAACCCATACTCTCCTGCTATAATCATCAATAAAAGTGAGAAGGTACCTGGCACCTGAGAGTGAAGTATAACCTGGTTCACATAAGTCACTATGAATGAGTTGTAGTGGATGATTAGCTCTCCATGCTTTTCGTGAATCAAAAGGTTCTCGGTGATGTTTCCCTAACACACATCCTTCACAAACACCTTCAGAAGCTGAAACTTTTGTTAATCCTCTAACCATATCCATTCTAACCATATCTTGTAATTTCCTATAATTTATATGTCCAAGTCTAGCATGCCAAAGTTTTGACATATAATCTGTCTGAGCAATAAAAGCATGAGAGTGTGTATTTATCATCAACAAACCCCACAAATTTAAATAGACTCTCTTCATGATCAACTCTACCAATAGCAATTATATTGCTTGGATCTTTTTTATCTCTAACAATAACTTGATCAACATTGACAACAAATTCATATCCAGCCTGAACAATTTTATATACTGAAATAAGATTTACCCCTAATCCTTTTACCAATAAAACATTTTTCAAAGTCCCTTTTGTCACATTAACA
Source organism: Sequoia sempervirens (assembly GCA_007258455.2). Lineage (NCBI taxonomy): Eukaryota > Viridiplantae > Streptophyta > Pinopsida > Cupressales > Cupressaceae > Sequoia > Sequoia sempervirens. The sequence continues at coordinate 185,484,690 of VDFB02271358.1, read as the reverse complement.
GTTCCCGTTCCTAAAACTGGAAGCTTCATTTTATTACCAATAGTTATTTCTTGATTAGAATTCATTTCTTCATTAAAATCAACAAATAAAGATCTATCTCCAGTCATGTGATAAGATGCTCCTGAATCTAGAATCCATTCTTTATTAAAATCTGAAGCAAAATAACTCCCTTTAACAGTGGATTTACCTTTTCCTTGTTTTTGAACGGACACAGCCAGAAAGCTATTTTTATCCATCTTTCCATCATTAAACCTTTCTTGCTTGGACTTATATTGCTGCCTTTCATTGTCCCTCTTCTTCAGACAAAATTTTTCCATGTGATTCTCACCCCCACAATACCTGCAAATAATGGGTTTTCTTCCAGCTTGCTTTTCTGCACCATCATTTCTAGAAAAATGGTTAGAACCTTCATTATTTTGAAATTTATTATTTCCTTTCCAATTCTTCTTTCCATCATTTCTAAAAAAATTACTTTTGGCTGTATATGCATGATTCTTCTTAATATGCCCTTCTTTAATAAGCTGAACTTCTTCATCTAAAACAGACTTGCAAAATTGATCAAAAGTTTGCTGGGGGGTATTGGGATTTAGTTGAAGAACCCTTTTTCTTGATTCCTTAAATACCTTATATGGTTGGGGAAGCTTACTTTCAACCATTGCAATCAACTGAAAATCTTTTTTTGCATATTCAGCACCTATTTTTTTTAGCTGGGCATTTAAAAAGGTAACTTCATTGAAGTAATCAGACATTTTTTCAAAATCAGATGGATCTAAATTCATCAATTTTTCTTCTATACTAAACATGCTAGCAATGTCTGCATCTTTATAATCCTTTTCTAAAGTCTCCCACAGCTCTATTGGATTATCAACATCAACAAATCTTCTATTTAGATTAGGGCTCAAAGCTTTACCAATAATACCTCTAGCTTGTTCCAACTTGCATTTCCACAACTCCTTTTCTCTATCAGTTTGAGGTTCTCCAATTTCCTTATTCACTATCCTCCATAGAGCCTTTTCTCTCAAAGCATTCTTGACTACAATCTTCCAATTTGCAAAACCACTTCCATCAAAGATAGGCAAAACTTCATTTGAAGAGCCCATGTTAGAAAAAAAAATCAACTTTCAAACAGATCTAGCAATACTCCAGCAATATAACAGCCCTGCAACAAAATATCACTCCAATAATATATCAGCCCTGCAAACAAACCACTTCCAGCAATATATTTTCCTGTAGCATATCCCTCTAACAATATTTCTAGTTGAACCTCTAGATGAATCTCCAGCTGAATCTAGCCAAATCTAGCTCTGATACCATGTTAAAACAGGCCCAAAATATAACAACAGCAACAAATAAATAAAAACAGGGCAAAACAGGGCATAAAAATAATAAGCAACAGCTGCAAATATAACAGTCTAACTTGTATTCCAAACAATCCAACAACTTACAACTGCAATGCTGTTTGCAATGAACAGCTTCATATTTATAGTGGAGCTTGGAAACTTCTAGTAATCTAGAGAATTCTAAAATCTGGAATGTTCTTTTTTACAACAGTTCTTAGAATGTTCTTTTTTAGAACAACTCCAGGAATGTTCTAGTCTATAGAAGACTCTATAAACATTATACCATTTTCTAGACAATCTTAATCCCTAATAATAGAAAACAAAGCTCCCACAATCCTCACCAAATGAGGATGCCGTACTTCTCTTAAAATATCGATCTGAAAATAGGAGTTTATAAAGAACTTGTAAGAAAACAAAAGAGAACGAATTGTGCATTCCTTCACAGAGATCTTAGACGAAAGCAAAGGAAAACGAATTGTTCGGAGTTTTGATTTATTATATATATATACCTCACGTTCAAACTCCTGCCGGCCTTGTAAACTGTTTTCCCTGAGAATTTTGACTGCAACGGTTGTTTGCCTTATTTCGCCTTTGTAAACGATGCCATAGCCTCCTTCCCCAAGTTTGAAATGCTCCGAGAAGTTGGATGTCGCTGATTTGACATCGTCAAAGGTGTACTCGTTGAATTCAAGACTAGAAGACGAGGAGGAGGAGGAGGATAGGGTTTCCAGTCTCGAATGCAAACAATTTTGAAGAAGTCTAATTTGAGCTTCTTTCTCCTGCAAAACGCGGTGATTTTGCTCTACCATCTCTTCGAGCTTTTGCTTTGCTGCTTGGAGCTGGTGTATGGCTTCGTTTCTTTCACATGAGATTTGGTTCACCTTCTCAGCCATTGACAAGAAATTTTCTTCAACCTCACTTCGTCGGCTGCTAAATTCTTGGCATTTCTCTTCGGCAAGCATTAAGAACGAGGTCACCTCTTCTTTCTCTTTTACTGTTCCTTTGAAGGCGGATTCAACCTCTTTAATCTGATAAACGCATGAAAATTTATGTAATTTCTCAAGGGTAATAACAAATTGCGTCCAAGTTATCAAGATATTAGAAAGAGTGCGTACTCTGTAATTCACTTTAACCGCAGCCGCTTCTGCTTTTTTGCGTTTGTCGGTCTCCTTTCGTGTTTCTGCTCTAGCATTCTCAGCCACTTTCAACGCCTGTCTGAGCTGCTCCTTCAGGGTTTCAATGTCCGCAAGCGCATCCTTCATTAACATTTGAAAGATAAAGATTAAACAGCACTAACACTATGCTGAAGAATTGTTAAGAAAGATAAAGTGTTCGAAAACTAAAAAAGTCTCAATCATACACAGCTGCACATTGAACAAAATATACTCTATATTATCTATTAAAAATATCTCTGCCCAAAACTGAGCGAACAGAAAAGCTAGAAAACAAAAGACCGTATTCCTGTTATTGAAATTGGCAGTTATATATTAAACACAGCAAACAAAAAAAGCTTTACTAATAGACATTCAGCAGCTCGTGGAGCTGCGATCCAGAGATTAAAACTGTTATAAAAATATATTCTCATTCATATGGGCTGTATCAAAACTGCATAAAAACGAGGGTAAAAATAACAAAAATGCAAATAGCTGTTGTGATTCGAACATCATAAATTAACAAAAACATATGCATTACCCATTGATTATGTAAAAGTTATCATGCATTACACATTGAGCGTGCATCTTCAATCTCCCTCCGGATGATCAATGGAGACGAGTCTCAATTAATGTTTGAGAGCAACAAAACTGGCTATGAGAAGAGCTTTCATGAAGATATCAGCAGTTTGCTCAAAAGTAGGATAAGATTGCAATTCTACTTATCCATCTTGAATCAAATCTCGAATGAAATAATGGCAGATTTCATGTCTTTTGATCTAGCATAAACCATCGGATTATTGGTCATTACAGTGTTACTATATTATGTTCTTCCAACAAATGTAAATCTTTCAATATTCTCCTAATTTATATTGCTTCAAGACAAATTGATATTGCAATTGTAATATATTCTACTTCTATGGAAGAGAGAGCCACAATTTCTTGGTTTTTACTAGTTCAAAAGATAACTCTAGAATTAAGTGAGAAAACATAGTCACATGTGGAATTTCTATAAATCATTAAACCAGTTCAACTAGAATTTATGTAGTCAACTAGCTCACATTTTTCAATGAAGTAATAATGAAAGCCAAGATTTTGTGTACCACTCAAATACCCAAAGATTCTTTTTGCAACACACGAATAAAATTCATGTGATTCCTATATAAATCAAGAGATGAGACTCACAACATACACAATATCAAACCTAGTTGTAGTCAAGTACATGAGATTTTGTTTACTAAACTTCTATAAAAAGTAGCATCCACCTTGGAACTGCATCTTTCTTAGTTAAGTTATCACCAATAGTTATGAGGGTTTCAACTAGCATGCTTATCATCATTATAAAATTTTGAGTAAGTCAACTATATATTTAGTTTGAGAAAGAAATGTACCTTCTGATTTTTGTTGCACTTCTACACCATGAAATGATGCATGAGTCCTATATCTGACTTTTCAGATTCTTATTTTATTTCTACTTCAATTTTTTCAATGGGATTTTTTTCTTACTTATATAAATAAGATCATTAACATAAAGAAAAATAATGAGAATATCATTACCAATATGATGGACATACAAAGTTGGCTTTGAGTTTCTTCTGTTGAATCATTTCTTCAAAAAATAACTTTGAATCCTTGTATACCAAACATGAGGAGTTTGTTTCAACTCATAGAAAGCTCTTTTAAATTTATAAACCAGCTGTTATTTTTTAAGAATTTCATAGCGCATAGATTGTTCCACATAGATATATAATTTATATAACCATTAAGGCTAATTTTACATCCATTTAATATATTGGCCACTTGGACTATTGAACAATAACCATTATAATATTGATTTTATCATGTATGGTAACTAGAGTAATGTATGGTAACTAGAGTAAGAGTATTTGAATAATTTACTCTAGGTGTTTGTGTAAGTCCCTTAGAAAATAAGTTTGCATAGTGTCATTTCATAGAACCATCAACATAATATTTAACCTCATAAATCTATTTAGCATCAATTTTTTTGTCTTTTGGAAGTTGCATTAATTCATATATATTATTCTTATCAATTTCATCCATCTCTTCATTCATAGCATCAATCCATACTTTTCTTTTGTCACTTCTTTATGCATAAAGGGTACAACTTGAATTGTACTAAGCAAAGAAAAATTGACAACTATATTCATATTAGTACTCTTTTGATAAAATTTTTTTAAACTTTGTACCTTTCTTAAAGAGCATGGACTTGATGTTGAACTTGAACTATCACTTGAATGTGTGCTATTATAAAAACTAGGTGAACTTGAACTTTGAGGACTCAAAATTGAGCTACTATAAGAGCTTGAATATCCACTTGAGTTTGTGGGGAAGGAGGAACACTATCATCTTCTATGTCCATGATTATTGGTTTTTTTTTAATACACCATTTTGTAATCGTCATACTCCCCCTTCATCAAAAACCACACCTTTACTAATAATCCATTTCTTTGTGTTAGGATTTAGATATATATCTTTTAGATACATTATAATATTTCATAAAGTTACAAAGTTAAGATTTTTCATCCAACTTCTTCCATTTCTAAATGAGAATATGAGCATATGTCAAACAATCAAATACACAAAAATGAGTTATTGAAGGCTTATTACCACTCCAAGCTTCCTTTGGAGTGATGTTATGAATTGATTTTGTGAGGTTTTAGTTCAAAATATATATTGTGGTTGTCACCAGTTCTCCCTAATAACAATTGATTTTTTTTCAATAAAACATACTTCATGCCATTTCCATAACAATACAATTTTTTTTCTTACAATACCATTTTGCTAAGAAGCATAAGTTGCAATAAAGTATCTCTTGATACCATTATTGTTACAAAAATTAGAAAAATATTTTGATGTGAATTCTTCTCTTCTATCTATTTTGAGTATTTTGAGGTAATACCCACTTTAGATTTCAATTATAGCCCTAAAATACTCGAAGCATTCAAAAGTATAAGATTTTTCTTATTAAAATAAATCTATGTGTGGTGAGGGAAATCATCAATAAAATTTAAAAAATAAAGATTATTACCCAAATATTCCTCTTGTATATCACCACAAACATTAGCATGTACATGCTCTAGAGGATCTTTTCCACTCCATGGCTTTTTTGCTGAAAAATATTGTGATGCTACTTCCCAAGTGCCAACACTAAACAAACTCTTTTTGTTGGAATTGTTTGAAGTCCTCTTATAATACTTCCTTGTGAAGAAAACTTGATGCTTGAACATTTAGACAACCATAATGTTAACTCGTCATAACCACAAATCAATTATGATTTACTTGACAACATGCGTTTTACTAGAAACCAATGTGAGAGGAAATAATGTGTTCTCTATCATACAAGATTTTTCTACAAAATGATAATTAGTTGATTTATCAAATATTTTGCAGTAGTTATATTCAAACACAACTTCATATTTTTTCTACAAGTTGCCCAATAATTAAAAGATTGTGCTAAAATTTTAATACAAAGTATAGTGAATATAAATAGTTTATCTTTACTTAGTCTTCACTACAAGGGTACCCTTTTCCATTATATCAACCTCTTTATAATCACCAAAATTTACTTAATTGCTCTTGCAAAATCATCTAATTTTATAAAAGATCAAATTTAACTAATATACGATTTAAGTAGCTACTATCAAGTAACCACAAATCCTTTTGATGTTATTTTACCAAATTGCATGTGAAAAATGTGGAGTGTTTTGTCTCTTTATAAGAATTTAAATATAGTTGGCTCTTTACTTCTTTAATTTAGGTTTCTTCTTTCTACACTTAGAATTTATAATTAGATTTATAATGTCCATATTGTTCACAAAACCTAGTTTAGATTCTTATGTGATTTATATAACTTCTTCTTCCTCTGTTATTTCCTCTTCATCTTCCTCTACCATGTCCACTATTAGTTGTAGGCTCCTCTTGAGATTTACTTGATTGAGAATTGAGGGTTATAGATTTTTTTTCAATTCTTAAAATACTTTTAGCATCCTCCTTAGAACCAAGAATCCACTAAATTATCACGAGCACACCACTACTCCTTTTAAAACACCAAACACCTCTCGTCTTCAAACACTTAAATGGAGTTATGGTAAGTAACCTATATTTTCTCTAATGACCATTTCACATGTGCTTTGATCATCCCAACACATCTAATGATCATTCAAATAGTCAAATGATTTCATCATCTTCTTTCTAAATCTAGTCTAGTCAATCTTATAAACAACACTTTGAAACAGAAGCACTTAAAAAAATTATGGTGCTTTCTCTTCTCCAACTACTAGACGTACGCTCAAAAATTAAGACAAACACATCCACAAACAACACTTAAATTACTCTCTTTATTACAAACTCTATCTATCCAACACTACTAGTATATTAAGAACATCAATTTTTTCTAAACACTCCTATAACAGAATCATGCCCAACATCAGTTTGGTACCACTATAAAAACTAAAAAAATAACAGCAAAAATATATCAGTCAACCGAATATAAGAAACAAAACAGAAATGCTAACAATTAATGTTCACTTCTGTTTATCAAAAAAGAAATAATAAACTTATAACATATTCTTTAAATCCTAAAAACTACTTTTGATACCTAATTAGTCTAATACTAACTGACAAAATAGGAATGACTATTACACATTCTCAACTCTTGCTGAGAAGATTAAAACAACCTGCCACCACTCGCATCCATTCAGTTATTCACTATTCTAATACCTTTCAGTGATTGGTCGGAAAGAAATACCTGATTTCCTTGGGGTTGAGGCTGAGCAGTGTCATAAGCGCAGAATTCATCAAAATGGATTTCCGTACCGTCTGCCGATTCCGAATCAGAGGAATCTTTATCGACCGTGAACGTTCTCTCTGAATCGTTCACTTCTTCGGACCAAATGTACGTAGTATCTCCCTTGACCCCAAGACTCGAGGGGGTTTGATTGCAGATATGCAGATCCCGACCGAAGTTTGGCGGTGCTGAAACCGATCGGTTACAAATTTCTGAAGAAGACTGAACTGTACACGGTTCCGACCGTTTTCTCCGTAAATCGGACAAAGGACTTTTGAAGCTTTTACATTCCTGGGCTACTAGTCGAAATTAGCAAACATCCAACGAAAACGGTGCTTGTAAATTTCGGCTGCAATATTAGTTCAGACGAGAGCAACAAAATATCTATTTACTAAAATAGATCCATTGAAACTCTTATACTGTACTGACCATTATCCACAGAAGATCCTTCCCTATGTAATACGAGCTTTTCTTTACACACAACCGAGACTTCGCAGGACTCCATGGCGTGCCTTCGGACATAATCCGCTACGCCTCGCGCTCGCATCCTCATCCTCCTGTACATTTTTTGTGAAAATATTATAATAATTAATAAACTTTATCATATTGCAAAATGGAATAATGTACATGTAAGTTTTTGTCTACCTAGATATGGCACCACCGGCTGAAGTCGTTCCTATGATAAGCTTCTGGATGCCCTTCTCTGAGACCACTTCAACAATTCCTTTGGCAACATCATCTTTGTCAACAAACAAAGGCTCTGCTTTGACCTGTGGCACAGTGCATCAATGCTCTAATTATTTTCATAAAATTAGGGTTTCTGCAGTTTATCAATACCGTTGATGGGGATTCTAACTGCAATTGAGGCATTACATACCCTTAACTGCTTTGTGAGTGAATCAACAAAGATTGACTCAAAACAATTCAGTTAAATCATCAAATAGATCTAATTATTTAATAGATCTAATTATTTAACAAACTGAGGTGTAAACATACCTGGGCTCCTTTGCAAATATCCAAGTATTTTTGCATGCGATTTTTGAGATCCTTGTTTTTGTCCTTGAGGTAGGCCTCTACGACATCCTCGCTTACTTGGTTCACAGGAATTCTGCCGACTGCAATCCCACAAACGTCCAATTTATAAAAGAAAACAAATGGAGATTTGTACCCTAGGTAGTCAATCAATGATTGAAACGCTTACTGGGACTTGGTATGTAGTGAAGTGGAAGCTGGACATGAAGAAGAATTAATAGGGTTTCTTGTCTATTATTCAAGTTGCGCAGCGCCCATTTGACAGCATTGACGCTCTCACACAAGTCTTTTCCAACGGCCACATATATTCTTTCCTGGGGAGGATTATTGTCTTGAAGGATAATTTCTTCAATTTCTTCCTCCATAGAAACTTGCACAGCGCCCTGCTGCCGCCCAATTTCCACTTGAGTTCTCATGTTCAATGTCTATAACCAAACCCCCATTACACTGGACAAACAGCAGTTACAGTGGACATTTAGGACTCTAAAGAATTAAGCATAAAAAATGTGGTCTCATTTCCAGGAAGCTCTGAACCACACGCATCATTTGACCATTTGAGCTAAACTCCAAAATGGGCCTTTCGGACGTGCTCAAGTTGAAGTAACACACATTAATGTGTCAGAGTTGTCAAGCATTGTCACGGTTTGCCTGTGATCTATCATTAATAAATTCAGTGAATTACTAACGAATATTCTTAAAATTCTTGGGTCCCACACAGCTCATGACAAAGAGCTTTTGTACGAACTGTCATTTCGCTTTAAAGATGAGCGTTGGACATTACACCGACAGAATTCAACGCCGTGGCGTTTTCATTACCACTTTCGCCTCTGGTACAGTTAAACTAGCAGTCGTGCATGCAACAATCAGTCGATAGGGGTCACCACGAATGGGTATTCAGTGGAAGTAAGAAACAAACTTCTTGTTGGAATGCAATGTGAAATATAAACAATCAATAATATTTACAATTATTTGATTGAGTGGGGAAAGGGAAAGCATGTTAATAAGTCAATATGAAATAATGTGAGGTTAGTTCATATCTCACATGCTATGGATGTGAGATTAAGGACCATTTGCATAAAACGAGAAATTGATCTTTGCGTTTCCACATAGAAATTTATTAGTTGAAAATTGATTATGAAAATGTAAAATAAAACCATAAGTCATTTTGAACGAATCTTATTAGTTGCAATGTATCCATTAATTTAAATTTTAAGCAAGTAATCATCAATAACTGTTTTTTTATTAATATGTAATATTTAATAATTTTAGTTACAATAGTTATTTAAAATTGATTTTAATTAATAATCTTAGGAATATAGTAAATTAATTCTCAACGAATACAATTTTTTAATAAATTTATTCTTAAAAAATCACAATTGAAAAATTAAATAAAATATAAATTTTTAAATGATTCTATTTTTTTAACGACAATAATTTCTCTCCAAAATTTAAGGTATGAGATAATTTATCTCTATCTTAGTTTTATATTTATTAAACCTAGATGCACATCTACATTTGATTTTTTTGTCTAGGTTAATCAATCAATTGATTGATTATTATTTAATTATCTTAAGATACATATGCATACAAATACATGGCAGAGTTGAAGTTGTAGATTAAATAATATTTATGAAAAGTATGGAACATTAAAGGATTCTCCTCGTTTAAAGAGTTATTACCCATGCCTTTAATTACTAATATTCAATAAAAAAGTATTCTTTAAAAAAGTTCATCAATAACTTTGGGTTTGGCATATTTTTGAAAAAAGAAAGATGTTTAATATTCAATATTTTTTATAATTAGTATTTAGTCCATAATTTTTTAAATAAAAACATTAGTATGCATGTGATTTATGGGTTAGTAGTAGTAAAATAAAGTGGAGACAAGTAGAAAGGATTTACAAGTAGTCAATTACAAGGAAATTGAAAATAATAATATCATTTTATTATGAATTGCATCATAGTCCAATTGAAGACCCAGTCACACCATCTTTGATCCAAAAAAAATTAAAAAACCTAACGAAAAGAAGAATGCGATGACACAATACACATATTTTGCATTGTTAGAATAAATGAATAAAAGTTATGCCTTGTTTTGAGGTGACATGACCAAAGTCTCAAGTGCTTCCCCACCACTTGCTATGACATGAGAAAGATGTTATTATAGACTATGTTTCTGGAATCCAAGTGTATACAAGGATTTGTGTGCACATGTATTTATGTAACAAGAAATATATGGCATTAAAAGAAAAAGCACAAAACCCACACTCATTACCCTCCCTACCATATTGGAATCATGGAGCCTTGTGGACTCTAGCCAAAACATCGAGCAAGAAAAGTATGAAACGTCCACGAGAAATTTCATGGAGTTCCATCATACATCACACAATAACGAAGTTGGGAAAAATTTGGTATTTTCATATATGATCTATCATATTGTAGTGTTTTCTCTATCGTGGTAACATTTTAAAAACTAGGTATCCTGATTTTTGGATGCTTTTGCATGTTTTAGCCTAGTTCCTCCAAATAGAAGACATGGGTATGTTAGTAGACGAACAAGAAAAATAAAAAAGGAAGCATAAAAAGTGAGTAAGTATATGTGTAAAATCAATATAGACAATCTGAAACTAAAAATAATCAATAATATTTACAATTGCTTCATCGAATCTATTTATTCATAATGGAAAATTTCTATACTTACATGTACTATTGATGGTGTTTAACAAGGGCGAGCAACATTGGATCGAGTTGTTGGACCTTAAAGAATTTGAAATAGACAATTTACAATACACTAATTTTCTTGGATGTCTATTGTATCTGTGCAACATTATAAAGGAAATAATATAGATATACAATAAAAGAGGTTAGCATTATTTTTTGTTAAAGAACTATTAGAAAAACACTTAAGAATCACAGGTAAATGCCAACGGTTACATAGGTTGGCTGTCTTGTATCAATATGTTTCATGATATTCTCTTTTTCTCATATGTTTGAAGTTGTTTGTAATAAGTTGTTTATTGTCGTAGTTTATCTCTTGTATTCTTCATATCTTTACCCATGCAACTTCTGCCTGGTTTTTTTTAGCCCAACCATGAATAGAATTTCTCAGTGCTAGAAATCAATACTCATTGACGACTGACAATGAGTTTCCCGGGGTTGTCTATGACGACATGGATTTTACTAATTACATGGGTTGGTAGTGGTGGAGCTGGCTGTGTTGAGATGTGGAAGTAGAATGGTAAGTGATTTCTCACGTAAGGGTTAATGCATCTTGGCATTGTTGTACAATGGTGTGGGAGGAAGTAAATGCAATATTCAATGTTGCAGTGTGGGAAAGTATATTGTTTTTGGTTGCATTGTCAAATGAGCCACTATGGTGTTGGTTTGATAGCAGAGTATTGGAAAAATCATCACCTACGTCTCTGTTTGATAGCAGGTTGGAGGGTTTTAACACTAATGTGCTCTGAAATGTGCAAGAACATAGATTAATTAAGTGGCATTGTCGAAAGAGTCACTGTGGTGTTGGTTTCATACCAGACTATTGTAAAAATTGTCATCTTCAGCTTAGTTATCATTTTGTACATGACTACATTTTTTCCCTTTCTGGTTATTGGTTGTTATACATGCCCATGTTTCACAAACACATTTTTGCATATACATCTTAGCCATGCAATGCAAATATAAACACTTGAAAAACAAAATCGATACCGATATATATGTTTGTGAAGTTAGATGCACCCTTTTAGTTATTATACAATCTTCTATAGTGTGTGAAATCAAGCTTTGTGGATGGGTCTCCAGTTCAAATAGATGAGAAAAAAAGAATATCATGAAACATATTGATACAAGATTTGAGCTACGTTCTGTGGTAATATATATTGAAGACTAGTAGACAATTTGTATAAGAGGTGTTAGAATGATTAATTTATTGTTCATGTCTTTCACTCTTTGCTTATTGTTCCTTGTTATATGTTTGTATCTTTGTTGTTATACCCATTTTGGAGACTCAAAGAGATTATGGCTCTGTATGGATGGAGAAACTATAGTTAAATCTTCTTTCTTTCATAAAAAAATATGGCCAGGGTTAGTTTTTTTTTTCCCTTCATTTATTGTTTGTAGTTATCTCTGTGCATCTTTGGAATTATACCCATTAACATAGGAGTAATTGCATATATATGTAGAGTATGCAGAGGGTTAGTATGAAAGCATAAACATATTGAAGATAAAATTAGTCTAGTGGCTGTTAAGTGTTATTCTAATAGCTCTTTTACAAATTCTCTATTTGTCTATAATATTTAGTGCCAAGTAATGTAGCTCAAATTCTCAATTAAGTTTGTGGCTTATACCCATTTTGCACATGTTATTGCTACCCATTGGCTCTATGAGTTCTATTTAATGTGGGTTTACTGCCAAAGAATGTAGCTCAAATTTTCAATTGACAAGTGAACTCTTACATAGACTACTTGCCTTGTGTCAATATATTTAATGTGGGTTTTCAATCATTTGTCATTTACCTGTGATTCTTAAGTGTTTTTCTAATAGTTCTTTTACAATTTCTCTATTTTGTCTATAATATTTAGTGCCAAATAATGTAGCTTGAATTTTGAATTGACAAGCCAATTGTTACATGGATTGCTTGTGTTGTATCAATATCCACTTCCCCATTACAAAATGTTCATTATCATAGTTCACCTCTTCTATTCTCCATGTTCTGAAGTTCTATTTAATGTGGGTTTCGATCATCTATCATTTTCTATGATTATTAAGTATCTTTCTAATTGTATAAGAGGTATTAGAATTTAAGACTTATTTGCTACTAAATATTATAGACAAAAAGCACATTAAATAGAACTTTAAAATATGGAGTATAGAAGAGGAAAACTATGGCAATGAATTTTGTTATGGGGAAATCAAAAATAATATCATGAAGAACAGTTTGTTATTGGGAACTTCAAACAGATGAGGAAAAATGAATATCATGAAACATATTGATAGAAGACATATACCATGTTCCATCCAAACAAAATAACCATGAAAATCAACAATTTGTTATAAGGAGCTTCAAACAAATGAATAAAAAAGAATATCATGAAACATATTGGTACAAGACAAGGAGTCTATGTAATCGTTGCAAGAGGTATTAGAATAACACTTAAGAATCACATGTAAATGATAGATGAATGAAAACCTTTGGTCTTCTTTCAATTTTTTTGGTCTGTGTATGTTTTTCTACCTCTCTTGAAGTTCTATTTAATGTGAGTTTTCGATCATCTATCACTTACCTGTGATTCTCAAGTGTTTACAATTTCTCAAATGGAAAAATCTAAAACACATTTTAAATAGAACTTTAACATATGGAGAATATAAGGTGTAAACTACAGTTATGAATAGGTTGTTATATAGAACTTCTTCTGTACAAAATGTGTATAGCACCAAAGATGAACATAGATAACAAGGAATAATAACTAGAGGTTGAAAAAAATACATAGGCCCAAAACAATAGAAACCAGTTGAAAGGTACAGGTCAATGTTATGTTTGATGTTCAGAATACAAGAGTTAAACTACAACAATGAATAGCTTGTTACAGGAAGCTTCAAATAGATGATAAAAAGATAATATCATGAAACATATTGATAAAAAACAAGCAATCTATGTAATAGTTGGCATTTACCTATTGGCTATTTGTTTGAAATTTCCATTGAGATTTCCGTCAGCCTAGCTGTGAATAGAATTTATTGGCACCTATAGATAATTTTTTCCATAAGTTGAAAGGATAACTGTAGAAACATGGACAAATGTAATGTATACAATAGACTGTGTTTATTGTAGTCAAGTGCATGCAAAAATGTGCATGCATGTATATATATAGCAACAAATATATGGAGCCTATCTAGCCATACAAAAAGAAAAGGGTTGAATGTATAACTCAGTAAAATATAAATTTATAAAATAATTCTTGTTTATGCTTACAGCTATGGTCATCTTTCAGGTACCAATTGTCCCACATATGGGCTTCATATCTCCTTGTCCATCTATGCTTGTATTGATCCCAACATGATATTACTGCAAATCAACATTTTATTTTAATATATCAAAATATATGTCTCTGGGTAGATGTGTATGGAATGCCAAAAAGACATTGCAAAACAACTTACATTAATAATAGGAGGACAAACACTATAGATTGCAGAGCACAATAGTTGTAAAACCCTCCAATCTGGTATCTAATGAAGGTGGATGGCAGGATTTTTCAATAGTCTTCTATGAAAGAAACACCATGGTGCCTCATTTGACAATGCAACAAAAACAATATACATCCTCATAGTACAATAGTGAAAATTGCATTTACTCCCTCTTGTGCCATCGGACAACAATGCCAAGATGCATTACCATTCTTTTTCTGTTGATCGAGGCAACCAAATCCACCACCTCCAACCCACACGACCAACAAACTCCACCATTGTTGTAAACAGGTCCCTGTCGCAAATTATATGGAATCTTATCAAATATTAGACAAAAAATGCAATGTAAACAAGAATATATATTTTTGAATGCAATATACAAGACTTGAGTGAAATAGTGAAATGCTCAAAAGAGAATTTTGTAGATCAACATTTTCTAGCTATTTGAATCAAATAAAACTAATTGAAAAGCTAGCAAGAACACATAAGAATATGTGCAAGCAAAGCATGAAGGATAAATGACAAAAATCAGGGTATATAGGCATAGAAAATGGAGAAAATAACATAGTTGTAGGATTTTAAAATTATTAGTCAAATGCAACACATTGTTTTTGAAAATGTTTCTAGAGTATGTGCATATATAGTTTAATATACTAGAATGTTCAAAACTTGTTACTAACTTGTAGAACTTTCAGCCTCTACTTATTGTTGGTTGGTGTCTCTGTGCATCTTTAACATTTAATGTTTTTTGTATGTGCATATGTATCAATTTGTAAGAGCTACAACTATATGTTTAGAGTACTGTATGTTAAAATCGGTTGAAAGATAATTGTAGGTATCCTGATAAAGAATTGACATCATGGAATTTAAAGACACTTGGACAAACATGGATAGGTGGAATATACAAAAGAGTGTATTATTCTTAATATCATATACAAAAAGTATGAAACAACAAAATATTGGAAGGAGAAGTCAATAGATTAATATTTATGGGTGCATATTTCCATAGTGAATTTAACAAAAAATGTATTGCTGAAGGTTGTAAAAGATAGTAAACAAGAAGAAAATTATCTTTAATGTGCAAGGTAGAAGAGGATGGAAAGCATTGAATAAACTGGGGCAATTTAATGTGGCAGTAAAACTTAGAGTATATAGGCACAAAAAATGGAAAACAAAGCATAGGTGCATAATTTAAAACTAATCAGTCAAATACAACACAATATTCTTAAAAATATTTCTGAAATATTTGAATATATATTTTAATAGACTAGAGTGATCAAAACATGCCACTGACTTATACAAGTTTTTCCCTCTACTTATTGTTCCTTGGTATCTCTGTGCATCTTTGGCATTATACCCATTTTGTACAGGTTATTACTTGGTATGCTTCTATATAATTTAACTTAAAATCCTTCAAAAGACGATGGTATATGGTGTGGAGCTAATGTGAGAATGAGTCTTTCAAAACATTTTTCATAATCTGGAACACGAGGTAGGGACAAAAGAATTTAGCGGGGGATGGAGCTATTCCAACCGCGCCTCTTTACTGCGACGTCGAGCAGTGTATTTATTGTTGCTTAGTCTAGAGTATCTCTCAAATGAGAATGTTGGATCAATGTAGAGTATTTCAATTGATTTAACACGAGAGATAGCTGTAAATGTTAACCCTTTCCTTTCTTTGTTGCCTATGAAGTTTTGTTTCCTTAATCGCTTTGATTTTTAGCTTGTACAATGTTTTTAGTTCTGGGTGTGCTTGCACTCAAGTAGAGTTATCAGAAAGGTGCACAATATGCCACGTGGTGGCTACACAACTTTCATCTTTTGTCTCCCTTTAGGGAGAGAGTTCAGAACACGTGTTGGCTCGTCGAGGATTTTCTAGGGAGCTATATTCATGAGCTCAAAAGTGTCCACCTTTTTGAGATGTCACCTCTTCAGTGTAGGAAGACTACGTCTCCTATGGAGTGATATCTTTTGGGGAGTTTGTCAGAGCTGGCTAGCCTTTTTCTTTTCTTCATTTTTGGGATGGAAGCTTTGAGTCAATGCCTTTGGGTGATGTGATCGGTCCACTAGACCTTTTTTCCATGCTGTTGTTTTTAGGATTTGATCATTTACGGGCCTCTATCTTTGCTAAATATCTAAAAAACATCAATGCAGCAACTAAGAATTGATGAGAAAAGATCATTGTGACCTAACCAAAGATCTACGATCAGATCGTGTGCCATTAACTATCAAACACCTGGTGGTATTGACTTTTGTGCTAAGATGGTGTTTTCTTTTTTTGCAGCTATATAAGGAAGGCGGCGACACAATGGGGGGTTGGAGTTTCAAGTTTCACTTTCCTTGGCTATCAAAAGTTTCTTTAGTTTTCTGAGGATATTGAATTACTTTTAGAAGCACAATTGCAAAGCTACTTACCTCTAGCATGTTATATCTTTTGAGGCTTAAACTACTATCAGATTGGAATCCAACCTTTGTTTTAAAGTTCATTTGATATTTAAAGCATGAACTATTGAGGAGAAATTGTTGAGACTCTGCATGTATGGCATTTTTCAAGCTTTCTTTCTTTATATTATCATTTTGAATGAAACACTATGTCTTGTAAGCTGAATCTGAATAGTTGAAGTAGCTAATTTCCATGTTGTATGCTCGTATGGTAGAATAGTGACTTGTGAAAATTGGATTATGTCATTGGACTTCTCTAATTTTCTAAAGGGTTGTTGTTTTACTATATTATGATGTATTAGGATTGAGAGCTTATGCAAGTTCTGAATGTTCTTTCTGTTACCCTTAGAAATCTTTATGTTTGATCAGACCTTAATGAACACTGCTTGTGTGAAGATTTGAAAGTCTACATTGTGCTTGGTGTTAGCCTTTGTTGTTCGCACTCTTTCCAATAATGAAGGGTTGTGGTATTTTGTGTCTAATTATATCAATCATAGGAATGGTTGGGTTTGAAATGTTTTAATATCTCTGGAATATCACCCTTTTCATGTTTTATATTTACATTTCTTTCTACCCTTTACTCGAAACCCCTAAAGAAGAGCCAACTTTCTATAAAAGTCCCAAAGGTATTTAGTGAGGAAAAAATTGGTCCCCCACTCACTGAATTTCCCATAAAACTATTGGAGAGGTGCAAGCTTTGATGATAAATAGTTCTTTTTTTGGGACGCCTAGTGGGACAAGAAGTTTTTTGAATGCCTGATTAGAAGTTAGAAATATTTCTTGAATCAGGCTAAGGAAGGAAACTAGAAGTTTCATGCCAGAGTCCAAACAAGAGCTTCTTTGAGAGGTCGCTTCCAATACTCTTAGTTACTTGCTTCAATACCTAGACAGAGAAGACTTACATGTTTTGTATCACCTGTAAGGAGCAATAGAGCAAGAAGTAAAAGCCCAATATCTAGAGCCTTATCTAGTCTACTCAGAGGCTTGAACTTCCAAATTAGAATGCCTGTATACCTGATTCATAGGAATCTTTTCTCTATGGCTCATGTACTTCTCCCTGCTCCTAGAAATTTTGTAACATGGGATAGTGGTAGTCTACTATGACCACCCACACCCCTAGACGTGTGGCTTGCTCTACCCGCTAATGCCCTCAAGGCTATTGTGAGATTCTCTAGAGAAGACTTCAAAACCCCTTTTGAACACATTCAAGATATAGTAGAGGTATGTAGGGTACATGACATATTAGAGGATAACATCACTTTTAGGTTGTTAGATGCCTCTTTCAAAGGAAAATCCCAAGATTGGCATCGATCTTTGGCCTCAGGCTCCATCATCTCCTGAGATCATCTTGGAGAGAAAATTTTTGAACACTTCTCAGAGAAAGGAGATCTCTCTTCGTTGCTACATCAACTAATTACCATCAAGAGAGCTCTACAGAAAGTCATGAGCGACTTTAACACCAAATTTCACAAGACTTGGAAAATGATCCCTTTGACTACTAGACCTCAAGCCATGATGGCTTTCATGTTCTATTTGAAGGATTTCAATCCGAACATCACAGTTATGATAACTTCCATGTGAGGGGACATCTTTCTTGATGCATATGAGGTTGCAGTGTGCATGGAGAATAGTCTAATTGATGCCAAAAATCTCCCACCTTGACCTCCGATGCCAGTATTTGCAGAAATATCTGATGGCCCACGAGAAGAAGCTACACCAAGTACTTCCATTATACAATTGATGTCGGTCGCTCTGCAATCTATGTACGTGTATCCCATTGTGCAAACAAGCACGTCAAGCTCTTCCTCAATCACGATAGACATCGTTGACATGAAGAATCTCATGAAAAATTTTGGTAATGAGTTGGTCCTTCTGAAGCAGACTACGCAAGCCTATGGCGAAGGAAATACATCTTATCAATAGAATCCATACCAAGGATCCTATAGAGGAATAAGTCAGCAAACATCATCTGCAAACTAGATAGTTCTGGTCACCATTCCATTGTAGATAGTCAAGGATAGCTTGAGTGAAGAGCTAATCCCATGCCAAAATAATTTGGTAGAAGACGAGAATGTATGGTGCTTCCTGTGCAATGATAGTCATATGCCTTTAAATTTCCCAAGAGGGAATATGCAATAGAGGATAGCAAAACAAAGAAGCAAGGGCATGCTTCTGAATGGAGAAGAATATGAGTCTTTCGAAATGGGAAATGCTTGTTTCAGAGTACAAATGCAAGTAATTTCCTTGGAACAAGAATTGGATATTGAAACTGACCAAGCTCTATTTTTGTGGATGGAAGAAGAAGATGCAGTGTTAAAAAATGAAGCTCCGATGAATAGCATTCCACAAGTGTAGTCAGATTATAACACAAGGTCCAAAAGAAGGCTCACGGGAGAGTACTTGCAACAACCTCTACCACGTTTGTTGCCATGTCAATTGCCCCCATAGGAAAAGTAGGCTCCATCACTCATCATCTGACCTTTTCTACAACTGCATAATCTTCCATTGGAAAAGGAGGCAGATAAGGCACGAAGCCCAGTCACAATAGAATGTTTCTTTCCGAAGATGAGAAATACCACTATAGAAACCTAAGACTCAACTAGTTGGGACACTCAATGTAGTAGAACAACTGAAAAAGGCACCGACCAATGTATCATTGTGGGACCTCATATCCATTCCTGAGCAAAATACATTGCTTCAGGAAGCATTAAAGAAAGAAGAACAAAACCCACAAGCAGACGTAACTCAATAGTGCAATCAAAGCAAAGACAAAATTTGTGCCATCCCCTCAGGCTCCAAAGGCAACAGCCTATGTGAATGATGTATACAATGCAAAAGAGAAAGAGGTAAGCAAACCAAAGCCCACAGATTTCTTTGTAACTCTTATTGTGCGAGATAATCTTTTGATTATTAATATGATTGATTAGGGGGCTAGCATGACTATTATGCCGAAACAAGTGGCAAATGCTTTGAAACTTAAGTATGAGCCCCTTAAAAAAGGAATCATGCAATTGGACGAAAAGAAGGTTATGACCATTGGTCAAATAAAAGATCTATCTCTGACCCTCTTCTCATGTCCAAGGAAAATAGTCACACAAGAAATAGTAGTAATAAACATTCCCCCAGTTTTTGGGATGTGTCTTTCAAGAGATTTCACTGCAAAGCTCGGTGGATACTTAGCGCTTGATTGATCCCACCTAATATTGAGAACCAAGCACGAGGCGAAGATGAAGATTCCATTCGAATCCTTGCATCCTGAACACATTGCTAACAAAACAAACTTGTGCTTTGAGGGAACACATACCTCCATCTCTCAGCAAGAGAGATATTGTGTAGAAATGCTAGAAGATGAAGAAGATACAAGTGATCAGACCCCCGAAGAAGAGGTAATGCTCAACCAATTCATTGAATCTGATCCATTTGACAACTTCCATGCAACAGGGCTAGGAACATATGCAATTTTAGATGATGATCATGTCTTTCTGAAGCTAATGAAGGATCAGAAGGAATCTGATGATTCGACTGATAATCGTTTATGGACCCTATATTTTGATGGCGCCAAGTGTAAAGCTGGCTCTAGAGCAGGTGTCCGACTAGTGTCTCCAATAGGATCAAAGACCCTCAAGGCTTACCATTTTTAGTTCTCATGCTCCTATAATGATGCCGAGTATGAAGCATTTGTTCACAAATTGATTCTAGCATATTGGATAGGTGCAAGAAGGATACAAGCTTTCAGAGATTCAAAACTAGTGGTGAGCCAGGTTTGTGGGCAAGTGACTACAAAGAATACAAGGATGAGATCTTACAAGCATTGGGTTTGGGATCTGATTGAGAGTCTTGAAGCTTTCAACATACAAGTTATTCCTCGATCACAAAATAGTGTTGCTGATTGGATGGCTTTTGTCGGTTCAAAATTTGAACCAATTTCTAACTCGACGAAGTAGAACACATTACAAGTCATTGTCTGACCCTCAATTCCTAACAATGATCAAAACTGGCAAGTCTTTGATGATGACATCCAAATTTCTTCTTTCATATAGAGATCAAGGACAACTTCTCACTATTCACCACTAGGGACAGGATTTCCCAAAGATCAAATCATCCAATTGAAAGGGAACAAGCTTCCCCGAGGATTAATTTCTCTCAAGAATCTCTTTGATTGTGAAGATGCAAGGAATGGAAAGAAAATATTTACTGTGGATGCAAGAGATTATGAAGAGCTTGATGTTAGAAGAGGCTAAAAGCTGAAAGTCAGAAAGGAAGTTCCTCACAAGGACAAGAAAAGACTGAAGGGTCTATGTTTCAAGTATGATGAGGTTATCGCCTAGACCTATGATGACCTAAGAGGATATGACCCATGCATAATCCAACATATCATTGATCTGGTAGAAGGATCCAAACCCATTCGATAGAAGCAAAGGTCAGTCAACCTGAAGGTCAAAGCACTGACGGAACAAGAGCTCACCAAGCTATTAGAATCAAAGGTCACATATCCTATCAAGCATTCTACCTAGGTATCAAATTTGGTTCTAGTTCGAAAAAAGAATGGCAATATCTGACTTTGTTTCCATTTTTGGGACTAACATAAAACAATGTTTATCACTAAGTGGGGAATGTTTGCATGTTCAAATATGTTGTTCAGACTTTCCAATGCTGGTGCAACTTTTCAATGAGAAATGGATATTTCTTTTAAAGGATTGATCAACCAAATTATCCTCATATATCTAGATGACCTAACATTCTTTTCAAAATCAAAACATGATCATTTCAATCATCTGGAAAAGGTTTTCTAGAAATGCCAACAGTTCAGGATTTCTTTGAATCCCAAAAAGTGTGTCTTCGAAGTACCTTAGGTTAAGCTCCTTGTCTTTGTAGTATTGAAGGAGGGAATAGCAATAGACCCCAAAAGGATCAAATCTATAATGGAATTACCCTTGCTAGTAAACCAAAAGGGACTACAATCTTTTCTGGGAAAGATTAATTTTTTTAGTAGATTCATATCATATTTCACAAGCATTGTGAGACCAATCACCTTGATCCTTAAGAAGAACCTACTTTTCAAATGGACTTCAGAAGGAAAAACAACTTTTGAGCAGCTAAAGATATCCCTCTCTAAAGCCCTGGTGTTGGTTAATCCAGATTTTTCCTAAGACTTTCTACTCTATGTGTACAGTGGTCAACATAGTATAGCTTCCGTGCTTACTGAGAAGTGTGAGGAAGATGGTGGAGAGAATTTGATCACTTTCCATTCAAGGATACTGAAAGACTATGACGCTAGGTATAATTTTGTAGAGAAGCAAGTCTTTTCCATTGTCAAAATTTTAAATAAATTCTGACACCTGGTGTCGGCCAACAAAATCACTATCCTCGTAGCACATCCTAGAGTGCAGGAAAGCATCATAGAAGGAGAGATAACAAAAAAAAGGGCAAATTGGATCACTAAGATCCTAGAATATGATGTGGACATTAGACCAACCAAGCTAGTTTAGGAAAGAGGTTTGTGTGAGTACATTACACACGAATCAAATCCTGAAGTGAACAAGGAGACCAAACAAGTCTACTCGAACCAATTCAAATCCAAAGAGTCTTGGGTGGCTAATCGGACATAGTATATGCAAAAGGGATATTACCCAACCAGTCTTTCGCTTCATAAAAAGAGATACTACCGATTGCAAGGTACCAAGTATGTTTTAATTAAGGGTGTATTATTTAAGAGAAATTATGATGGTGTACTACTCCAATGTCTCAACAAGCTATAGGTGGAAAGAGTTCTTAATGAATTCCATCATAGTCTTGAGGGTGGACATTTCTGTGCCAAGAATACCACCATAAAAATCATGCAAGTAGGATATTATTGGTCCTCTATGTTTGTTGAAGCACATCATTTGGTGCAAAAGTGTACCCAGTGCCAATATTTCATTGGAAAAAGAAAGAATGCAGCTGTGCCCTGAGCTCAATTGTAACTATGTCGCCAAAAAATGTATAGTTGAAATTTGTATGCTCACTTGAGTCTCTCTTTTGGAATTTGGCTTGATTTTTCCTAGGTCTAATGTGGTAATGTGGTCAACACATTCACATTAGGTCTTGAATCTTTAAGAATCATTAAAACTTCTAGGATGTCTTGGGGTATGTGCAGGATCATGATGCCCCAAAAAGTGGTGATATGATGGGTATGTGTAGGGTATGTGGTTGACTACTTTTTTTCTTACCTAAAATTGATGAAATGAAAAGGGTTTTTAAAGGAGATTCTCAGTTTTTCACCAATATAAATTATGCTTTACTTTGAATTTAATAAATAATTATTATTCATTTTCTATTTAAATTATGACTAACATCCTGATTGATAGGCTGATTGAAAAAGATCTATAGCTTTCAAGCAGTATCACATTTTTTGAATCTAAAACATGGGTCACATTCTCTGCTTTGCATACTATAGGATTTTAAAAGAAAATTGATTTTCATGAAGTTTTGACCAAGTGAAGGTGGTCGACATACGAGTTTTTTAAAGCTATAATACAAAATTCATAATTAATTATTTCTTGGAAAAAAATTACAAAAAAATATGCATCACATCCGGACATGAGTCCTCTACTTATATATAAAACCTTATAAAAATAATTATCATTTATTTGTGGTTAGGGTGGTTAGACAGATACCTACTTCTTACTTTTTCCTAAAATTTAGTACTAATGCATTAAAATTTCACCACCAATTAGGATTTAAAAAACCTAGTAGTTTAGAAACTATATTCAATTTTCTACAGATTCTATTCTTACATATTTTTGAAATAATATAGATATCTTATTCAAATTTTTACGTCAAGTTGCCTAAGTCTGATTTTTCTAAATTTTTCTCCACTAAAGGGCCTATTTTTTCCATGATGATCCCGCACATACCCCTTGTAAAGGTGTTGTGAAGTGTTGTAACCCACTTTCACACTTTTTTAGGACCCTTCCATCATAATTCACTTAAATATCTCCTTTTTATTACTTACCAAGTCTTATTTCAAGGTGTTGTAAATTGTTGTAACTCACTTTCACACTTTTCTAGACTTGTCTTCACTAATTCAACCCTTTCTCATGTATAAATGACCCTTTAATACACTTTCTGACTGTTTTTAAGTGTTTTCTTGAGGATACTCCCATTGGAAAACATTTAATTCCCCATAATTCCCAACACCCAGTTAATTTCCTTAAGTGGGACTAAGTTGCGAGTAGGGGTGACTTAGTCCTTTTTGGCACAAAACTCAAAATAATTTTAAATTTCTAGCAGGATTTTATCCTCTAACCCTTGAGGTTGGCCTGTGATGTGTTATTTTCAGAAAATTTAGTAAGAACAAGTATAAATAAGTTTTTTTCTCCTCATTTTACATCTCCTACAATCTTCTAATCTCTTGCACTCATTAAGCACTAAATCTTTTGAGTAGTCAAGCAATTTACGCATAATCAAGTCATTATTGGAGCACTCCATTGCATATCTTCAGATTTCTACATCAAGGGTTGGTAAGTTTGTGACATTGCATGCTTTTTATTTACCATTCTCCTTTCATTTTATTTCATTTCATAGGGTTTGATTACCAAAGTGGGGTTTGACCAAGGTAAACCCCTATACTCTAACCCTCAACCATTTTCCCCCTTTTGTATGTGTGTTTGTATACTTTTATATGAAGATTTGTCAAGCAAATAGGTGTTGAAAAGTGGTCAAGAAGTATTCAAAGTAAACCAATTCATCACAACCCTAATTCAAGTTTGGACAGACTTTTTGCCCCATTTTTTGAGAATCAAGTGCAGACACCTATCAAGGAAGCAAATGCAGTCCTAAGGCTACCAAATTTTGTCTTGAAATTCTCGAGATTTGCAGGGGGACTAAGTCACTACTACTGGTAGATTAGTCTCGCTTTCGGACATAAAAGGTGATTTTGACATTTCTAGATACCCATTTGGCAGATTCTCGTTCCAGAAAAGATTCCTAAAATTGGGACTAAGTTGCCCAGCCTGGCGTAAGTGTCCCAGTCAACATTTTTAGCCAATTTTTTAGGATTCCAGAATCTCCTAGCCTCAAGTTTCAGGTTCCAAGTGCACCTCTTTCATTCTATTATGTTATTTCATCATTTAATTGCATTTTTAAGCATTTCTACATATCACTGTGTGTGTTTTCCAGCACTTCACATTTTGGAGGTTTTACATCATTAAATCATTTCATTTTCGGATCGGAGAAATTAGAGAATCTTAATTAGACATACTAAATTTCATTTACATTAACTTTGAGTGTAGACAATTTCATTTTGGCACATCTTTCCCCTTTTAGGTGAAAAACCATAGAAATGCAAGAAAGCATTTTGGGTTTTCCAAAATCATTTCCACATTTTGGTGAACCCGACTTTTGAACACATTCACTTCTAATTTTAAGTGCACCCTAGGTTTTATTTGCACTACATTAGGTATTGCATTTTTTAAGTTGCTTCCTAGGGTTTTCAAAATTGCATTAGTGAAAAGCTTCATTAGCTTGCATTTTTGCATCATTTTTGTATTGAAAATGACTAAAAATTTTGCATTTCATACTATCCCTACATTTGTGCATCTGAAAACCATAAAATTGCATTCAATTTTTTTGAAAAATCTTAAAAAAATTCATCAATGGGACTAAATCGCCACACTGGGCGACTTAATCCTCTTACATACTGTGAACCAAGATCCCTCTAAAACCTACAAAACACCAAAGATAAGCACATTATAAGATTGAAATGCAAGTTAGAATCTAAGTTCCCCATGAAATCCATTTGTGATGCTTAAAATAGGAAAGAAGAATGAACACAATGAAATAGATTAAATCCTATTAAAACAAGAAAACTCTTGATCCCATGGGAGAATTGGTGCCAATTTGATGTCACAATTGGCGCTTTCCCAACTCCTATGATGTAATGCTGAAGATTGATGAAGAGTGATCCACTTTGTTGTAGATTCAAATATGCTCCATGATGAAAAACCTGCATAACCTAGCTACAAATGAGATAAAATGCTAAAGCTTGAAGATGTATTTGAGTATAGTAAGTTTACTCAAATTGTGGATGATAGAATGAGGAGATTACCCTCTTATTTATAGATGAGATTGATGAAGGAATTCCAAAAATAGAGTAATGTGGGACTAAGAATTAGCCAATGGAAAAGTGCCATTTGTCAACATGTGAGAGGATGAAGGGTGCGCAAGTTTTGAGGATTGTGCCAATAAATGCCTATTTTGAATTTTGAATTTTGTTGAAATGACATGCAAGAGGGAAGGAAAAATGCATTGAATGCCACTTGGCTCAAGGAAAAGGACATGTAGGATGGAGTAAATGCCTTGTTGGATGTACATGTCAACTTAGATTTTGAATTCAAAGTTGGGGAATATTCCTTAAAAGATGCCTTGTGAGGAAAATGGAGATTTAATAAATGAATTAAATGTATTTTCATGTGGTTCCTGTGTTGTCTGGGGGGGATCTTTTTTTGCTTTTAGGGGGAGGTTGTATCCTTTTTTAAGTTTCCTGATTTGTTTCTAGGGGTGCGCGGCCAACATTTGCGTGGGTCTGAAACTCTTGTTGCCCTGTGTTGTGGATCTGTCGGTATATTGCGGTGGTGCATGCCCGTGCATGTTTGGATATAATTGAAGTGAGCTAAGATTTGGGTGAATGGGGTTTAGAAAGCACGCTACTGCTTTCTCTCGGTGTGGTGTTCACTCTCCTTGCCTAGTGCGGGTGTGGGTGGGCTCGTGCAGTTGGTGTTGGTGCTAGGTGAAATATGGGGGAGTGGTGTGGGTTTCCCCCACCCAATACCATTTGGATTTTTTGCATACTCGTCTAGGGTTTGATGGCCTTTATGAAGGGTGAGATGTCTGGGTGTCTCCTGACCTGGACTTTCACGTAGCGATTGGCTCGAAGGCTCCGACTCAAGGAATGAAGACTTTTGATAATAATTTAATTGCTCCGGATTTAGGTTTTGTTGGTGCAAGATCATCTAATGGTGCAAGGCTCAAGAAGATTAACGGATGTCTCGAGCGTTGCTAGGAGAGGCCTAAATTGGTGTTCCCGCCTGAGATGATTGCTGAAGATGTTGAATATTATATGAATCACTCATTATTTTGCAAATTCTTAGGGGATGAGGGTTTCTCTTCAGTTTTTGGAATCTTGGGCCCAGAGGACTTGGGCACCAGAGGGAGAAATGGAGATCATATTGTTGGCCAATAGTTACTTTATGGTAACCTTCAATTGCATGGCTGATCGTACTAGGGTATTTGAAGGTGGCCCTTATTTCCATAACCAAGTGGGGTTGTTTATTAAACCATGGCATACTGGCTTTATCCCCTTAGAGGAGCTGCCAAATTGTGTCCCCGTATGGGTTCATTTGCCTCGGTTTTCGATGGAGTGCTATCGGGAGGATGCTTTGCACTTGGTGGCTTCGCTACTTGGAAAACCAGTTGGGTCTTTGTTGCAAACCTTGGGTAAAAAGGTAATGACTTTCTCCCGTATCTGTGTTGAAATTGATCTTAGTAAGCCTTTTCCCGATGTTGTGGATATGTGTGCGGGATCCTTCTCTTGGGTGCAACAATTGGATTATGAGACTCTTCCTTTCCGTTGTCATCTATGTCATGAATATGGTCATTTGCAGCGTAGATGCCTGATATATAAGCCTGTGGAGTCCCAGCCTGCACAACCTCCCCGCAACCCCCTATAGTTGATAAGGGGAAGGGCCTTGCCTCTGGTGAAGTGGTTGGTGAAGATGGTTTTGTTCAAGTTAAGGCTCGTAATAGGAACCGGGGTCAGAAGAGGACCTTAAAGGAAAGACAAGATGATGCTACTTTTAATAGGTTTGAGGTATTGGATGATCTCAACCAGCAAGAAGTGAACCCGGGGTTGTTGAGTTTGGTTCAAGAGGTTGAGGGTTCAGCTCCGGTGGACAATATCTCTGGTGTTTCATTGGCTCCTTTGGGTGGAGATAATTTGCAGATGGATACAAATCTACAGTGGGTGGTCTCAGAGGTGCCGACTCTTTCAGCTGAGGTACCGAAAGGTGGTGGAGATTCTTCCTCTCCTGGACAAAAGGTAAATGCAGTTGCGGCTAAGGGCAACAAGCCTTCTCCTTAGTTGGGCCTTTTACAAAGGGATCTTAAGAAGGGTGGGGCAGAGAAATATGCCAAACTTGGTAGAAAGAAGGATCTAGAAAAGATCAAGTTGATAGGAGAGACTTTGGTGGAGTCAGGGTCGGTAAAGACTCTAGATTCTCATTTTTTGAACCCCTCGAAATGATTGTTCTGTCATGGAATGTAAGGGGCTTGAACAATGACCCTCGACAAAAAGTAGTTGATGATTTGGTTAGGAAACATGGTCCTAATATTCTTTTTTTGCAAGAGACCAAGCTTTATGTGGATAGTATGTTTAGTTTGGCTTCTAAGTTGTGGAGGAACGGGGAGTGTTAGTGCATTGGTGGTCATGGGTCTTCTGGGGGCATAGCTTGTTTATGGAACCCACTGAAGCTCTGCCCTCTTTGGTGGGTGTCCTCTAAATCTGCTATGTCTATGATTGCTTCTAGCTTCGAGATGGGGGAGATTCTACTCCTTTCTAATATCTATGCTCCTATTGATCTTCGGGACAAGCTGTCTCTATGGTCCCATATTTGGTTTGTCTGTAGTTTGGCTCCTTTCCATCCTTGGATTCTTGCTGGAGATTTTAATGCTATCTCTGAATTGGCTGAAAAGTGTGGGGGTACTGCGAAGCTCGAGCCCTCAGCATTCCTCCTGTGTGATAACATTGATGCTTTGAATTTAGTGGATATGAATCCCAGTAATGGTAAGTTTACTTGGAACAATCATAGGATTGGGGATAGTTGTATTGCTAAGAGATTGGATCGCTTCTTGGTTTCTTGCTATTGGATTGGTGGTTAGTGGTCTTCTTGTTTTGAAATTTTGGATTGGAGAGGTTCTAACCATTGGCCTATCAAGCTGGCTATTGAGTCACGTCGTGTGCCTTGTTCTCCTTCTTTCATATTTCAACTCATTTGGTTGCGGGACAAATCTTTGTATGATTATGTGGCTGACTAGTGGAGAAGTGGTAGACCTGCTTTTGGTACGGCAATGTACACCTTTGCTAAACTTCTTCAATATGTGAAATATTAGCTCAAGCGGTGGAATATTCATTGCTTTGGGAACATCTTTCATGCTAAGGCAGCTACTAAGGCTGAATTGGATGGTATCACAAGAGTGATTCGGGAGGGTGGGATGACCAAGGATTTGCTTCAGAAAGAGGCTCAGGCTTTGAAAGCTTTGGAGGAGTGCAAGATGCGGGAGGAAATGTATTGGAAACAAAAGGCTCAGATAGAATGGCTTCAGGAGGGGGATAAAAATTGCTTTTTTTTTTAATTCAATGAAGTCCAAGAGGCAAGGCAATTCTATTTCAGCTCTGGTGAATGATAGGGGTGAGCAGCTAACCTCCTTTCCTGAAATCTTGGGTAAGGCAGTGTAGTATTTTTCCTCTCTTTTTCGGGAGGATTCGCAGGGGGGTCTTCAGAAGAAGCCCAGGTTCTTTCTTGTATTCCCCCTCTGGTTTCTAGAGAAATGAATGAGCTTCTTATGAGTAATATCACGCTGGAGGAGTTAGGGAGGACCATTATCTAGATGAAGAAAGGGAAAGCTCCTAGTCCTGATGGATTCCCGGTCGAGTTTTTCCAAGAATTCTAGGATATCATCAAGTTGGACCTTTTGGCAGTTGTTCAGGAATCTCAGCAGAACAAGAAGATGCTCAGAGTGTTAAATTCTACCTTTTTAACCCTCATTCCCAAGTGTGATGGGGCTGATAGGTTAATTCAATCCCATCTCATTTCTCTTTGCAATGTCATTTATTAAGTTATCTCTAAGTTAATTGCTGACAGGTTAAAAAAGGGGCTTGAGGAGCTGATTTCTGAGGAGTAGAGTGGTTTTGTGGCAGGAAGGAAAATTTTGGATGGGATTGTTATTGCAACTGAGACCATTCATTCTATGGCTAGCTCCAAAGAAAAGGGGATGTTCATTAAGTTGGATATGTCTAAGGCTTATGACAGGGTCAGATGGTCTTTCCTTTAAAAGATTCTCAGTGTTTTTGGTTTCAGGGAAGATTGGATTCATTGGGTGATGAGCTGCATTACTTCTGTTTCTTTCTCTGTGATTATTAATGGAGAGCACTCTGAGTTATTTGGGGCATCTAGGCGGATTCATCAAGGGGATCCCCTCTCTCCGTATTTGTTTCTTCTCTTTGCTGAAGGTTTGGGGAGATTGATTAGAAGAAATGTGGAGGGTGGTCTAACCTAGGGTTGGCGGTGGGGTGGTGACTTGCCTCCATAGTCGCACCTGTAGTTTGTGGATGATACTACTCTAATGGGAAAGGCTACAATGGGAGAAGCTGCTAATATTCGTAGGGTGTTGGATGTTTACCTAATTGCCTCGGGGCAATTAATTAATGAAGATAAATCTTCCATCTTCTTTTTTAATACTCCAGGCCCCATTCAACAGCGAATTGCTTAGACCTTGAGATTTTAGATTGGGAATCTTCCTTTGACCTATCTTGGTATTCCCATCTCAGAGGGGTGATTTCCCAAGGAGTCCTGGAAGAATATCTTGGATAAATTTTGGGTTAAAATTAATCACTGGACTCATCGGTGGTTATCTTT
>VDFB02271358.1:185293778-185453963 GCA_007258455.2 Sequoia sempervirens | reverse complement strand
CTCTAGATGCTCTTAAACATACGTCTTATTCTATTACCACCTATGAATAGGTTGGTAATCCATCCTAAAGATTCTAACATACCATTTTGCAAATATCATCATGTTCTTGGACACCGAACTGATGAATGTCAGACATTGAAGGACATATTGGATAAGTATCAATTCACTAATACATATTGTTATTGTGTCATTCCATAATTCCTTCAACCAACTCCTCTCACCAAGCAATACTTGTAGAATTTTCTATTCTCATTATTGCATGATCTTTCCCATCACCCACCTTGGCTCATTCTTGCCTTACATTCTATGGAGGCAAGAAGTTGCTAGCCTTATCCTAGTAATGTATTTTCCCTTGTCTCTTAACTGCGTTATTTCCCTTTCGCTTATACTAATCAAGATTGTGAAGCCAATAATTCGGTTAATGGTTGATTGAAATTTGCATTACTAGCCCCTTTCACATTTTCCTTTTTCTATGTGCGTATTGTGTTCCCCCGTAATGTGTGTTTGATGTTTTCTCTCTCTCTTCATACACTTCCTCTATTTTTATCTCTATTCTTCTATATGTCGTATATTGCCTATTTCATTTTTGTTTTTTGTTTTCCTTTTGGGGATGATGTGAGGCATTGAGACACCCTATGTCTCTTCCATGTTTACCCAAAAGGTCCTTTCATTTTCTTTTTTTATTTTTGTTTTGAGTTTTCTCTTTAGGGATGATGCAAGGCATAGAGACCAACATGTCTCTTTCATGTTGACCCAAAATACTTTCATTTTATCTCACCTTTTTTGTTTTCTTTTCACTTGTATTTCTCCTTTTGGGGACAATGGAAAGCATTGAGACCGAAATGTCTCTTCCATGTTGACCCAAAATGGACTTTGTTTTTCCTTTTTTTTGCCTCTTTGTGTCATTCTTCTAGTTCTATGTGTTTTTGGGAATGATGATAGTTCCAAGCTCCTTTAATCAAAACATTACAACGACGAACATATTGACCCCAAATCCATAGATCCCTTATGTGTTTAGTGTGTTCCTTTCTTGGGGCAACCCTCCTTTTCTTTTATTTTCTTTTTCGTTTACATGGAGCAACCTTACTTAGAATTGTATGAATTGGCATAGGGGCTTTCCAAGTTGGCTCTCATGTCTTGTTTTTCTTTTGGAATTTTTCCTTTGCTACTTTAAAGTAATTTATCAAAGAATGGTGTGTAGGAATTTATTTAAAGTGGGGGAATACATTGGCATTATCTGATTTGCATTCTTGGTTCTTAGTGCAACCTTGTTACTTTATACGATGTGTTTGTCACTTTGTGGATGACATTGGGTATGATTTCCTTCATAAGCATGATATATCATAGAATATTACATTCCTCTTAGTGGAATGATGTGATGCACTGCATCCCCTAAGTTGCGAATATTTTATTCTTTGATTGGTCCTCTCTTGGAGACATTAGACACAATGTTCCCTAAGTAATAGACCTTGTGTGAAATAAACAAGACTCATTTGAACATTTCTTTTGCATTTTATATTTTACATCTTTGCCACCTTGCATAACACAACATGCATGCCTGTCGTATCTGTTAAAATAAATATTCAAACAGCTCCCTTCAGGTTTCTTTTGTAAATATGTGTGTGCTGGCCTGTGCATCGCCGAGTTTAGTCAGCTTTCCATCGAGTTTTGATCTACCACTTTGCGCATCTCTTCTTCGCAGCTTCGGGCAACAGCTTCCCTTTCGGGTCCTGAGAGGCTGCACTGGGTGTCCATGTGTTGCACTTTCAGAGGGTTTTATCTCTTCTTTCCTTAAAGGCTTCATGCGGGTTGTGAAAGACTTCTGCGAGGGCCATCACTTCTAAAGATTGTCGGAGGGACCTACATCTTGCTACGTGGCAGCATATCACAAATTTTTTTATGAAGGGATGAAATAAGCAACCACGGGCTGCGAAATGCTTCCGCTAACTTTCTTTTATTCTTGGCAGGCCCCACCTCCTGCTAGGTGGCAACCATTCACAAATCTTTCATGCAGTAAGGAAACAACCAGCTGCGGGCAGCGAAACACTGCCACGTGTCTTTCACACCCGGTTGATGCAGCTTTCTCTCCGCTATGATAAGGATCTCGGCCCATGAGACGCATGTTGCATCTTCGCAATCTCTCAGCAGCAATGAGAGAAAGTTTCGAGCAGGCAACAAAAGGCTGCCACATGCCGTATGACTAATTTGTGGATCGGGTGATAGGCTGGCTGAGGGGGTTGATGCTATTGGGTGCCGCTCATCATGGTCATCCAAAGCGGTGGATAAAACTTGTCGCTTCAAGGCTGGCTAGGACCACCCCCATCATTACGAGGGATGCACCTGCACTTGGATGACTGGATGCTGTGTTCTAGCTCAATACTGTTGTAACGGCCTGGGGAATCTTTTGATTCAGGCATCATTGCAGGGGATTGGAAAATCTTTTCTGTTACAGTCCTCCAAGGCGGTGGGAGGTTTCTTTTCCTACTATATATACTCTCTCGGTCGATGGGAGAAGAGTCCAAGAAATTTTAGAAGAAAGGATACTGGTTTTAGCAAGAGACACTGGCCTCTTTTACATGTTTATTTGCAAGAAACTTTCAAACTGTGCCAACTGTTCAGCCTTTCTATTTTTCATGTTTTGATTAAACTGTAAACTGTGCTTTTTACTGTCTTAAGCATTTCATTTGAAAGAACTTCTATATATTGAATACAAGCTTGCTTATCTAAATCATGTCTAAATGACTCTTCTTAGTAGTAAATATGTATGCAATACTATTTTATGTCAATAAATGAATTGTTTATGCTATAGCTTTAAGTCTCCAACGTTTTGGAACGTGACAACACCATTCAGGCCCCTAAATCTATGATTTATCGTGCCCATCAACAAATTTTGGTGCATCGACTTAGATTAGACTTTGCTTCATTATATCTGTTTCCTTTTCCCTTTCCAAAACCCATTATAGAAGAAGCCGACTTCTTTAAAATCTAGAGGTCACTCAGTTTGGTGCAAAGGGGTCCCCCCTAAACTGAGTTTCCCATAAAACACTGTTACCTCATCAAATTTTGGCGTCAACAGTTTGTTCTTTTTTTGGCATACCCAGTCGAACCTAAATTAATGAAATTGCCTTATAGAAGGGTGTATGAGCCATCAGCCTATAACTAGATCCTAGACCGCAAGTAACCCAGGTTTACTAGTACCTCCATTAGGGACAGTCCAGACTGCAAATCAGCTGGTAACTGTTCCATTCCCACCACCTTTTCCTCTCACCATGTTGTTGGCCACAAACAAGAACTACGTAGCATGGGATGCTGGAAGTCCCCTGGTACCCCCAGTAGCGCCAGCTGTTTGGGGCGCTATCCCAGTTTCAGCCGTGAAAGCTATTCCCAAATTTGCTAGAGACAACACAAAAATGCTAGTAGAACATTTGCAAGATGTAGCGGATGTTTGTCTGGTACATAGTATTACAGTACAGAATGTAGCCCTAAGGCTCCTCGCTGCGTCCTTCAAAGGCAAGGCCCTGGATTGGTATCGAACGCTGACTCCTAATTCAATTCACACTTGGGATGAACTCGGAGACCCATTTTATGAGAGGTTCTCAAATGACAAAGATCGTTCTTCGCTATATCATCAGCTATCTGTCATAAGATGAGCCCCCCAGGAGGCTCTGACGGACTTCAATGCCCGATTTCACTCAAATTGGCAGAGGATTCCTGTGACTATCTGCCTGACTCCAGAATTGGCATTCATATTTTACCTGAAGTCCATTAATCTTGACATTTCTGTGATGATCAAGTCTTTGGGAGGAGCCACTCTACCAGATGCTTATGCTACCGCTATCAAAGCCGAGAATCATTTAATAGATTGCAGAAAATTGTCTCCTCGACCTATTATGCCGATATTTCCTGAAATATCAACCTCTGCATAAGAGGCCGCATCGACTAGTGCGCCAACAACTGCCAGTCGGTGTACTCATATGCGGCCACCCCTAAAAGCTTGGCGTCCACATCAGGTTCTTCCAAAGATGAAATAAGCAACCTCAAGGAGATGTTACGAACTATGGCAAATGACATAACAACTCTCAAGTGGAACCAAACACTGCCCCATGGCCTGCATATAAAAACTATCAAGGCGGGCAGTTTACTTACCAACAAAATCAATATCAGAGTGTGCCTCACACTAATCCACCAGCACCGACTACAAACCAAATGGTTTCGGTGCCTACGCCACTGGCAGGTGCGTCGCCAAGCTCAACTAGAGAATTAACTGTAGGACAAAACAATCTTATTGATGACATCAATCCATGGTGCTTCCCCTGCAATAATGCACATACGCCCCAAAATTGTCCGTGTGGCAACTTACAACAAAAGGTAGTAGAGCAACGTAGTCAAGGTACTACAACAGAAAATGGAGAATACATATATTCCTTGGCAATGGAGAATGTGGTCCTTACCACGCAAATGCAAGGAATGTCCTTAGAGCAAGAGTCCGATATTGTTTCTAATCATGCGCTCTTCTCCTGGATGGAAGATGAGGAAACGATGTTTGCCAATGACACATCCATAGCCGAAACGTTGCAGGTACAACCTGACTACAATACACGCTCAAAGAGGAGATTCACCGGTGAGCCCGTTGTTTCACTTCCGGACAGTCCGCAATGCAAAGGCATGTCCGATTAAATTCCTGGCACATCAACTGTCCCTTCACCTCCTCAATTGCAGAAGGAAATTATTATAGCAAGAAGGAGCAGAAATCTTCAAGTCTGCCACCTTTCAATGTGGTGGAGCAATTAAAGAAATCATCTGCAAATATGTCTTTATGGGACATTCTAGCTATCCCGAAATAGAAGACTATATTACAGAAGGCGCTTCAACAAGAAATCAACTTAGCACCAACAAATTCGTCTGCCAATACATAGGCGGTTTATCAAATGCCACCACCTAAGGTTCTTATAGACCAAGCAAAGGAATCCCATGCTAAGGACAGAAGTGGGTCGAAACCTCAGCCCTTTTTCTTAACTCTCATTATAGGAAAGAAACTATTACATAACGCTATGATTGATTCTGGTGCTAGTACAATTGTTATGCCAAAACTGATAGCCGAAGCTCTAGGACTCAGCTACGAACCTATGAAGAAGGGAGTGATGCAGCTCGATGGAAATAAAGTTGATACTATAGGTGTCATCAAAGCGCTTCCTTTAACTCTATTTGTCTGCCCCAGTATCACGGTCCCTCAAGATATGGTGATCATAGATGTTCCTCCTATGTTTGGTCTCTGTCTATCCTGAGAATTTACTTCAAAGGTAGGCGGATATTTGTCTTTAGATTGCTCACATCTGATACTTAGGACCAAGCATGGGGCAAAAATGAAGATAGAATTGGAGGCTCTACATTTTGAACATGTGGCGGATGAGGCCTTGATCAATTTTGAAGCTGCACATACCTCTATAACCAAGGAGGAAATGTATAGCGTTGAAATGCTAGAGGAAGAAAAGGTGATTAGAGACCGAAATGATAAGAAAGATGCTTTGTTGAGTGAACACATAAAAAATGACCCTTTCGGGAATTATCATGCTACGTGATTGGGCACATATGTGATTTATGATGAAGACCAGGTGCTTCCAAGGGTCGCCAAAGAATCCTATAGTAACCAAGCAAATGAGCTATGGACATTGTATTTCGACGGAACAAGAAGCAAAGTAGGTGCTGGAGCTGGGGTATGTCTAATATCCCCACAAAATGAAAAGTTGTTGAGGTCTTTCCATTTTCAATTCACCTATTCAAACAATGAGGCTGAATATGAAGGGTTAGTCTAGGGCTTAATCCTTGTAGAACAGATGAGTATTAAGAAATTGATTGTGTTCGGAGATTCTGAACTAGTAGTTAATCAGGTCCGAGGAATTTCTGCAACAAAGAATGTCTGCATGAGATCCTACCAGCATTGAATCTGGGACTTGATTGAGGGTTTTGAAGCTTTCAACATCCGGACCATTCCCCGGAGGTAGAATAGTGATGCAGATCGTATGGCGGTGATTGGTGCTCAGTTTGATCCTGTCTCTGACTTGCTTCAGAATGAATATTTAGTACGGGTGCTTGTCCGACCAGTGATCCCCGATAATGATCAAAGTTGGCAAGTTTTTGAAAGCTATGAACACATCACTTTATTTATCCAGCACTTAGGAGAATTTGCTGATCAGCTTCAACCAAAGATCGCCGAGGCCTATGAAGGACAGATTATGCAGCTCAAATTAAATAAACTTCTGAAAGGATTGGTTACTCTCGAAAACTTTTTCGATTGTAACGATGCCCAAAATGATAAGAGAAAGTTCATAGTGGACAAAAGTGATTATGAGGACCTTCGGGTCTCCGATGGTAGGAATCTCCGGGTCGAGAGAGATGTCCCACATCGAGAAAAAGAAAGGCTTAGATCAGTTTCTACGAAAAATATGGAGTAGTAGCCTGGTCCTACAATGATCTGGAGGGTTACGATCCTGGCATCATTCAACACACTATTGAGCTAACAGAAGGTGTGAAACTAGTCCGACATAAATAGAGGCAAGTCAACCCTATAGTTGAGGCCCTGATGGCACAAGAGCTAACCAAGCTCATTGATTCACGTATTGTCTTCCCAATCAAACATAGTACTTGGGTATCAAATCTAGTACCAGTCTGAAAGAAGAATGGTGATATCCGCTTATGTGTGGACTTCCGAGACCTGAATAGAGCATCTCTGAAGGATCACTATCCATTGCCTTCTATGGAGTCAATCCTCCAAACTGTCGCAAGATCAGAAATATTCTCTTTGCTTGATGGCTTCTCTAGCTATAACCAGATTCGAGTTAAAGAAGAAGATCAACACAAGACTACGTTCACCACCAAGTGGGGAACATTTGCATATGCTAAAATTCCTTTTGGTTTATCCAATGCAGGGGCAACTTTCTAACGAGCTATGGACATCGCATTCAGCGAACTGATCAATAAGTTTATTCTAATCTATTTGGATGACCTTATTGTGATCTCTAAATCTAAAGATGATCATTTTAATCATTTGGAATTAGTTTTTCAAAAGTGCTAGGAGTTCGAGGTTTCCTTAAATCCAAAGAAATGTGTATTTGAAGTACCGCAGGGTAAGCTGTTAGGGCATGTTGTGTCTAAAGAAGGTATTTCAATTGACTCTGAATGAGTAAAGGCTATCAAAGAGCTTCCCCTTCCAGTAAATAAGAAAGGTGTCTAGTCTTTTCTGGGTAAGGTAAATTTTGTCAGCAAATTTATTTTTGATTTTGCGGGAATGATTAGGCCGATCACCCTAATGCTAAAAAAGGATCAAACTTTCAAGTGGACAACAGAAGCCCAGGAGGATTTTGAAAACGTCAAGGAAGCGATTTCCATAGCCCCGGTGCTGGTTAATCTGGATCAGTCCAAAGATTTTCTAATGTATGTTTTCGGTAGCAAGTCTAGTATTGCTACCGTTCTAACCCAAAAGGGTAACGCAGAAGAAGGGGAACACCCAGTGGCGTTCTATTCCCAAACCCTAAAAGAATATGAGGTGAATTATAACTTTGTCGAAGACAGGCCTTTGCTCTAGTAAAAGGACTTAAAAAGTTCTGCCATCTAATTTCCTGCAACAAAGTTCTCGTATATGTCACATTCTAGTGTGTGTGAATACATCATGGAAGGAGAGATCACAAAAAAAAGGGCTAATTGGATTACCAAAATCCTGGAGTATGACATCGAGGTTAGGCCTACTAAGACTGTTAAAGGCAGAGGATTGTGTGAGTATATGGCACAGAACAAGGAGGTACCTGCCAAGGAGGAACAGCTGGAGCTCATTCTAATAAATGGATCGGGATCGGAAGACGATTGGCTGACTGATAGAATGAACTTCATGCAAACCAGAAGGTATCCGCCGGGCCTCTCATCCCAAAAAAAAAGGTATTACTAGCTTCAGAATTGCGGATATACATTGATATGAATCCTTTTCAAAAGAAATTTCAATGGTGTGCTCCTGTGATGCGTTACTTCAGGGGAGGCGCAGAGGATCCTCGATGCATTCCATAATAGCAACGAAGGTGGTTATTTCTCCACCAAAACTACTACCATCAAGGTCTTGCGAGCTGGATATTACTGGCCTACACTTTTCAGTAACTCCCACTCTCTGGTGAGGGCTTGTAAAAAATGCTAGTTCTTCTCTGACAGAAAGAAGAATTCAGCAATGCCCCTCAGACCTATAGTAGTGGATGAACCGTTTGTGTAATGGGGCC
This sequence comes from Sequoia sempervirens, assembly GCA_007258455.2. Lineage (NCBI taxonomy): Eukaryota > Viridiplantae > Streptophyta > Pinopsida > Cupressales > Cupressaceae > Sequoia > Sequoia sempervirens. The sequence continues at coordinate 185,445,705 of VDFB02271358.1, read as the reverse complement.
TGGACTTCATTGGAATGATCAACCCAGTTTCTAGTACTGAACATAAGTGGATTCTAACCGCTACAGACTACTTCACAAGGTGGACAGAAGTTGTTCCCCTTAAAGGCACAACAAAAACAAAGATTGTAGATTTCCTTGAAGAACTGGTGACAAGGTTCAGCCCTCCGAAAATGATCATTTTGGACAATGCCAGAGCATTTCTAGGTACAAAGGTATGTCACTTTGCATAAAGAATGGCATATTCCTTAAAACATCATCAAATGATTATCCACAAAGAAATGGTCTAGCCGAGTCGACAAACAAAAGCTTAGTCCAACTCCTAAAAAAGGTTGGCTTAGAGTACCAAAGAGAATGGCATAAAAATCTTCGAAAAGCCCTCTAGGCAAACCACATAACTCCTAAGCAAGTCCTTAAGACTTCACCTTATGAGTTGGTATATGGGAAGGAGGTGCTGTTACCTATCTCTATGGAGATCCCAGCAATATAGTTATTAAAATCCCTTGAGATAGAACAAAATGAAGCCATGGAGGTTCAGCTCACCGAATTGTCGAAAGTACAGAAAAAAATGGAGAATTCCCTAATAGCAATGACAAGCCATCAATAGGTGGTCAAATGATGGTTTGAAAAGAAGGCTTCCGACCAGGTTTTAAAAAGTGGAGATTTAGTGCTAAAGTATGACAGCAGGGCTGCAAAGCCAGGTCAACACGATAAATTTGATAGCCTATGGGAGGGACCCTTTAAAATCATTTGCTACAAACAACACAATGCTTTTGAGCTGGAGAATATGAAACAAGAACCGTTAGGAATCCCAATCAATGGGATTCATCTTAAATTGTTCCATTAAGGCATTGAGCTCTACTTTGTACATATGTAAATAGCGCTTTGATTTTCTTTCCTATTGTTTGGCCATTTCTTTTTCCTAAAATTAGTTGTCGTTCTACAAATTACTCATTATCATTGGCAGGTAAAACACCAGAGTTGCTTTACACAAAATACACTCATGCACAGAGAAATAGCACATAAAACTTGCAAACTCAAAAAATTTTAAATACAGAAGTAAAAAAAGCATGGATTTTCCTTAAAATGGGAAATATATATTTATATATATGTTCTTTGGTTACAAAATGGCTGGGAGGCCGATTTTCAAAATATACAAATATCAGAGTATATTATATACGATAGCCTTTTATCAGGCTTATCTAAAGCAGGAGAGTTACATTTTGAACAAGCAGGCAAAGGGGTTGTCTATCCGAAGGCATGACTGGCAGCAATCAACGCATTTACTATAGCGTCCACTTCTTCCTTGTCCACAAGCTCCTCAGCGACACTGGTAGCATCATTTGGCACAACCGCCAGTGGCGGTGGAAACACCAGGTTCCTAAAGTTAGTGTACCAGTCTACGTCGTAGAAAGGTATCACGTTGTAGCTCCGAAATAGGAAGTGTAGGGCCTGAGTAGCCCTCTGCTGGTGCTGGTCATGGGTCTGCAAGTGGAATCCGCTGAGAAATGGTAGCCAAATGACGACAACTTCTTCCTCAATAAAGCGACGCAGGTCACTGGCTGTTGGTAGGCCTATCCCATATGCAGCTTGCACAATGACCTCACCAAGCCCATTCAAGTATTTCTTCAAAAAGATTTATTTAACCAGCTTCATGATAAGTGGTCAGGGAACGCAAATGTCTAGCATGGACGCTACAAAGTGAGAGAACACGTCAGTATTTACCCTATACTTATCCTCGTATTCTATGCAATCCTTGCCTAGGACCCACTTAATGGCTATCAGAACTAGCGAATGCTTGTTCCTCGTCATCCTTTTCAGCCTCCTAGTTGAAATCTCACTTAGAAACATCATTTGTGACTTATACGAGGTTAGACGAATTGGGGTATCCATTTTTCCTAACACTATCCCTAGGCTTCTAAGTTAATGCCGAAATTGTTCACCACCTAACCTATGAAAAGACTTGTTTAATGCTCTGCTACTAACCTATCACTTCTTAAATGCTAAGTATGTTTTGCTCACTATCTATTGGCCTATTTATAGAAAAATTGACAAGGCACATGCCAATCCTCCTCTAAAAAATGTGATGTTATGCTAGCTTCTATCTTGAAAGATGAGCCTATGTTTGTTCACACTTTCTGGCCAGTTGCATTCGTGATAGCACAGCTTGATGTGTGCTTAATTAAATGAAGTTGATTAATTAGTTTTAAAAAGGTGGCGCTTGTTAGTGGGAGGACGTATGGCCGTAGGCTATTGTGTCATCTTTTATGCGCGTCCCAAGGCCCAAGGCGATACTCATATCTTTTCAGGCAATGATCATTTGCTTAGCATAATCATTCCAGCCGGGATATTAATTGCCAGTGCATGCTAATGTAGGGTTAGCAAGCCAGGTGCAGGCTCAAGTTCAAAGGAGATCAGAGCATATCATACGATCACCCAAATGTAATGATGAAATCCGGGTGCCTCAGAATATCAATCAGTTCATCTTGCATGAGTTGTAGGATTAACGGTACATGCCGAATTAAATGCAAAAGGCTTGCTTTCGCCTACCACCTTGGGAAAAGTTTCTATTATTGCATGAAAAGGCTTAATATTTCAAAGTCTTTTTACAAACGCAAGGAGAAGTCCAAAGTTGTTTTCTGTTTGTTTGTTTGGAACAAGCATAGTCGCAGGCCAGGAGCTTACAACATCTTCAGAGAAGAAAATGTCAGAATCTTCAGCTCAGCCAATGCAGGAGGAAATTAGCCAGGAGCTATTCATGGCTATTCGTTCCTTAGTTGAGATATATGTCTACGAAGATGTAGCATACGCAATGCCTGGTATACCTGTGAAGACGAGAAGAGCCCACATCCATGACCCAAAACTTGCAAAGAACCCTAAATCCCTCAAAGAGACAGCTTGTGCAAGGTTATCAACAACAAAGGTAGAACAATCCATGACAAGTAGAGTCTGGTATAGTGGTCTCCCACAATACATGGTCCCATTGGTGCACTATTGCCCAGAAGTGGTTGATGCTGCTATTCAGTGCTATAATCCAGAGACCCAGTACATTAAAAGTCGCAACTTAAGGGTGCATATCAGCTCAGAAGCCATCTGACACATGTTATGTATCTCAGATCCAAGTAGAAGGAAGGAGACTATCAAGCCTTTTCGCCCAAGCAATGGGGAGAAAATATGGAGGAAAATGAAAACCAACTCAGAGTTCTTGATAGAAGAGACTGGTAAGAAAGGTATTGCATCCGCTAAACCACCAAGTATCCCATTATCGTGTGGTTCATTCCACGATGATCTTTCAGATGCCTTGTCCATGCTGGCATTTTTTTGCGGCTGAGACTCTGATGAGAAGATAGAGGCTTTTCAGCTAGGACCTGCAATACAGTTTCACAAGCAGCATGAACTCTTCTGGTATGATTTTGGTGAGTTCATGGTTGAAGAAATGAGATAGCAAATTGAGAATTATCAGGCGAAAAAGAAGTTTAGATTTCTTTCCTATCTGGTCCACATGTTTCTGCATTAGAATCCAGATTTCTTCACCCAATTTCTTTCGCTATCAATTTTTGATGACCAGAATAAAAGAAAGTCGGTGTCTACATGGACACCTTTCCTTTCTACATCATATGACTATTATGCATTCACGGACTATTTCATAGCCCCGATTTTGAATGATTTAATCAGAGAGGGTGATATTTTCTGGCTCACTAAAGAGTAAATTGGATTTATGCAAAGCTATACCCCTACTTATGACTAGTTCTTAGGAAGGGATTTTACAATCCTTCGAATGCGGGGCTTTCCTGGCAAACCTTTCCTGCTCCCAGCTTGCATCACCGATAGAGTGCTCACGTTGAAAATTTTCTGGCAGGTGTGTGTCATTGATTTCACTTTCTGTAGCAGTGGAAGGGTCAAGAAGAAGGGATTCTTCACTTGTCCAAAGAGTTTCAAGTCGGTAACTCTATTTAAAAAATAATTGCACAAGTTGTTAGAAGGGAAGCTGACACATCTAGGGTTGGTACTGATAAATGATAAGTGAGAATACAACCCTTTCAATAACTTACTAGAGCCACATATGAAAGTTACCCATGTTTCCCGACCATACTAGAAAAAATAGCTTAATCCACAGATGGATAGAGAGGAAGATTTTGTGGAATTAGCGCAAATCCCTACACCGGACACTTGGGGCCCATGGCACAAGTTCTACTTTCCTGTGGCTATGGCCAGGGACAATTTTCCCATGGAACGTAGCATGTATAACAAGTTGAAGAGGGGTGAGGAATGGAGTGATGAAAAAATAAAATCTTTTTGGAAATATCGCCAGGAAATAGCACAGTTGGATGCTCCCTTATAATTAGCTAAAGGACGACCAGAAATTTGATAGATGGTGGAAAGAATGCCACCCCAGCCCGAGCTAAAGTGTTGATAGGAGAAGAGGGAGAGGGATCTAAAGAGCATGAAGAAGAAGCAGTGGTATCATCCTCTTTAGCGCAAGGGGGCAAAGCTTCCAAGCAGGCCGCCTATGTGGCCACTAATGTACATTTTAATATATCAAGAGGCTTGCATACACTCACTTGGGCCGCTAAACCAGCCAGGCTAACGCCTCAGCAGATGTGTTTAGCTGTCGAAATTAGTGAGTGTCCACCTATGAAAAGGCAGTGTACGAAAAATATTATCAGAGGGGTTTCGCATGAACCCACCGGAGGAGATACAACCGTTGCTAGCCAAATGCCAAAGTTTGTGGGTGAGTGATGGACGATCCTGGAACCACTGCCGACAAGTCAATAGGTACATTTCACTCCTTCTTCTCTTGCATCTCATTCCTTCGTATCTGCCCCTGCTTCACTAGCAACTCCTGCCATAAGTCTGAGCCCTCTACCTTTTGCTTTCGATCCAACTTATTTGGTTGGATTCGACCAACTTTCACAGGCCCACCCACTTGTAATCACTCCTTCAAGTGTGCTCATGCCTACAGCTTCCGTCCAGACTTTCCTTGCCTCACTTTCAGAGAACGTACCCCATGTCGGTGCCCATTCTTTTTTTGCTATGCTTATAGATCCCCTTCCATTGCAACAAGCTGACACCTCGTTAGCAACTCCCCTTTTCTGGCCAATGAGCCTTACGGCTGAACCTCCAATTCAGCCATTATGAATGCCTAGTCCGGGTGATAGTTCTCAGGCCAAACTACGGAATGCGCGACACTTTTCTCCACAAACAGTCATCGTCAGGAAAAAGAAAATGCATGCGCCTATGAAAGTTACCTATCCCTATGCTCTGCCTTTTGGTGTTCCTTTTGCAGGTGGGCTAGTTTCATCACTAGCCGAATTCATAGCATAAATAGATTGTGGAAAAGAGGCACGCACGAATAGAATGAGGCAACGCAAGGTAAAGGATGACAATGCTCCCTCTGAGCCGAGAGTACAAGCTTCGTATGATGAGGCCCGACAAGAATTAAAATTCACAACTATGTACACAAGGATAAGCAAGCCTCAGGGAGAAATGAAACTTGCAGATTATGAGATATATGCTGTTAGACTCGACATGAAAGTAGCCTAACCACAAGATAAGGTCGAAATGATGGAGGAAACGCAATGGGTGGTCACTTTTGACTTCCTCAAAACTGGTTGCTAGTTAAAAAAGAAGAATGAGCATCTCAGGGCAGCCAAGGAAAGGGTGAGCTTTCTGGAAACAAAGGAGAAATCCTTGGAGGCAGATATTGCCCGAATGACTGAAAGGGTACTGACAGCAGAAAATGAGAGGAACAGACTTCAGGGCGAAATTGTGAAGACCCAGATTGCTGACCCAGGCTTAGTAAAAGAACTACAAAGTCAAAACCAAGTAGTGTGACAGAGCCTACACCTAAAGGAGAAGGCACTTGAACACGTCTGCCTTAAGCATAGTCAGGGGATAACACAAATGGATGCAGAGTTGAAACGATTACAAGAGCAGTATGAGTAAAGAGTACAGGAGAAGGAGGCCGAATTTAATTGCCTGAGGGCTAAACTAGAGGAAGAGCTCCAAGAGACAAAGGCTTCTCTGGAAGAGCAATCAATGAACCACTCCCAAGCAGAGCAAAATTGGAATAAAGAAATGAGCAACTATGCGGAGCAGCTGGCGTCCAAGAAAAGGAAAAATGTAGAATTAGCTGAAGCCCTAATTTTAAGAGACGCAAAGATTTCTTCGCTTAAGGCCTCTCTATTGCCTACCCCTGCCCAACCTGATGTCATTCCACTAGTTAGCCAATTATACATTTCTCACTGGGAGAAAGTCAAGACCTTTTGCCTAACACTGCAGCCTATCCTCTGATTTATCGACAAGGCATCAGGGCTGAATCAAGAAGCCTACGACACAATTGAGCAGTTCGCACGTTTCATCCTAAAGAAGGTTCCTAAGGCAAGGGACTTACTCAACAAGCTATACTCCATCTCAGATGAAATCTTTGTTGGGGCGGGTATCGAAGATCGGGACGCTGCTACTCGAACAGCCAATAAATTCATTCATTGTCACTCTGCTTTCCAGTGCACAAAGGTAGCTGTGATTTTTCTAAGCAAGGTGCTAGATGGCATACAGGGAAGTTTCTTTGAGTTAGGCAAGCTGGGGCTACCATCCCCATTCCTCAAGGATGGCTCCATTACCACAACTACATAGATTGCTGAGATTATTGAGCAGAAGGAAAATGACCCAGAGGCATTCAGGGAGTTCGGTAGCTCCCCAATGGCAGCCAACATTGAGGCGATCATTCATCCACTCTCATAGCTACTTTTCCATATCCAAGCAGGCACCGACCTACCTGAGGTGCTGCCTCACAAGGAAACTATTAATCTCCGCGGGGCACAAGAAAATTTGCGCAGCATGGCAAAGCCATCCGAAAGTGAATGGTCACCCTTGCAAGCTGCTCTTTCCAAACTATGACTCTATTTTCCCTATGGATAAAAGCTCTGGTCTATAGAACCAGAGAGTTTTTGGGTTCTCTGTTCCTTATCTGAAATGCCCTTGATAGTCGCTAAAAGTTGTTAAAATAAATATTCAAATAGCTCCCTTTGGCTTTCTTTTGTAAATATGTGTGCGTCGGCCTATGCGTCGTCGAGTTTAGTCGGCTTTCTATTGAGTTTTGATCTACCACTTTGCGCATCTCTTCTTCACAGCTTCGGGCAATGGCTTCCCTTTCAGGTCCTGAGAGGCTGTGCTGGGTGTCCACGTGTCGTACTTCTAGAGGGTTTTATCTCTTATTTCTTTAAAGACTTCATACGGGTTGCGAAAGACTTTTGTAGGGGCCATCACTTCTAAAGATTGTCAGAGGGACCTACATCTTGCTACATGGTGACGTATCGAAAGTTTTTCATGAAGGGATGAGATAAGCAACCACGGGCTATGAAATGCTTCTGCTGACTTTCTTTTATTTTTGGTGGGCCCCACCTCCTGCGAGGTGGCAACCATTCACAAATATTTCATGCAGTAAGGAAACAACTAGCCGTGGGCAGTGAAACATTGCCACACGTCTTTCACACCTGGTTGATGCATCTTTCTCTCTACTATGATAAGGATCTCGACCCATGAGACACATGTTGCATCTTCACAATCTCTCGACAGCAATGAGAGAAAGTTTCGAGTGGGCAATGAAAGGCTATCACATGCCGTATGACTGATCTGTGGATCAGGTGATAGGCTGGCTGAGGGGTTGATGCTATTGGGTGCCGCTCATCATGGTCATCCAAAGTGGTGGATAACACTTGTTGCTTCAAGCCTGGCTGGGACCACCACCATCATTACGTGGGATGCACCTACACCTGGATGACCGAATGTTGTGTTCTAGCTCAATACTATTCTAACGTCCTGGGGAATCTTCTGATTTAGGCATCATTGCAGGGGATTAAGAAATCTTTTCTATTGCAGTCCTGTTACAGTCCTCCAAGGCGGTGGGAGGTTTCTTTTCCTACTATATATACTCTCTCGGTCGATGAGAGAAGGGTCCAAGAAATTTTAGAAGAAAGGATACTGGTTTTAGCAAGACACACTAGGCCTCTTTTACATGTTTATTGGCAAAAAACTTTCAGACTGTGCCAACTGTTCGGCCTTTCTATTTTTCATGTTTTAATTAAACTGTAAACTGTGCTTTTTATTGTCTTAAGTATTTTATTTGAAAGAACTTCTATATATTGAATACAAGCTTGCTTATCTAAATCATGTCTAAATGACTCTTCTTAGTAGTAAGGATGTATGCAATACTATTTTATGTTAATAAATAAATTGTTTATGCTATATTTTTAAGTCTCCAACGTTTTGGAATATGACAACACCATTTAGGCCCCTAAATCTATGATTTATCATGCCCATCATTGGTGCATTGCCTTAGATTAGGCTTTGCTTCATTATATCCGTTTACTTTTCCTTTTCCAAAACCCATTATAGAAGAATCCGACTTCTTTAAAATCTGGAGGTCACTTAGTTTGGCGTAAAGGGGTCCCTTTGAATTGAGTTTCCCATAAGACACTATTACCTCATCAAATTTTGGTGTCAATAGTATCTTTGCATTTGCTCATGAGTTCTAAGCATACAAATCTTTGCTTTTCTCATGGATCATGAACTGACATTGTCCTTTGTGGCACCTTATTAAAGTTATCAAGAGATATAAATTTAATATGGTTGAGCGGGAAAGCCCATCCAATGACATGAATTTTCCCCATAGCCACCTGCTTGTGTGAGTGCATACCAATCGAGCATATGTTCCTCACCTTTTGGGCCTTCTCACCCTACAGACAACTAGAAGTTCCTTGGCCCTAGAGTGAGTATACTTGGGCCTTCTCACCCCGCATACAACTGGAAGTTCCATGGCCCCAGAGTGAGTATACTTGGGCTTTCTCACCTAGCGGACTGTTGGCCCATAGTTTCCGTTGCACCAAAAGATCGACCTGTTAATGCCCGATACAACTGCTAGAGTTAACATATACATGGGAGGTGGTTAGTCTATGTCACGAATCCCGAGGGGAGTGCTGACCATCTACCAAAAAACTCCCCCTTAATGTTACCTGAGGGGATTCAAACTTGACACCTTTGGATCTGATACCAATTGTTGGCATACAGTTGTTGCACCAAAATATTGCCCTATTAATTCTCAATACAAATACCATAGTTAATGGATCCACGAGAGGTGGTTAGTCTATGTCATGAATCCTGAGGGGAACATTGACCATCTGCCAACATGAACAACCATAAGTCTCATTGCCCCAAATTGAGTACACATTTTTCTCATTTCAAACAAACAACCTAGATCTAATCCACAATGAGTTGGAAATATGATCGAAGCTTTCATTCTTTTTCATCACCCTCTTGTGTGTTCCTTTTCACTTATGTTTGATTTGATTTGATACCTTGATCTTGGGGGCTTGATCATCCCTCTTGATTGATGTTTCATCTTACCAATGTTTGTGCATTTGGATCCCTCTTGATGTGCATTTTGAGCTACTTTAGCGAGAGTTTGAAGCAAATTTCATCCTCTCACTAAAGTGGGGGCTTAATGTGTCACAAAAAAATGTATAGTTGACATTTTTATGCTCACTTGAGTCTCTCTTTTGGACTTTGACTTGATTTTTCCTAGGTCTAATGTTGTAATCTGGTCAACACATTCACATTAGGTCTTGGTTCTTTAAGAATCATTAAGACTTTTAGGATGTCTTGTAAAGGTGTTGTGAAGTGTTGTAACCCACTTTCACACTTTTATAAGACCCTTCTATCATAATTCACTTAAATATCTCCTTTTTATTACTTACCAAGTTTTATTTCAAGGTGTTGTAAAGTGTTGTAACTCACTTTCATGCTTTTCTAGACTTGTCTTCACTAATTCAACCCTTTCTCATGTATAAATGACCCTTTAATACACTTTCAGGCCATTTTTAAGTGTTTTCTTGATGATACTCCTGTTGGAAAACATTTAATGCCCCATAATTCTTGAAAGCCACTTAATTTCCTTTAGTGGGACTAAGTCACCATTAGGGGCGACTTAGTCCTTTTTGGCACAAAACTCAAAATAATTTTAAATTTCTAGCAGGATTTTGTCCTCTAACCCTTGAGGTCGGCCTGTGATGTGTTATTTTCAAAAAAAAATAGTAAGAACAAGTATAAATAAGGGTTTTTATCCTCATTTTACATCTCCTACAATCTTCTATTCTCTTGTACTCATTAAGCACTAAATCTTTTGAGCATTCAAGCAATTTACGCATAATCAAGTCATCCATTGGAGCACTCCATTACATATCTTCAGATTTCTACATCAAGGGTTGGTAAGTTTGTGACATTTCATGTTGTTTATTTACCATTATCCTTTCATTTCATTTCATTTCATAGGGTTTGATTACCAAAGTGGAGTTTAACCAAGGTAAACCCCTATACTCTAACCTTCAACCATTTTCCCCCTTTTGTATGTGTGTTTGCAAACTTTTGTATGCAGATTTGTCAAGCAAATAGGTGTTGAAAAGTGGTCAAGAAGTATTTAAAGTAACCCAAGTCATCACAACCCTAATTCAAGTTTGGATAGACTTTTTTCCCCATTTTCTATAGAATCAAGTGTGGACACCTTTCAAGGAAGCAAGTGCAGACCTGTAGCTACTAGATTCTGTCCTAAAATTCCTGAGATTTGCAGGAGGACTAAGTCACCACTACTAGTGGATTAGTCCTACTTCTAGGCCTAAAAAGTGATTTTGACATTTTTGGATACCCATTTGGTAGATTCATGTTCTGGAAAAGTTTCCTAAAACTGGGACTAAGTCACCTAGCCTGGCATAAGTGTCCCAGTCAGCATTTTCAGCCAATTTTTCAAGATTACAGAATCTCCCAGCCTCAAGTTTCAGATTCCAGGTGCACCTATTTCATTCTATTCTATTTTTTATAATAGGAAAACAAGTTTTGAATGGACCTGAAACCATTTACAACAGGTTTTAAATGGACCCAGAACCATCAAGTTTTAAGGGGACCCAAAATCCACACAAAGGAGAACAAGCTTCCCAAAAGATAGAAACTAAAACATCTAACAGCTAAATAGGGACATAGCAAGCCAGCAACCAACCAAAATCCAGTAGGTTGCCTAGAAAAGAGCCAAGAAATTACATGAATCTTGACCTCATTGGTTTTGACGGGACCAACAACCCACTAAAATAAGGTTTTGGTAGGGACCTTAAACCCAAACCTATGGATTTTGAAGGGATCCAAAACCCTATGTATCTAGGTTTCGGCAGGGACCTTGAACCTGAGAATATTACTTTCAAAACATGGATCAGGAACAAAGCTCCATCAGTAGAAGTATCTGAGCCCAACAAAACACCCTTTCCACCTCTATAGGAAAGGTAACCACAAATTCATAAAGCTCCAATAGTGTTCTTCCATAACCAATTGTTCTCTCCACCTCTATAGGAGAGAAACCCAAGCTCATCCATACCATCATGGCTACGACAACCATAAACCTTGAGAGTGAGCACCTCAGAGATCAACTTACTTTTCAAGATCTCCACCTCTATAGAAGATAAAGAAAAGAAGACAACATGAAAGCCATTATCAACTCCCATGCATCCACAAATTAGGGCTTCATCAACCCCCCAACAACACTTCCAAGCATAACCAATAGTATCCCACTACACCTCTATAGGAGAAAAGTCTCTTCCAACCACATCCATCTCCCTCTCAATAGAAGATAGGACCACCTCCATAAGAAAGACCAAAGTAACCCATAGATGCACTAAGAGAAGCATTAAAAGAAAAGCCATGGAACCAAGAAGGCGAAGGACAACAAAACCCTCACCACAACGATGCCCAAAGGTTAGAAGATGTAAAAAAAGGAAATCATACCCCAACATAAATAATTTCACAAGCCAAAGAGATTCCAAAGGAATCCAAAGCAAAAGAACCTCTCCTAGAAAATCAACATACACTTTAGGGAACAAGGAGAGAAGAGAAACAGTGAGGCCATCATTTTTCTAGCAAGGGGATAGAGAAGAAGCCGAGACATTCACAGAAACCCTCAGATAAAAAAAATGATGATCTCTCACAGTCAGGGTAGAAATAACTTCCAAACATCCCTCCAAGAAAATAACAAATAGCCTAAACCCCTAACAGAAAAAAGAAGCCAAAAAAGAGTAGGGTACAGAGAGAATAAGAGAAACCACCATATTTCTATGCAAGGGACAGAGAAGAAGCAATGAAATCCACAAAATACATGTGAAGCTCACCTAGTCAATGCAATGCCAACATCTACACAGTTCCTTAGAAATATAGAAAACAACAAAACCCCCTATCATAAGAATCTTTCCAGAAGAAAACAAGGGCCAAAGAGAAGGAAAAAACAAACCCACATAGGGTTTGAAATCTTCATCAAACTTCCAAGGAGACAAGGAGCACCCTCGTAGGCATTTCATCATTTACTTACATTTTTAGGTATTTATGCATATCACAGTGTGTGTTTTCCAACACTTCACATTTCATAGGTTTTGCATCATTAAATCATTTCATTTTTAGATCATAACATTAAAGCACCTTAATTAGACATAATACATTTCATTTACATTAACTTTGAGTGTAAACAATTGCATTTTGGCACCACATCTTTCCCCTTTTAGGTGAAAAACCATAGAAGGGCTAGAAAGCATTTTGGGTTTGCCAAAATCATTGTCCACAATAACCGAGGAACCCTTTGCTCAATGAGGTCTAGATTTTATTGAAATGATAAATCCTCTTTCCAATGCCAAACATAAGTGAATTCTCATAGCGACCAACTACTTCACAAGGTGGATGGAGGCCGTAGCCCTAAAAAATGCCATAGAGGGGGAAATTGTTAATTTCCTTAAAGAGCTAGTAGCCAGATTTGGCCCGCCCAAGACCATCATATCTGACAATGTCCAAGCCTTTGTAGGGTCAGGAATGTTAGATTTTGCTCTTATACATAGGATTTTCCTCAAGACCTCATCGAATTACTACCCACAAGGGAACGGGTTAGCATAATCAACCAACAAAAAACTAATTAGGTTAATCAAGTGTATTGTGTCAAAACAACAAAGGGATTGACACAAACATCTGTGAACTGCTCTGTGGGTGGATCAGATTACTCCCAATTTGTTTTTTAAGACTTCCCCCATGAACTAGTGTACATAAAGGAGGTAGTGCTACCTATCTCTATAGAGATCCCTACCTTACAACTACTAAAATCCCTGGAAATTAAGGAAAGCGACATAATGGAAGTATGGCTAGCGAAGCTCCTCAAGCTAGAAGAAGATAGAGAAAAAGCCTATGAATCCATGATAAACTACCAACAAACAGTGAAGCACTAGTTCTACAAAACTACTTCTAACCCAAAATTCAAAGAAGGGAGCTTAGTGCTAAAGTAGGATGAGTGTATTGCAAAACTAGGGCAACACACAAAATTTGAAGTGCTATGGAAAGGACCCTTCCAAATTAGTATGTGCAAGGAAAGGAATGCATATGAACTTGAAGACATGGAAGGAAATGCTTTAGATATATCAGTGAACGATTTTTTTCTAAAGTTATTCCATTAAAATACATAGTTCTTTAAAAAAATTAACTGTTATGTACCATATGTAAATTTTTTATAAATACGTTCTAATTTTGGTAATAAGTCATCCGAGGAGAACACTAAAGAAATGAAAAGTTGTGTTATATTATATTCATAAAAAAATTTATAATATAATGCATGGTTTGAGGCTAAGATTTAAACATGAGGCCCTTTTGAGCAATCCCAAAAGAGTAGCAGAGAAAAAAGAACCAAAAGGGAGGCAACAAGCAAACAATAGTAAAGTAAAGCCTCCAATCGTTGTCGACGAAGCAAAAAGGGCTCATTATCAAGTTCTTCTTCTTCTTCTTTTTCTGTAGGTTGCAAAAAGGGGTTGAACACATGATCCATGTGGGCCAAACAACGCAAACCTAGGGTCTAATCACCATGACTCTACACCAAAAAGTTGAAGTGCTTCCTCCAGGAATGTCCTAGAATGCGCTCCACTACATACTGTCGAAGAAAAAAATGGCCACTAGCTAAGAAGATCAGCGGTGCATCTCAACATCCATAGTGAAAAATTCAGAGAGGAAGGGAAACTAGGGTACGTCTATTCCAAATTTGACATGCCTACGAAGATCCATGGTGCTTGGTATACCAATGCCAGGTATAGCCACTTGCACTACCTCGCCAAGCGCCTCCATCAATGAAGTGTTAAACATCTGGTGACACAACTCAATTATCATGGGCTTGGACACATTTAGGTCCAATAGCGGGACCATGAAGTGGGAAAGCACATTGCATTTGCTTCAGAGCTGGTTTTCATCGTTGACAAAGCCTTGGCTGACTACCCACCAAAACACAACCATGATGAGGAAGTCGCATTTCTTCACCAGGCACTTAATTCGGTCACTAGTGACCACTCCCACAAAGAAGTATTGTGGCCTCCATGGGAGGAGCTGAATGGGTGTGCCTAAGCCAATAGAAATCCTGATAAGCAGTGAATTATGGTAGAACATAAACATCAAGAAGCTTGCTAAACTTAAGAGACTATATTTTCAAATGAATGTTACAAAAGGTGGCATAACTATATATAAAAAGATGAGCTAGAAAACTCAACTAACGAAAGGTCTATTTTTGGCCGGACGACAACAGGAAAAGTTGAAAGAAAAATAGAGAAGGGAAGATAAATCGTACAAAAAATCTAATTGAATTCCTTGAGAAATAACTTTGGGCATTGGGAGAAAATGCTCTTGTACATGTCGATCGTTGATATGTGTCCTTTGCCATCATCAGTCCCAGCTAGCTTACAAATGAGAAAAGACATGGATTAACGTGCTAAATCTCTGACAAAGTAATGGGCATGTATTTTTGAGAGTACCTTGTATCACCTCAACATGGTTCACATAGCGAAGAGCATGCTTTTTTATGCAATGAGTTATTTGATAAAAAGATGGTAGAGGGAATGTACTAATTCCATTCTCACATCACTTTTCACATTCTTGAGTGATACAGATCTCCAACCCACATGTATCACCTTGGTGGAAGCATTTAATGGACCAATGGTAATGGCGTAGTCTTAACTACATGTATGAGTTAGAGAATTAATTACAACAAAAAGTAGGTTTCTCCAAAGAAGAAAAAGGAAAGTGGTCATTATTGCTAGATAAGCTCTCTACAACTTTCTCACACAACCATGGAGAAATCATCGACATCTAGTAGACAAGCTATATTTTCAAACATAAGACCTAGTTATGCTGATTTTTTTGGGCAATACTCATTCGCCAACACCCCAACAATAGAAGATCGGCCTTTTGAGCACTATAGAAAGGTCCAACTTGATAAACAAATCCAAAAAGAGGCGGTGCAAGACATCACTGATAATGTTTTCAACCCTCAATTATTGGCTAACCCTAAAAACCTTAAGGAAGGTGCATTTCAGAGGATGTTGGAACATGAACCATTAGAGGGTTTTGTGTTGTGGCTCTAGAATAGTGGTCTACCATAGTTTATGTTGCATGCTATACATCTATGCCCAGAGTTGGTTGACGCATGTCCGAAGAAGTTTAACAAAACTACAAAGGCCATTGAGGGCCGAGGGGTCAATATTACCATTTTTGCCAAAGCCATACGTGATATGCTGTGTGTCCTTATGAGCTGGGGTGCCGAGATTTTTGACAAAGGATAGATGGACGCCCTAGGGGAGGATATTTTTAGGAAAACAATTTTTTTATGAAGATGAGATGAAGGAAAGATCACAAAGAGGGTAGATTCACTGTCCTCTTTCGCACATGAAATTTAAGGACATGTAGTATGTGTTCTCAATGTTGGCCTGGGTTTTTGGCCTAGATGATGATGAAGAGGTTAATCATTTCTAGTTTTCCCTAGCTCTTACGCTCAAATGGGAAAAAATCCAGAGATACTATGATTTTTCTCAAGTAATAGTTGGGAACATTAGGGAGCAGCTAAAAAATTATAGTACTGAGTCCAAATTCAGGTATTCTTCTATCTTGGCTCATTTGCTTTTACATCAGAATTTTGAGTGGCTCGGAAGGAATGTACCAGTATCTAGGCTAGATGAAAGGGGTTGTCTCCAATCAATTTCTATATGGACTCCTGTGTTTTCGAGGATAGGGGATTAGTATTGGTTTACAAATATTTTTTTTAGGCCACTGTTCTAGGATTTGTTGCCCTGCCCCATTGGCCGTTTCTCTCAAGAGGTTATAGAATGCATAGAAGATTCGTCAACCCCACTGGATTATTTCCTAAGTGAGGATTTAACATTTATTATATTTCATGGCTTTCCTGGGGAGGCTTTCTGACTCCCCAGATTTGCAATGGATAGGGTCTTTGCATTGGATGCATGCCGTTAGGTAACCATTGTCGAAAAAATTTATGGCACTGGGAGGAACAAAACAAAGCTTTATGACCTTCCTCTCGTAATTTCTAAGAGTTAGGTAATATTGACTATGCAAAAGGTAGAGGATGAGATTACAAATTTACTGGCAGTCTTGGGTTTGGTCCTCATTTATGACAAGTGGAATTATAACCCGAACATGATTTATAGTTTGATACATGAGGTTCAGGATTATTTCCAGAGAAGGAGGAACATAGGTCGAGAAAGCACAGAGATATACATTGACTTGGCTCACATTCCAGAAAAGCGGCCAAAATGGTTATGAGCTGCAGGTAGAGTATTAGAGGAATCTTTTGATGGGAAAATCTCTCAACATGCAACTAAAGCATAGGGGATGGTTGAAAAGGAAAAAAGGAAGAAATATGTAGATTTTGATAGGAAATGAGGTGCCTAGGTGCCCCGTTTGGTAATTTTCAGCCGCTTGATGATGAATTTGAGGACTTATGTGATAAAGAGGTTGATTCTGACAATAGCAATGGGTGAACCCACAAAAGTGGTTTACAATTGGAGTGACGAAGGAAAAGTTGAGAAAAATGACCCCATGCCAAAAATTTTCATTTTTGGTGTTCGAACGAACTAATATGTTCAAACAAACCAAAAGAGAGTTCACTACATCCCGACTTCGAGAAAATCCATTTAATCAAATTCCTAGCATTCTCACCAAAAAAACCCAAAGGAAACCCTTTTTTAAAGGGGTTTGAATGAACCTTGGTTCTAGTGAATCCCTTGGTACGAGCGAACCCCCCTTTTCCCACCTTCCCATTCTCTAGCACATACAAAAATAAAAAAAATTCTCGTCGAAGCTTAGGTTGAGGATAAAAATGGAGGAGACTTCATAGACCCAATGGATGATGGTAGTCATCATAATGAGCTATCCAACAAATATAATTTTAATATGTTTTGGTTTTATTATGTATTTGTTTTCTTAGTTTTATTAAACATAGGTTTTTCACCGAAAATCAAGTTCTCTTTTCTGCACATGTGGAAAAATAACAGATTATCAAAAAAAAATTCAAAAATATGAGTGCACCAGATATTGGAGTCCTTGATCCAACAAAAAAAATTTAATATCGATACATACAAAAAAATTTACACTTTATACGGTCCACCTATGCCTGAATTGTATTTGGTTTGACTTCAAAACTTGATTAAGGAAAAAATATTCAATAAAACACTATCTAACCAATTGGAAGCACTAGATATCAGAGTTAAAAATCTAAATTTGAAATAATTATAATTTTATCCTTCATGGAAAAAAAGTTATGCATTATATGGTGAGCGTCACTCCTTAAAAATGTTGTTTACTAAAAAAAACTAGTTTTTGAAGGAGATGGAAAAAGAAGTGCAATCTGATTCCATAAATTTTGAAAAAAATATATTTAGAATCTTGAGACAAAATGTCACAAATCACTAGTTTTCATCATCTTCAAATCCCTTACGGTTTAGCCACTATAGGTGCCTAAAAGTGAAGATTTCGTTAGAAAAAAATATTTCAGTGTCTAGTTTGGCCAAAAATTGTAAACCTATATTGTAGGATCACCCCAATCTTGATACAGGCCATGAAATCGATGAGGAAAAAGTTCCACCTTAGGATTTTAGACCTTGAGAATCTGACAATTATAGAGACATGAGGCGAAGGGATTAACAAGCTCCATCTACCTCCAACGCTCAAAGTAAAGGTAAAAGGACCTGACGGTCTCCAAGAGGATCCACAATGGCTACTGAAAGTAAAGTTTCAGAAGGATCTACTAGTAAAGGATTGAAACATGCTAGTTTCAATCATACAAAGCGAAGAAGGATTTGAGATCTTGTTGCCCCTAATGTACCAGTCTGAGAAGAGGAAGAAGTGGAGTCTGTCCTACATAATGTTCCGACCACTACAGATCAGGTAAGTTTCGCTCCCTCTCTTCTTCCTATTTCCACATATTTTGTCAATCCTCTACCCCCTCACATGGAAAGGAATCCTCCATCGTCATACCCCGAGCTGGTAATCATGAATGTACCACCTACCATTTTAATGGACCCGCTGAAACCACCCTGCGCACTGAAGGAACGTTATCCGCTGCAGCTGTTGTTGTGTCTTCAATAACCATGTCAAGGGCCCCCATTGAAATAGCTGATACCACTAATTTACCTATCACTCTCGGCCCATCTACTTCTGGGAAGGAACCTCTCCATCAACCTATTTCTATGTTCACCTCTATTAGCTTTTCCCCTGCTCAATTTGGTGTTCCACCCTTTTCCATGATCACACTACCTTTTGCGTCCCCTCATGTTGAACATATTCAAAGTTTCCCCTACTATTACCCTTTTTGGACTACCCCCTGGTGCTTCTATTATAGCACACAACATCGATGTCCCTCAAAATCTTTAGGGTCATTTTGATGCTACTAAATAGGCTCAAAAGGCTAGGAAGTAGAAAATATTGTTGAAGAATGCCGTGAAGCCTGCTACAAAGAAGATTGAGGCTTGCTACAATGAAGAGCGAAACTATTTCCTTATTACTACCATGAAGCAGCTCATCTCCAAGCCTGAAGGGAAAATGTAGATGGAGGACTATGACATTCATGCCGTAGGCTTGGATTTGAATGAAACTCGCCTGCATGACAAAGTGGTCTGAGGTAAAGTGACTTAGAAGGTGGTATATCCTAACTATGAGAGGCTAGACAAGAATTAAAGAAGTGTGAGGTAGAGCTGGAAAATGTAAAAGAAATAGTAAGCAGACTACAAAATGATATTCGAGCTAGAGAAGCTGAAGTGGCCCACGTAAAGAAAATTCAAGGCCAGCAAGGAGACTCGTCTAATTTGCTTGCGGAAGCTCAGAGTGAATAGGTTCAGCTTCATGTTAAAATTGAAATCTAAAGAGAGAGATAAATGATGCCCAATCCTAAACTTTCAATGATCTTCAAAGGATCCAGGTAGAAGCAGAAGAGTCAAGACAAGAAGGCAAAAGACTAAGCTCAGAATTGGAAAATGTCCTTTGGGAGAAAAGTCAAATGGAAGAAAGGACAAGGGCAAGAGAGGCCCAATTTAACCAAGACTTAGTTGTTGCACGAGGATCTGGAGCCCTCTCGATAATGAAGTAGCTAATATTCGTGCATTGGGAGCGGATTGCAACTGGTATTGTCATTCTTGGGCCTGCTTTACAATTTCTAAGAGATGTTTTGGAATTGAATACCAAGGTTATTCTGATGGTCGATCAATTTATACACAAATTTTCATCTCGAGTGGTGGATTCACAAAGTTTCATTTCCAAGTTTTCGATCGCCATTGACCAGGTCCTGGAAAGAGCAGGGATTCCCGATCGATGGATCACCTCCATCAAAGCTAATGAGATCATCAACTGTCATAGGGCTATAGGAAAATGTAGAGAATGCCAGACGGTGTTGAATAAGTAGGTCGTCGAGATCAAGGACTTCAGTGTCTTAGTTACTTATGGGTTGCCTCCTCTTCTTTCACCAGATAAAGATGCGCTAACAGTGGAGCAAGTCACTGATGTAATCCGACACAAAAGCTAGACCTCTAAGAAACTTCGAGGTTCGAGTGCAATGTCCACGGTGGATGATGTTGAGCACGAGGTCTATCCTCTTTCTCGACTCTATTATCACTTGGGAGTGGTTTCTTACAGATGGAGATTCATCTCTTTTAAGGAGATTTTCAATCTCGAGAAAGCATATAGGAAGACCCAAAACCTTGTCCTACCAATTGATGCAGATTAGGAGGTCCAACATGCTGCTTTTGTGAAACTCCAAGAACAACCAGAGGCCTAGGTTCGTGCCTCCACAAGTGAAGACCTCTTGTGAGTCACCACAAGTGTGAAGTGTTTTTTCCTTAATTGCTTTGATTTTTGGCTTGTACAATGTTTTTCAGTTTTGGGTGTGCCTGTGCTCAAGTAGAGTTATTAGAAAGGTGCACAACATGCCACGTGGTGGTTGTGTAGCTTTCATCTTTCATCTCCCTTGTGAGAGAGAGTTTGGAACACATGTTGGCTCGTCAGGGATTTTCTAGGGAGCTATATTTATGAGCTCAAAAGTGTTTACCTTTTTCACACGTCACCTCTTCGCTGTGGGTGGATTGTGTCTCCTATGGAGTGATATCTTTTGGGGAGTTTGTCAGAGCTCATTGGCCTTTTTATTTTCTTGGTTTTTGGGATGGAAGCTTTGAGTTGGTGCCTTTGGGTAATGTGATCGGTCAGCTAGACCTTTTTTCCAAGCTATTGTTTTTAGGATTTTATCATTTAGAGGCCTCTATCTATGCTAAATATCTAAAAACCATCAATGTGGCAGCTGAGAATTGATGAGAAAATATCATTGTGACGTACCAAAATATCTATGATCAGAACGTGTGCCATTAACTATCAAACACTTGGCAGTATTAAATTTTGTGCTGAGGCGGTGTTTTCTTTTTCTGTAGCTATATAAGGCAATGACACAATGAGAGGTTGGAATTTCAAGTTTCTATTTCCTTGGCTAAGGAAATTTCCTTTAGTTTTCTTAGGATATACAATTACTTTCAAAAGCACAATTGCAGAGCTACTTATCTCTGTCATGTTATATTTTTTAAGGCTTCAACTATTGTCAGATTGGCATCCGGCCTTTTTTTTAAAGTTCATTTGATATTTAAAGCACAAACTATTGAGGAGAAATTGTTGAGACTGTGCATGTATGGCCTTTTTCAATCTTTCTTTCTTTATATTATCATTTTGAATGAAACAAGTGTTGTGTTTTTCAAGTTGAATCTAAATAGTTTAAGTAGCTGATTTCCATGTTGTATGCTCGTATGGTAGAATAGTGACTTGTAAAAATTGGATTATGTCATTAGACTTCTCTACTTTTCTGAAGGGTTGTTGTTTTACTATATTATGTTGTATTAGGAGTGAGAGCTTATGCAATTTCTAAATGTTCTTTCCGTTACCCTTAGAAATCTTTATGTTTGATCAGACCTTAAAGAACACTATCTAGGGGAAGATTTGAAAGTCTGAACTATGCTTATTGTTAGCCTTTTTTGTTCATTCTCTTTCCAACAATGAAGGGTTGTGGCATTTCATGTCTAATTATATCAATCATAGGAATGGTTGGGTTTGAAATGTTGTAAAAGCGTTGGCATATTTCCCTTTTCATGTTTTGCTTTATATTTCTTTCTACCCTTTACTCCAAACCTCCAAAGAAGAGACAGATTTGTATAAAATTCTCAGAGGTATTCAGGGAGGCTCAAATTGGTCCCCCACTCACTGAATTTCCTCTAAGACTATCGGAGAAGCACAAGCTTTGATGATCAACATTTCCTATGTTTATCATTGCTCCTTCTAATGTTAACCCTTGTGCTTTATGTATTGTGATTTCCCATGCCATGGTGAGTGGAATTTGTGTTCGACTACCTCAGGTTATAGTTGGGATGGGGATGTCTCTTGGGTTTCATGGGTCCCATGGTGGGCCAATGTAATTTTGGAAGTAGACAAAAACATAGTCAGGAGGATCTAGTAGTTTGTAACATGCATTGTACACAATAGCAGTAACAAGACCAAGGGATCCATTGACTAGGCTAGCTTGAATCCACAAATTTGTTGTTAGCATCACCTATTCACCAACACAAATCAACAATTCAAGGAGAAGTTGGTCATCATCTCCATAATCAAATGTTTTTTGTTGTGCTACTCAAGCAGTGCTAATGGCTATGGGCGGGTTTAATTATTTGATCACTTTTTTATTGTGGAATGCGACTAATTCATTTGTGGCAAACAAATGTGTTGCAACATCAAATTGTTCTCTTTTCATGGGAGAGAGAATTTTATTTGTTTGTTTCATAAGCTCTTCTCAGTCATTGTGAAGAGCCTCACCATTTCTTGAATGGAGAAGGATTGCCCAAAACTTTTGTTGGGTGGGACTATCTCCTTGTTGGCAAAAAATAGTGTCCTTGGAATGTTACTAAGACTATGAAAGTATCCCATAAGGCTACAACCGATGAACATGAAGCATAAATAGGAGTATCCATGACAGGTGGAAACTGGGCAAGATCACCAACAAGGATGATAGAAACACCACTGAATGGTTGCCATTGGTTATCAGAGAATGCTTGGCGCAACCGGCTATCTATTTTGAGCAGCAACTTTAGGCCTAGCAAACTCATTTCATCTATCAAAATGTATTGAATATATTTAAATTGTTCCTGGAATATTGTCAATGGTTGTCCTTGCAAATGATTCATATCCTTTATGGGATTGTGGAGGGCTATATGGATTGTGGAGGCACATATGTTGTAGACAACAACACCTGTAGGGGCCAATGTGAGCAACATGATATTGCATCTAGTAGTAGATGTGTTTATTTGTTGTCTTATACAATTTATCAAAAAGGATTTACCAATGTTAGTTGTTCCTTGAATGATCATGTAGAGAGGGCCTTTGGGGAAAGGCTGCATGTGATGGGATTGGATGATTTGAAGAGCTAGTTGTTGTTTTGGTGAAAGTTGATGGGTTGATGTATTTATATGCAAGAATTGTATCGTAGCTTGCTCATGCTGTGCCTTGGCCAATGGGATGAACTACAAGGCAATATTATGAAGTTGTTTAGGCACATGGTTTGTATTCCATGAATGGTTCATATCAAAGTCTCACCTACCCAATAACTAGAGCTGATTTATACTAATTTAGTAGTAGCACCAAGCCAAGAGAAAACTTCCCATTCATATTCATCCATAGAAGGTTGATGGTTCAAATAATCACTATCACAACCATGGTGTTCTTCAATTGTGGATGCAATTGGAATTCTATTAACATGCCAAGGATGATAACCAGTTATTTTAAAAACTTTCCAAATTTGTATTATGTTTTGTTTGGCAAGACCTATATCTGTGTGTATGTTTCAGAAAGGTTTGTATAACATAAGTTCAGTCCAACAAAATGTGTCAAATATTTTTGTATCTTCGAAGGGAATAGTATTGAACAAGGGGTACATAAGAATAATTGTAGGCTATTGTCTCAATTTTCATTTTTCCTTTTTACACTAGTCTGAATGTGTATATAAGAAGATCAAGTCAATTAGGGATACAACACTTAGCTCTGGAGGCCTTTGCATATAGCAATGAATATAATTTTTTGGAAGGCCTTCATCAGCATCATATTTATTTATACGGAACCATGCCTTTTTTCCAACACTCAAGAAAACATATTGTCGACTTGAAGTGACAAGGGGAAATTTCTATAACATATGGCACGTCTCTTATGCAGAGATGTCACGCTCCATAAGAATGTTCATCATGAATTTTTGATATGCAAGTAGTGCTCTATGCTTAACTATATTTGTATTTGCAAGTGTTTTCAACATATCAAGGTAATTTTCTAATTTCTTCTCAGATTTAGCTGCATATTTAGAGATATAATTTAATACAATTTTCCTAAAAACAACTCGCTGGCAGTCAACATTGGCATGCCAAATTGCAAGCATTGGTGGGCAATGAATATTTAGATGATCATCATTTCTTGTTGGCTTATATGATTTGTTAGACTCAACACTAGATATCACTGTAGAGGTAAGTTGTTGATGCCAATGTGCTTTATACCGGCATTATACTTTATCTCCTTTTTTCCTTAAACAAGTATATTTACAACATTTTGTGTTCCTTTGAACTATATTTAGAAACTCTTCATAATCTATGATTGGATCACTATAAAGAATCTAGATCATGGAAAGTAAGCACGGATTTCCTTCAAAACAACAATACATTTTGTGCAACCTTTGTGTAGGGAAACGTGGATTCCAAGCTGAAACATATCTATCAAAATGTTCCTTGCCATGGTAACATGATGGTGATTGGACCAATCAAGAGTGTCCATGTTTGGGGCTTCTGGAAGCCATAAAAAATCATGCACATGTGTAGAGCCATGATGTTGCCATTCATATGTATACCAATAATATTTTGCATGCAAAATATTTTCAATCACCTCTTCACAGAAAATTGAGAATCTATGATGCAAATATAAAGATGTTATATGTGGATTTTGAATAAAACTATCTATCAGGGTCTTTGTTGAGGGCTCCATCGCCAAATGAGCCACAAAAGAGAAATTTTTTTGCTGATCAGGCCATTTTGTGTCTACACAGCTTAGAGTGAAAAAAAGGTAGGTATGCCAAGTTGTTAAATCATTGCAGATAGCTAGGCTCGACAAGAGTTCCAAAAAGAGTGAGTCCTACTCAACGATGCACCAAAATACATCAACTGCTCTACTATTTGGTCATCAGGAGCATCTTGAAGTTGTTCATGCAATGTAGACAAATACTTCAGGATTTTGTCTTCCAAATACGCTTTGAAAAAGATAGAAATAGTTTGTTGACTGTGATGTCTCCTTATCAAGTTGTAGAGGAAATACCTAAACCTGACATGTTTTCCAAAACTATGGTTAAAATATCTCATTAAGTGGAGGGAATATTCATGCAACTAAATTTGAATATTCCTTGGTTGGAGAGGAAGTGCTGCTCTAGTGGGGAACAATGTTGGAAAATCCATTGTAAATAAACCTTAAGTGTTGTATTCATTAACAAGAGAAGAGCTAATTTCAAGCCAACACAAGATATTGTGCTCATTTTTTTCAACTTGTAATACTTGTTTGATTGCTTGGAGCTCTCGTGTAGCGTTTGGCAAGAATGGGATAAATGATGAAAAGGTTGAAGAGCCATTTTCATATTCAGCAACATTTGTTGAGCTGGTTGATGGCATCAAATCTTCATCAGAAACTTGCTCTATTGTATGCAAGAAATTGGAGACATCAACAACAATATTAGGTAACATATTAAGAGCCTCAACATCAATCTCAAGATCATTGTAGTATTTTTCATATTGAATTTTATATTTCAATGCATCCATGACATGATGTTTGTTAACATAGTAGTCATAGTTTCCACCTTCAATGGTGGTCGATTGTACGATCACAACCTCAAGGTCTTGTAATCGGCATGAAAAAAGTTTTGCAATGCTCGAGATATCTTGAGGAAAGATTATCATGTGACCATTGTATTTAAACTACCCTCCTCTAGCGTGGGACACTTGTAAAACTAGAGCCGCCCTAGCAATAAGCATTTCTTCAACTTGTGTCAACTTTTTTAGCAAGAATGATTGTGGGTCTGGGTCCATGTCATTTGCAGAGCTAAAACGATAGGAGCCTTTTTTAGAACAACATCTAGCACACGTGGTTGTTGAACTAGATACACGAGTTCACATCCCAATGTAGCTTTCTTTACATATCTGACAAATAACAAGGTTCAAAAATGAATCTATGCGGTGCCAAAACTATTTCACCAAAGGAAGGTAGCAATCATCAAAAATTTCTTTGAGGTGTTGTTGGTGCACTGGTGCAGCAGGGGGACTGATTTGAGATTGTATATTCAACACATCTTGTGACATTGATATTGGTATGTTCCTGTCCAAACTACCATGCACACTTTGGCAGCCTGGGTGAAGAAGACAATCCGAGGCAAAAGGAGTGGCATTTACCATTGTCAATGGGAGCTATGAGGGAAGATTTACAGTAGGAAGACCTGCAGGTGTGCTTGCTGTAGTTAGCCTTTTTTGCAAATATTTTGTATGATCCTTTGCACAAATTTTCTCTTTATGTTGGCTATAGTATAAATGGTTCTGTTGTTATTTTTTAGCCTTCTTTAATTCAACAATTGATTGGAATGTTGAACTTGAATGTATTGGGACAGCCTAGGAATATACATAGAAGCTCAACCATATTAGCATTTATGAATATACATGTATAACCATAGATATATTTAAAGTAGTAATTACACATAAACATATAACAAAATATGTGTATCCATGTGTATATAAATGTATATCTATGGATGATCATAATAGGAATAACATGGTTTGGACATTAGAATATATAAAAATATATATACAAGTATTCTACAGATTTCTGTGTTAACCATTTTCACTATTTCACTATTGTTATATCGCACATTTAGAAGAATACAATATTGGATGCATGCAACTAGGCCAAATTTGTGCAACTATGTTGTGCTTTGCATTTTTTTTTTGTGCCTATATACCCTAATTTTTCCTTACCCATCAAATTTTCTTTGGCCTATCTATTCGGAGTTTCCCACTAGGATTTTCGTTAGCCTAGGTGTGAAAAACATTCCTCATCATCGGCAATGAATAAGTCTATAAGGTCGGCGACGATTTTCCCAAGGATGATCACCACGATGGTCCATGGAGGTGGAGTTTGTTGACCACGTGGGATGATAGTGCTCGAGGGCTGGGCTGCCTAGATAGGTGGAAGCAGGGTGGAAAATGCTTTCTTACATTATTGCATGATGGCAATGAACACAACAGGAGGAAGTATACCTTTTATACAATTTCTCTATTTCTCTATAATATTTAGTAGCAAAGAATGTAGCTTGAATTTTGAATTGACAAGATAACTATTATGTACACTGCTTATCTTGTATCAATACTTGTCAATAGGAGCAGTTGAATATATATATGTAGAGGGTCAGTATGAAAGCATAAAGATATTCAAAATAAAATTAGTTTAGTAGTTGTAAAGGTATGTTCAATTTTGCATTTTGTGTGGATGGGACATGTTATATGCTTTTTGTGAATAGTGTATTTTATTGAATGTTATCCTACATAAACATAGACATACAATTGCCCCTACATATGTATATTTTTTAAATGCACATTAACATAGGAGAAATTGCATATATATATGCAAAGGGTTAGTATTGAAACATAAATGTATTGAAGATAAAATTAATGTACTAGCTGTGAAGGTATGTTCAGTTTTGTGTTTTGTGTGAATAAAACATGTTATATGTTCTTTGTAAATAATGTACTTACAGATTATCATAGTTCACCTCTTCTATTCTCCATAATTTAAAGTTCTATTTAATGTGGGTTTTCGATCATTTGTCATTTTCCTGTGATTCTTAAGTGTTTTTCTAATAGCTCTTTTACACTTTCGCAATTTGTCTATAATATTTAGTACCAAATAATGTAGCTTGAATCAAGTGCAACATTGAAGTTATCCATTTGCTTTGCATCCTTCTCAACTTTAGACATGGAAGAATTTTTTTTTATTATTTGTTGGGTTCTCTATTCTTAGCAATACAATTTGTTTTAAATTCACCATGCAAATATGCACACAACAATGTTAATCTACAAGACTGCCTTTCAAACTTTTGGCTAGTTTGCATCCAAGCACATGTCGTATTCTAAATATATAGTTGCAGATGCTAGAAATTGATCAAAGGTGGCACACACATATTGTTTGTGTATATATATACATATATATATATATATATATACATATACATATACATATACATATACATGCATATACATATACATAAATATATATATACATATACATATACATATACATATACATATACATATACATATACATATACATATACATATACATACACACACACACAAACACATGATCTAACTGTTGCATACATAAACTAATACATTCACTGTTTCATTTTAATTACCAGCATAATAGGAAGGATACTATTGAATGGTTTCCTTAAATTATGATCATGAGCTTCAAAGCTCTTACCATAGTTTTGTGCACTGGTTTGGGTTTTTTTCAATGTATCAATTTTCAATAGACACATTGTACTAGTATAGTCCAAACAATTTTTCAACTTTTCTATGAACATGTTGCACATACTACATTATAAAATGCTTTGTTATTAACATCTAAATGTTATACCATTGAATATTATAGTTCAATTCTCTTGGGTTGTTTTTGAGTATTTTTGGGTCTGATCAACATAACACCAAAGATGTGCAGATAAAACAATTGATTGTTTGAAATAGTTCTATGCAGTGTTTTTGGTATTTTTCAATGTTTTTAGTTATGATAAATAGATTGTAGTGGCAGAGTATAGACAATTTTATAGCTTTTCTATGAACATGTTCCACATACTGCATTGTTAAATGCTTTCTTATTAACAACATCTGATTGTAATGTTGTACAATGCTATGAATTTGAATTTGGTTATTTCTTTGCAACATACAAAGAAAAGTTCAATTGAGGAAAATGTACTTGATCACACCAAATGGATAAAAGGAGTAAGAATAAAAAAGGCTGCAAAGGGATGTTTTTATGTGTTGGAAAAGATCAATGTGTATCTACTTCCACATCTATATGATTTATCAGGGTCAACCATGTGTGTATACACCTAAAAGCCAAGAAAACTAGAAACATAAATAGGAAAGGGTATGTGGTGTGCATTTCTATATTTGAGGATTATAAAATTAAGGAAACTAAAAGGAAATTTTCAGGTTGAATACAAAAGAGGAAGGAAACAATAACAACAAATTTGTAATAGGTATAAGGAAAAGGAAATATAAACTTATGGAATCAGGACCTAAAGGCTGGAGGTTTGTACCCTCAGAGCCAGACTCCGTAGCAGAACTTGTGGGGGATGTCAACAAATCAATCTTGGGGGGCTCTGGAGACCCATCCACAAAGCCCAATTCCATAGACATAGTAGTGGGAACTTTTACATGGAGAAAATGTTGCAATTTGAGTTGACTAATTGAGATGTCTATTTCATAATAAAAATAAAAGATTAATGTATTGCAACATCGAATGGAAACTGGTAGAAAACTTAGAAATATCGCTAATCTATCAACCATTTTACTAATTTGATTAAATGAAAATGGGTATAACCATTCCACTTTTAATACTATCAAAACAACAAGAGACACAACAACAAGAATAAAAGTGCACTTTTAATACTCTCCAAACAACAGGAGATACAACAACAAGAATAAAAAATGATAAATACAAATGTATATATCCCTATATGTATCTATTTATCTTTGAGTTGGCTTATATATGTATGCATTCAATTTTTACTATATTTCTACATATACCTATATGCAAATATTTTTTATATGTTGCTAGCTGGTCTCTTCATCCTTTCTTATCCAAACAATAGGATATACAACAATAAGAATAAAAATGATTAAGTACATATATGCATTGAATTTCCCAAGTTTTTCTACACATTTAAAAAACACACATATAAACAGATATATATATATATCCATATGTACACATGTATATATATATTTATATGTACGCTGATATATATAAATAGATGTGTATACTATATTTATTCTTGACTATGTAGTCATTGAGATGCCAAGCAAGGACCTCCATAAAAATGGGCATAATGTCAAAGGTGCACAACGGCAAGAAGGAACAATAAGTAGATGATGAAAGTTTTGTAAGCCAACAACATGTTTTAAACATTGCAGCTTATTAAAATATATATGCAAAAAGGGGCTCTTGGCCACCTTCGAACACAAAAGCAGAATGGTAAATGGGTGCACGAGGTGTTGTACAATGGCAATAGAGATGGCTAGAGCAAGCAAATCTAACAATCAATGTTTGCAGCCTCAAAAAAATACATTGTTGCTGGCTTGAACTATATTTTTGTGTACTGTTTTTGGTGTTTTTCAATGTATTCAGTTTTGATAGGCACATTGCACTACCAAAGTGCAAAAAATTTTACAACTTTGTTATGAACATGTTACACATACTGCACCAGTAAATGCTCTGTTATTAACAACATTTCAATGCTATATTATTGAATGCTATGGTTGTATTGTAACAATTTTCTCAGAAGCTAAATAATACTTACATATGCTATTTTTAACTCTTTTTACATCAAAGTCTACATAAATACAAATAAAAATAGCATACACATCTTTTTAGATATACATGTGTATATATAAATTTTTGTTGCATTGTCAAACGAGCCACAATGGTCTTGGTCTGTATATATGGATATATGTTTCTACCTATATGTATATTTTTAAATATGAAATAGGGAATTCAATACATACATACATGTGTGTGTGTGTGTGTGTGTATGTTTTAGGGAATTCAATACAATTTCCTTTTTTTTCAATAATATTTAATAGCAAATAAGTCTTATTCTAACAACTCTTATACATTTTTTTTATTTTTCTTCAATATTTATTACCAAAGAACATAGCTCAAATCTTGTATCAATATGTTTCATGATATTCTTTTTTTTCTCATCTGCTTGAAGCTCCCTACAACAAACTGCCCAGGGTTGTTTATGAAAGTGGCAGAGATTGCTAATTACATGGGTTGGTGGTGGTGGAGTTGGTTGCCTCGATATGCAGAAGAAAAATGGTTCCATAAAGAAAATTGTTCATTATGTAACAGTTGGCAGTCTATATAACAACTGGCTTGTCAATTCAATGACCATTTTTACTAAAATATGGAGAATAAAGGGAAACTATGATAATGAGCAGTTTCCTTTGTGAAAATGGAAAAAAGAATATCATAAAACATATTGATACAACATAAGCAATCTCTATAATAGTTGGCTTGGCAATTCAAAATTCAAGATACATTGTTTGGCACTAAATATTATAGACAAAATAGAGAAATTATAAAAGAACTATTTTTAAAACACTTAAGAATCACAGGTAAATGATAGATGATAAAAAAATCACATTAAAAATATTGATAGAAGACAAGCAGTCTATGTAAGAGTTGTCTTGTCAATTCAAAATTTGAGCTACGTTCTTTGGCAGCAAACCCACATTAAATAGAACTTGTAAAGCCAATGGGTAGCAATAACCTATGGAAAATGGGTATAATGCCACATAATTAATTAAAAATTTGAGCTACATTACTTGGCACTAAATATTATAGACAACTAGAGAAATTGTAAAAGGGTATACATGTGTAGGATCATCATGGAAAAAATAGGCTCTTAAGTGGTGAAAAATTTAGAAAAATCAAAGTTAGGAAAATTGACATAAAAGTTTGAATAAGTTACCTATATTATTTCAAAAATATGTAAGAATAGAATCTATAAAAAATTAAATGTAGTTTCTAAACTACTAGGTTTATTCTAAAATAAAATCTATTTGGTGAAAAACTGAAATTTCAATGCAGTAGTAATTAAATTTCATGGAAAAACTAAGAAGTAGGTGTCTGTTTGACCACCCTAACCACAATAAAATGATAATAATTTTTTATAATATTTTATATATAAGTAGATGACTCATTTCCTGATGTGATGCATATTTTTTTGTAATTTTTTGAAGTAACTAATTAATTATGAATTTTTTATTACAACTTTAAAAAAAAATAAAAACTCATATGTCTGACCACCTTAACTTGGTCAAAACTTCATGAAATTCATTTTTTTTTAATCCTATAGTATGCAAAGCATAGAATATGACACATGTTCTGGATTCAAAAAATGTGATACCGTTTGAAAGCTATAGATGTTTTTCAATCAGCCTATCAATTAGGACTTTGCTCGTAATTCAAATAGAAAATGAATAATAATAATTTATTAAATTCAAAGTAAAACATATTATATTGGTGGAAAGCTGAGAATCTCCTTTAAAAACCCTTTTTCATTTCATCAATTTTGGGTAAAAAAAAGTCATTAGCCACATACCCTACGCATACCCATCATATCGCCATTTTTTGGCCCATCATAATTATGCACATACTCAAAAGAGCTATTAGAATAACACTTAACAACCACTAAACTAATTTTATCTTGAATATATTTATGAAAGTCAATTCAAAATTCAAGCTACATTCTTTGGCAGTAAACCCACATTAAATATAACTCGTAAAGCCAATGGGTAGCAATGACCTATGCAAATGGGTATAACGCCACAAACTTAATTGAAAATTTGAGCTACATTACTTGGCACTAAAAATTATAGACAAATAGAGAAATTGTAGAAGAGTTATTAGAATAACACTTAACAACCACTAAACTAATTTTATCTTGAATATCTTTATGATTTCATACTAACCCTTTGCATATATATATATGTAAATACTCCTATGTTAATCTACAATTGCTCCTATGTTAATGGGTATAACTACAAACAATAAAAAAGGGGAGAAAAAATTACTAACCCTAACCATATTTTTTGATGAAAGAAAGAAGATTTAAGTGTAATTTCTCCATCCATACAGAGCCATAATCTCTTTGAAGTCTCCAAAATGGGTATAACACCAAAGATACAAACATACATGAACAATAACTTAATCATTTATGCAAAACACCTAGGTAAAATGACTTACAAATTCTAGAGCACAATAGTATTAAAACCCTCCAATCTGCTATAAAACAAAGCCTCTACTATCAAACCAACACCACAGTGTAAAACCCTCCAATTTGTTATAAAATGGAAACTCTATTATCAAACCAACACCACAATGGCTCTTTCGACAATGCAACTTAATAAATATATTTTCTCTCACATTTTGGAGTATACTTTCACTTCCTCCTGTGCCATGGTAAAACAACACTAGGATGCATTATCCTTCATGCAATCAAAGACTTACCATTTTGCGTCTGCGTATCAAGGCAACCAACTCCACCACCACCAACCCATGTAATTAGCAAACTCTACATCATCATAAACAACCCCAGGAAACATTCCACTGGCCGAGAGATTTTTGGCACTGAGAAATTCTATTCATGGCTGAGCTGACAGAAATTTCAAACAAATAGCCTATTAGCTAATTAGGATTAAAACATCACAATTGAAGTAATCAGGGGATCTAAAAAATTAGATTAGATTTTTTTTTTCAATATTTTTAACATAAAGATAAAACTAGCAATCACACCTTAGTGTGCAATGGGTACGCCGAAGAAGTGTGGAAGTTCAATTAGGATAAAATTTGGTATATTGTTTTGTATACATTTACTAATTACTAATTTTGGTCAATTTAGGCCATTCAACAAATGATGTTGTTTATGCAACAAAGGTATCAATGGAGAAGGTATAAATTCAAATCAACTATGCATCCACTTACAAGGATCCAAACATGATTAAAATAAAACTTTTGAATTAGGAATATAATCAGGTTCCATTACCAATAGGATCATGTTATGTTTGCAATTAGGGAGGGACAGATAGAGGGAGAGATAGGGATAGAAGGAGGCAAAGATAGAGGGGGGAATAATGAGAGAGAGATAGGGGTAAGGAGATGGAGATGGAGATGGAGTTGAAGATGGATAGGAGAGAGAGAGAGAGAGAGAGAGAGAGAGAGAGAGAGAGAGAGAGAGAGAGAGAGAGAGAGGGAAGAGATAAATATATATAGAGAGGTATAGAGAGGGAGAGAATGAGAGAGGGAGAGATAGAAAGATAGAGATAGGAAGTGATATATAGAGAGATAAAGATAGAGTGAGATATGGAAGAGGAAATGTGGAGAAATAGAGACAGAGAGGAAAAAAGATATAGATATAGAGGTCTAGGAAGAGGGAAGGGGGAGAGAGAGAGGGAGTGAGATGGATGGATAGAGAGAGGAAGACATGTCTAGAGATAAAAGGGGGGAATAAAATAGAGGTAGAGATGGAGATAGAGTGAGAGAGGAAGAGGGAGACAAATAGATAGAGAGATATAGGGAGAGGGAGAGGGAGAGGGAGAGATAGAGAGATGTATATGGTGAGATAAAGTGATAGAGATATAGAGATATAAGGAGATATAGAGAGGAGGAGAGGGAGAGAGAGACAAAGAGATAGAAAAATAAAGAAAATTAGATATAGATAGATAGATAGATAGAGATGGAGAGAGGGAGAGAGTAGGGAGAGATAGAGATACAATGGAAGATAAAGAGAAAGATAAAGATATATGGGAAGAGAAAGGGACAAAGAGGTAGAGATGGAGAGATAGATATCCTGGGATGGGGAGGGATTGAGGGAGGGAGATAGAGAGGGAGGGAGGGAGAGAAAGGGAGAGAGATAGGTAGAAGAGGGAGAAAAATAAGAGGGGGGAGAGAGGGAGAGAAATATGTAGAGAGGGAGATAGAAAAATATGGGGGAGAGAGGGAGAGATAGCTCAAAGATATGGACAGGGAGAGATATAGATATATAGAGGAAGAGGGAGAGGGAGATACAAAGAGATATAGATGGGTGATCCCAAAAAGCTGGTTTACAATTTCTAGGAGATTCTGATTTTTGCTGAAATAACATATTTTTAGAAAATATAATGATTTAAACCTTAAAAAGTTCCATTTAAAGCATTCCAATTGAATAGGGTTTGATCAAACTACCTTAGATCAAACCCTCTTGGATAGAACCCCGCTAGTTTTAAACCATACCTATAACAAAGTCTCCTTTACACCTATCAAAATGCTGATAAAATACCACTTTTGATTTTCCTTTTGGGATCAAATGAATTCATTTAAAATTTATTTTTGTAAGTATGTAGTCCTTATTATAAACTTCCCAAAAATTATAATTTGAAATAAATTTAATTTAATTATTATATTTATTTTTTTATTTCTTGTGAATGTAGGTTTTTCACCAAAAATCAAGCTCTATGTTTTTGCACATAATATGAGTGCACTAGATATTGAAGTCCTTGATGCAACAAAAAATAAAATTTTGATACATACAAAAAAATTTATGAGTTACGGTCGTGGTATGTTTGAATTGTAATTGGTTTGACTTCAAAACTTGATTAAACAAAAAATATTCAATAAAAAAATATCCAACCAAGTGGAAGCACTAGATATCAGAATTAAAAATCTAAATTTGAAAGAATTATAATTTTATCCTTCAAGGAAAAAAAATTATACGTTATATGGTGAATGTCACTTTTTTAAAATGCCAAGTTTTATGAAGAAAACTAGTTTTCGAGTGAGATGGAAAAATAAGTGCAATCTAATTCCAAAAATTTTGAAAAAAAATATATTTAGAATCTACAGACAAAATTTCATGAAACTCTAGTTTTCATCATCTTCAAATTTCTCACGGTTTAGCCACTTATAAGTGCCTGAAAGTGAAGATTTAGTTAAAAATAATAATTTCAATGTCTAGTTTGGCCAAAAATTGTAAACCACTATTGTGGGATCACCTAGATGGTGAGATAGAGTGATAAAGAGATAAAGATATAGAGAGAGAATCTAGGGTGAGAGAGACAAAAAAATAGAAAAATAGAGAGAATCAGATATAGATAAATAAAGAGGGGAAAGAAATAGGGGAGATAGAAAGAGAGGGAGAGTGGGGAGAGATAGAGATATATGGGAATAGAAAGAGAGAGATAGAGTTATATGGGAAGAGAAAGGGAGAACAAGGTAGAGATAGAGAGATAGATAGGGGATATGGAGGGAGTGAGGGAGGGAGAGATGAGGAGAGATAGAGAGAGGGGGGAGAGAAAGGGAGAGAGATAGGTAGAGAACATAAATATATAGAAGAGGGGGAGAGAGGGAGAGAGATAGGTTGAGGAAGATAGAGAAGAGGGGGAGAGGGAAAAATATAGGTAGGAGAGAAAGAAGAGGGGGGAGAGAGGGAGAGAGGGAGAGAGATAAGTAGAGAGGGAGAGATAGCTCAAATAGATAGAGAGGGAGAGATAGAGAAGATGAGATAGAGAGCTATAGATGGTGAGATAAAGTGATAGAGAGATAGATATATAAGGAGATATAGAGAGAGGAGGAGAGGGAGTGAGAGGAAAAGAGATAGAAAATGATAGAGTTATAGATAGATACATAAAGATGGAGAGGGAGAGAGAAACGGGGGGAGATAAAGAGAGGGAGAGAGTAGGGAGAGATAGAGATATATGGGAAGAGAAAGGGATATAGAGAGGTAGACATAGAGAGATAGATAGGGTGATAGGGAGGGATATTTAATAATAATATAATTTGTATATACTATTATATATTATAATAAAAATGATTATATTAAATATACTTTAATTTGTATTATATACAATATATATTATATATTAATTATATTTTGTATTATATTTATATGTTAATTTTTTCTACTATACTAATTATTAATTATTAGTTATAATCATTATATATATATTAAATAGTTTTATTAAAAAATATAATATATAATAATAATAAGTATACTTATTTTATTTATAAATTATTTTGTATTATATAAAATACATATTATATATTAATTATGCTAATATATATTTAATTACGTAGGGTCAATAATGTCATAATGTTAAAGCCTAAATGTAATCATTATTAGAATCTTGAGCGTAATTTTTATTTTAATTAAAAAATATAATACATAATAATAATAAGTATAATTATTAAAATTTAATATATAATAAAGAAGAAGTATAATTATATAGAATATATATTATATATTAATTATGCTAATATATACTTAACTACGTAGTTTAAAGTATGCCATAATGTTAAAACCTAAATGTGGTCATTATTAAGATCTTCGCCGTAATTTTCATTTTTACCTCTTTTTTTTTTTAAAATATTTGAATTTAAAATGAAGAAGGTAAAGTTTACTATTTTCCTGAAAAAATAATAAACATAGTTTATTTAATAAAAAATTCCAGAATAAGCATATTACTTAGTTTTAAAAAACCTTGATAGTTTATCCTTTAAATTCGATGCCTTTTACTTTATTCATCTAGTAAATTAATTCAACATTTTTTTTTATTTTAGGTTTCTAAATACCACTCCAATTTTAGTTTTAAATTAATTAAATCAAAAAGTGCAAATGAAAAAGAATTAAATTATGAGATGTTTTTGTGTTCTCCATAATATATTTTAATAGATGAATGGCGGTATGGTCAGAGGAAGTCGATAGAAGGCTTTGGTGCAATTCACTCTAAATCACGTTGAAGTTTGTGGCTTTGCAGTCAAAATTCGTATTGGAGCGAAAAAAACCCAGTGTATTTAACTTGCCGGATTAGAGTGAGAAAACCCTCAAAAAACAGTTGACACTGGAAGCCGAAAAACAAAAGATGGTGTACTGCGAAGGTGAATAACGGCAGAGGAAGAACATGAGGAGGATGGTCACGATCATTTTGCAAGACGATCAAAATGATGAAGGCGTTACAAGCACGAATTAATACAGACGAGACAAGACCGGAACGGCTACGATCAGTTTAATTGTCTCCCAAGTTAGGTTGGAAAGACTACACCATTGATTACAGATTTTAGGTTGGTCTCTTTCAAGTTGGATATGTCTTCGGCATAAAAAATATATTAAAACAAAAATAGATTATAATATCAATCTGTCTGTCATAAAAGATCTTTGACATAAATAGTTTAAAATTTCTTAAAAGAATAGGTGAACTGAAGATAGATAAGGTATAAGAAGAACCCTGGAAAATTCATAGATAAGGTATAAGTCTTTATCATTTTGAAGATTCTGTATATTGTGAATATCAAAGTAGTTTTTTCCTTCATGTTGAAAGAAGTGAACAAAAAAAAGCCAATTACCAAAATTAATAACAAAATTAGTAGTAAAGACAACATGATAATTCCAATAAGAAAGAAGCATTCAAGTAAGAACCAACAATCAAGGCAGTCAGTATAGTACTCAACATTTAATTTTATGTTAATTTGGAGGAGAGTGTGTTGATATATTGACATATTAATAAATAATATAATGTTGTATAAAATTGGAGTTGGACTTAAACAACACACATGAACCATTGACTAGAGTGATGTCTCATATGGGCCCCTCTTCTGATTTCAGTTTGCTTGCAAATTCATTGTTCATGAATCTGCTTTATTCTTTATTTTGTCCACTGCCAAATCCCATGTAACCCATAACAATATTATTTTATGTTTGCACATAATAACTATAATACTTAAACTATTATTTAGTTTGAATACTTAAAACTTATTTTGTAATTATATTTAATGTACTTATATTACAATTTAATATTTATTAAATAATATTAATTATTATTGAATAATAATTATCATTTTAATAAATATTAAATACATTATATCTACTAATGATACTTAATATATAATATATTTAATCATATAATACATTATTTAAAAATTTAATATACATTTAATAATTATCATCAATATATAATATATTATTTAAACTATAAAGAAATATATTTATCTTAAAAGTTTATTATTTGAATTATTATTTAATCATTAGCAAATAGTAGTTTAAATATATTATGTATAGTTTAAATGATAAATCATATATCAATGATAATTATTAAATTTATGACATATATAATCATGCAATATATTTAATATTATATAATAGTGATAATAATTATATAATAATAAATATTAATTATTAATTATTATTAACATTAGATATATTCCACATAATATTATAAATATATTAAAAATTAATCATTTTAAACTATATTTAATATATAATATATTCATATTAATGATAATATATTATTATTCAAATAATATTAAATAATTATTTAATATATAAACATATTTAATCATGTAATATATCTAATATTAATGATAATATATTTAATATTATTTAACAATGAAAATAATTATATAATAAGAATTAATAATTAATAGCTATTCTTAATATGAATGTTAAATATAGTATACATCATTATATACATATATTAATTATTTATATTAAATATATATTTTTGATTATTAATTATTATCATTATTATTAATATTAAATATATTACATGATTAAGTATATTATATATTTAATAATTATCATTAGTATATAATATGATCAAATTAACATTTAAGATTAAATACTACAACATTAACATTGAATATTATAATGTATTAACTTTCATTAGTCTCCTAATGGATGCCTCTAGTATTTCCCACCCAGCTGGTAATTTGAATGCAACTAGTTTATGTTCTTCTCACTCAACTATGTCGCATGTACTTTCGCCTCCTAGGTGCGAGTTGTTTGTTAACTTCACTACTGATGTTGCCTCGGCCTTGTTGTGGGGTCAATTGCATTGTGGTTGAGGTTGGGCCTTGACAACTTATGAGGGGGATGTTATGGGTTCTCTTGTAGCTACAAATGGCTCATTCCTACTTTTGTTCGTTGATGTTGTGCGAACCAGCAAGTCTAAGGAGGGCTTTATGTGTCCTCTATGGTGTGCAAATGTTGCTCTCATAATTTCCCTCTATAAGGAAGTCTCTAAACATATTGATTTCTATTCCAAGACTGCTCTTATTTGTAGGTTTTTTTTTGTTGCCTTCCCTCTTAGATCTGCACCTCAGGATCTCCAAACATTAGTCTCTGCTAGTTGAAGGTTCAATGGAGATTTACCCTTCTATAAGGAGATTTTTTGTTGTGGGGTTTTTTTTCTCTTGATGATAGATAGGCAATTTTAGACTATGGTTTGTGGGAATGGAATTCCCAACCCCTTTCCATGAGGCCTTGGGTCCATTCTTTTAACCCTATGAAGGAATCCTTAGATGTTGTGCCTATTTGGATAAGATTGACATATCTTCCCTTATAGTTCTAATGTTCCTCTGCATGTGAGGGCATTGGTAATGCTCTTGGTAGGTTCTTGAAAGCGGATAATGCTTCCAAGAATTTTACTCACATCTCCTTTGCTTGGATTTTTGGTGGAGGTAGATTTTTTGAAGGCTTTACTTGGTGACGTAGTGTTGTAGATTAATGGCTAGTCTTGGTCTCAGCTAGTGGATTATAAAGGTATTCCTTTTCATTGTAGACACTATTTTGTTGTAGGTCACTTGGCTCATGACTATTCTTGAGGCTCATGCCCTATTTCTTCCTCCACCTAGTGCAATAATTATCTCCATGAACATTTAATATTGTACCCTATTGCATACTCTACTTATAATTATGAAAATTCAAGGCCTCCTTATCCTTCTTTATGGACAAATACTCCTTTTGTTGTTGGTGTTACTCCTACTATGGATTATGTTGTGTTGTCTCTAGACAAGATTTCTCCTAATGTTGTGTGTGCTACCTCCCCTAAGGCCCCTATTGCCCTCTTTCTAGAAAAAAGCTATCTTAACTATGAATTTTGCTACTTCAAGCTGGCTATGGATGCTTCAACTGAAGTATGTATTGTTTCTCTTGTTAGTTACAACAAAGGAGAGTCTCCCCCTTTTGATCAAAATATTTCAATTTTAGTTTTTTATTCTTCTTGGACAACTTTGCATAGTAAGAAGAAACTTAATTCTAAGAAGGTCATTTGTTGGTGTCATCCACCTCCTGGGAGCACCATATGCTAAAAAACACCTTCATGGATAGAGAGAAGCACACCCTATTTCATCAAAAAAATGAGTGAATAAAATGAGATGGAATAGATAATGTACAGAGTGCCTTATAAAGGCATGAAAAATAATGACAGGTGGGAAAACTACCCACACAGGAAAAAACCACTTGGGAGAAACTAATTAGAGTAATTTACCCTAAGTGAAAAACTTGACACACTAACACCCCCTTAAGTGCAAACTTAGGGAGAATGAAGATGCAAAAAATGAAAAATGCAATATGGGTCTCAGCTACACAACCATGTTAGGTACCAATTTACAATGCAATATCTCACAACGAGAGAAAAGGAGAAAAACCCTATGGGAAAAACCTCTCTCCAAAAGAGAGAAAAGAAAAAACAAAACAAGATGCATGGATGGAGGACTCAATCACACCCTCCAAAGGATCACAAGCATGGTTTATCTTCTCTGAATAACAAAGAGACACACTGGTATTGGAAGGAGGATCATTGAGAGATGGTAGAGTATCAGGATCTCCAAATGATTCTCGAAGGTATGTCCAAAGAGTATAAGGGATCTCAAAATGACAAAGTGAATCCAAAAGGTTCTTGTCATTGATATGCTCAAAAGTAACTCCATAGACTCTAGCCCTAAATCCTTTTTAAATCATATACCCACTATGTGTGTTTGGAATAGGAACTTCATTATACAAATATGGAAATAGATTCTCCTCACTAAGATGGGTGAGAACAACATCACTCCATTTCCTAATTCCCTTTCTCTAAAGAAACCATTATAACTTAACAATTCTTCAAAATTTCAAAGATAGTGCTTTCACAAGTATAAAAATTTACAAAAAAGAATTAAACCTGATTTGCAAAAAAAATTGATGCATTCCACTACTTGATCTCCATACAAAATCCACCAAGCAAACAAACAAGATAGCCTCTTTTAAGACTTGCTCACAACAATAGAAGGAACAGCAAAGCTATTTGAATAGAAAAAAAGGTACCAATGTTGCTAATCTGGGATTAATGTTCCTAGAATAACTTCAAAATTTTGGGGCCCACACACCTCCTTTGTACAACATGAAACCCTAAAATGAAAGGGTTGATGCAAGAAGTTGGGCCTGACAAAAGCTTAAAAAGTGGTGTTTTTGTTGTTTTTTAGAATTTGTCACAATTGGGCTGAAAATTTGAGGCACTTATGCAATGAATCTTAAAAAATTCAATAATATGAAATTTAGCATTTTGAATCTAGTTTCCAAATATGTAATTTATTCAAATACCTAGATTATAGAAATTAAATTTTGATAGGGATGTATAAAAACCACTTTTTAAAAGTCCCTATTTTTTTACCATACCATGCACGTGTATGGACACCACTTTTTGACCCAAATAAAAGTATTTTACTAATTCCTTTTGAAAAAAGAGAGATAACAACATGAAGATTGATAAGAAAAAAAAAATTGTAATTTGTTTTTGAATTTTTTTTTTTCGTTGATTTTTTATTGGCCTTAATTGTTGCTTTTAAAAATCAACGTGTATGGACAACATAACTGGACCTAAAATAAACATTTTTTGAATTTTTTTTTTCATTGTGTAGAGAATTGTTTGAAGATTGATGCCATATATTTTTTTTTATAAGAAATTTAACAAAAATAAAGTTATTAAAAATAAAAAACCCTAATATTTCAAGTTTAAGGACTAGTTTGCTTAGAAATTAATTAAAAAATAACAAATATAATCCAATCTTAATAAAAATTATATATTTGGAAACTAGACATTGTGTTCTCTAATTGGTTTGAAATTTATAGATTGATTCATAAAAAAAGTCCATCAACCATATTGCCAAAGTTTTTTCTCTCGAAATTGCCTCGACCTTGTACTTGTAGGTCTAAGCCTAGGTGTTGGGTTACCATGCCTTTTCTAAGCCTAAATCGAAATGAAAAAAATATCTTATGAGTTTCAAACCTTTTAGAACAAGTACACACTTCAAAATGGGTACCTATTTTAAAAAATGAATGGGTATTTGTTTTAAAGCTGAAAAATGACACTTCCCCTGAATGTGGACACAACTTCTTGCTCAAACCTGAAATATTTCTAGGAAAAACTTATAAATTTTCAAAAAAATACATCCTCCAGTGAAGAAATCAAATGCCTTCAAAAATTTGCAGCTAGTAATGGGTCTCCAAACAACAAAATATTGGTTTTGAATCTGCTTGCAGCCTTTGGATCGCCCTTCTCATCAATCTTCCAAAGCAAGAAATCACACCTCTTGTACAAGATATGGGGTCTTCCTCAGCAAGGCTCCCAATCCATAAAAAAGAAAGACAAAAATAAGCCTATAGCTAGCAAATGAGGCTCCTCTCTTTGCCACCTTTAAATGGTAAAAAAAATTCCTTCCGGCAATGCATAAACTATTGCCAACATGCGCCTTCAAACAAATAGGAATGTGGATCTGGGGTGAGCATGAAAAGAAAGCCCCAAATCAAGTGTTGACCATTATAAATGGGACTATGAGCCAAAGAGGAAAGACAATTGGTTAAGAATAATTGTCAAAATATAACACAAGTGGAAAGGAGTCTAGGTCAAAGATGTGACTACCGACAGTGAAAAGCTTAGAGGGAGATACCATAGACCAATAGGAAATGAATACTAACAAGAGGAAGGGACTTTCAACAAACAAAATTAATGTAGGATAGATCTTTGTGCCTCCAAAATCACTAACAATAGGAAAATGAATAATAAAAAATAAATATGGAAAAATAAGGCAATTTTTTGAAATTTGAAAAATTTCAAATGCTGGAAAAAAATTATCTCAAACACTTCAGTGAAAAAATATCAGAGGAAGGATTGCAAATGGTTGGATATGATACCATGTTGGTGCCATCCACCTCCCAGGAGCACCATCTACAACAAAAAACCTTCACGTATAGAGAGAAGAACATGCTATTTCATTAAAAATTGAGTGAATAAAATGAGATGAAATACATAATGTACGGAGTGCCTTATAAAGGCATGAAAAATAATTATGGGTGGGAAAACTACCCAGACGGGAAAAAACCACCCAAGAGAAACTAATCAGAGTAATTTACCCTAAGTGAAAAACTTCACACACTAACATCATTGTTTCATTTAATATGCCCTTGGAGGCTAAGTTGTGCGGTTCTAGCTCTAGTGCTTCAACAGTTTCTCAATCATTTTTGTTCCTATTCTACCTTTTTCTAGTTGCTTGTTCCTTGCTACTAGTATGTTTTTGTTCTTGTCCTACTATTTCTTACTGGTTTGCTATGTTTGGCAAGTCTATTTTGTTGAGCTATTTTTCTCCATTTTTACTTAATATGGGTTTAGGGCCCTTCCTTGCTTATCTAATAAAAAACATTTAATATTACAATACGATATATATATTATAATATTAAATACATTATCATTAATTATATTTCCACTTAATTATTCAAAGATTAACTTATTCCTATCACAAACCAATTTCAATACCCTTAAATAGTCTCATAACTATTGTCATTATAGTTAGTGATCAAATATTCAAATGATATTTAATAATTTGATGTACAATTATTAATAGTATTTAATAATTATAATAATAGTTTAAATATAAGTTTTTGATCATTTATAAAGAATGCTCTACTTTTTCGGTGATTTCATCACTAAAGGAAACTCCAACACCTATGACTAGGTTTTTGTTAGAGGGAGTTGGTTGAATTCCCTACAATGCATAGCTTGATGTGTAGCGGTCTCTGCTCCGAGCTGCAAAAATCCACAACCAATA
Source organism: Sequoia sempervirens (assembly GCA_007258455.2). Lineage (NCBI taxonomy): Eukaryota > Viridiplantae > Streptophyta > Pinopsida > Cupressales > Cupressaceae > Sequoia > Sequoia sempervirens. Next base: position 185,401,551 of record VDFB02271358.1, on the reverse strand, counting down.
TTTGTGGCAACCATTTCGTGAAGCAGAGGGAGGGGGAAAGATGATAACAAAGGATCTTTCCTCTAGCATGGATGAAGAGGAAGATCTATACTCTTATAATTCTAATAAAAACTTGCTAGGTCTATGGCCGATGCACACACCTATGGGAGTGAGGGTTTTTATAACCAAGCCTAGACAGTGGCATGGAGGGGGGAATAATGTGGATTTGGACTCGCAAAGAAAGACCAATAGCCTTGTGCAATGCTTTAGGAAGGAATTTGGGACTATGGGAAATGGTTTGTACATGACACAAGTGCAAGTGATAGAGGGAAAGGATATAATCCAGGCATGGAAGAATGCTCAAGATAACGCCCCTAATGTGGATCATTAGATGCAACCTCTCAAGCATGCCTGGAATCCCCTGATGGTTTTATTTGGAGAAGAAGTGATGAGTGAAGTGGTAGAAAATAAAGCCTATTTCATAGATATGGGTTTGGTAGGGCACTTTCTAAGATTTTTTCTAAGTCTTGTAGACTTGCATCAGTGAATTTCAAACACATGATGCCCCATTCTAGAGGGTGAGATTCATATTTACCCCTATGCTTGGGATTATTTGTTGTCATATTCAATAAATCTAGGATAAGAAAATAGTCCTTTGTGATTACCAATGGAAATATGATAACACCTCATGCCCAAACCATGGCATCCCTCTTTCAACCTTGTTACAAAATATTTTGATGTTGTTCTAGTCTAGGTAATGCTTTTGAATCTTCCTTTATAATTCTAGTTTGAATCTTGTTTTGAAGCTATTGACAATGACTTGGGGAATTTTTTTGGTGTGGATGAGGGATCAAAAAAAATATGCATACAATATACGCCCATATTATGTTGGAAATGGATATATCTAAAGAAATCCCAACAAAAATCTCTCTAAAAATGTCAAGCGGGTATTGGAACCAATTGTCAAATGTTGAAGGTTTGTCTTTTTATTTTCAAAGATACTACAACACTGGGCATATGGCTACACAATCCTCTCTACATAAATCAAGAAACCTACACAATAAGAAATAGATGACTACCCTGCCTATCTTGAACCACCACCTGATAGTCCAATCCACCCTTCACAACAACTTGAACCAATCCAATAGCCAAAACTTTTGATACATACATCTTTAGAAATTACCCTTCGTCCTCCCATTGTCATTAATCTTGATGATGATGATGATGAGGAGATTTCCAAAATTGATGAATAAATACACAAAAATGGACAACTCTAGCTCTTCTATGGACAACTATGGACAACTCTAGCTCTTCTAGGGTTTTTTACCTAAAAGGAGAGAGATAAGAACTAAAAATGCATGGGGTTCATTCAATTAATGTTACATGTGATGTTTTTATTCTTAAATGAACTAAACTAAATGCAATTGATTGATTAAAATGAACTAAAATGAATGCAAGAGTGTAATTTAAGCTATGTTTGAAAACACATTGTGATATGAAAACAACTAAGTAAATGAAGAAATTATGAAGAACAAAAAGTACAAGGATGAATTTAAGTGCACCTAGATGAAATGTGATGATTCTAGAGTGTTTTGAATGCTGATTAAAATCACTTATTTTTCACAGTGGGACTCATTCACCTAGGGTGGCGAATCATTCCACCAACTGGTGAAAAACTACCAGAAGTTGGTTTCTATCTATCGGGATCTAAAATTTGACAAAACTCAAGTTTCCATTCCTAAGGTGGGACTCATTCACCACAGGTGGTGAATTATTCATCTCCCCAATTTTTGAAAAATTAGGAGACAACTCTATAACACTAGATTTGGAAACGTCTGCTTGTCGGGTTACTGAAGTCAAATATGCAAAAAATGGACAAATAACCTTATCCAAGCTTGAAATTGACTTATGTTGACTTGAAACACCTAGTTGACTTGGAAACCAATCTTCAACACCTAATAACTTGTCAAATCTGCATAGAAAGAGATGCAAACAAACATGTAAAAGGGGAAAAATGATTAGAGGATAGTGAATAGGGGTTTTCCTTGGTCAAACCCCACTTTTCATAATTAAACCATTGAAAAGATAATGGAATGCAAGAGACAGATAAATTAATAACATGCAAATTATACCAACTCACCTAACCCTTGATGTTGTAAATATGAAGTAATGTCAACGACAGCTTCAAAGTGCTTGAAAAGTGCTTGAATTGATAATGTAAAATGCTTGAATGCTTAAGAATATTGTAGGAGATTGCTTGAATGAATTAGGAGATCTAAAATGAAGTTAAAAATTCCTATTTATGAAAATACCTCAGCACAAGCCGACATCAAGTGATTTTGAATAAAATCCTAAAAAGAAATTTAAAATATTTTGAATTTGGGGCCAAGGGGGACTCATTCGCCACCCATGGCGAATGGATCCCACCTGGGACCTAAAAACAAGTGTTGGGAATTAAGTTGCATTTAATGTTGTTTGTCAGGATAATATCCAAAAATACACTTAATTAAAGTATATGAGGGCATAAAGGGGTAAATTAAGTCATAAGAAGAGATAAATAGTGAAGATGTGCCTAGGAAAGTGTGAAATCTTGTTAGAAGACTTTACAACACTTCAAAATATGACTTGATGATGTGTAAAAAGGTGATTTTTAGGTGAATTATAATGAATAGAGTCTAGAAGAATGTAGAAATATCTTACAAAACTTCACAACACCTTCACAAGACATCATTATTTGAATTTTAGTACCTAAATAAGCATGTTCAAGCCATGTCACAACATAAAATCAAAGCAAAACATATCAAATACCATGAAACAAGACCTAAAGGCCATGAAAATGACAAGGGGCCATTTTTCTATGGTACAAAAATAAGCCACATGGTGGAAAGATGTGTCCCCACATTACACAATGGAAAAATAAGCTTCTTGCCATACCATTAAAAACTCTATTGCTACCCCAAAGCAATCCAAAGAGAATGACAGTCAAAAGGGAACTCCAAGTAAATCTCAAACCACTTAAAGGGACTCTAATGTTTCTACTTCAATGATGGGGAGAAGAATTAAGGCTACAAAGGAGCATAAGGATTGATGGAGTTGGATTAGTCTATTTACACAAAAAAAAATTCTAATGGGGAGGGAAAAGATCCCCAAAAAAATTGGATGAGGCTGGAAGCCTAAAGACTTTTGAGGATAATTGGACTATGCGGAAATGGAAGAAAAAGAAGAATGAGGTAACTTTCAACATGCACCTCCATTCTTAGAACAAATGTGGTGTTAAAGCATAGTTGTTAGGTTATTGTGTTTTTCATTTTAGAGCATGTTTATGGGAATTGTGAATTTGTGGGGATGAGATCCCACCTTTGTGATCTCATCTTTAATGTAAGCCAAGCTAAAATTCCCTCCAACTTAATAGGGTTTGGCCCTTCATAACCACTTTTACCGAGCAAAATACAAAAAATATTATAATATTAAATGTTTTTGATTGGAGGTAAAAGCAAGTTTTGATGGGGCCTGAAACCTAGTAGAAGACGGTTTTGAAGGAAATAGTCAACCTATCAAAGAAAAGAAAGCTACAAATAAAATAAACCATAAACCAACAATAGCTCCATAACAGCCTCTAAAAGATTAACATGACTACACACACTGCTTTAAATACACAAGCAAGGGCCTGAAACCCCTTTTACAACCTAGTTTTAACCAGGACCATAAACCATTACAAACACAAAGAAACTGCCTGGATCTGCCAGGCATCAACAAACCAGCCACTCATGGATGACACCATAGAGCCAAGAAAGATAACAAGATTAATGATGTATGACACCATCAAACCCATAATCAACTCAACCTGTTGGGACATAGAGAGAAACTTAGAATACCACCCAACCTATAACAAAACATGAGAAGCCAAAGATCCCAAATCATCCATGGATAGCTTCAGTAACAACAACTTTTTTAAAACACTTTGGTAACATGAAACCAGCTCCAAAACCACCTCTAAACGAATGAGCTCCCCTCTATTAGAGAGGATGCTATGAAAAACAAAACCACCACAACCATAAATCACCAACACCCTCCACCTCCAAATCCATAGGAGAATTTCCCACCTCAATAAGAATGGCTTAGGGAGGTCCACCTCCATAGGACTAGAGGAGAAAGCCAACCTAGTAGCCAAGCATGCAACCATAGCATCCTTTGGTAAAAAATGCACCAGAAACAAGTTGCGGATGAGGAGAAGAGTCTCAAATAAACACCATAGTTCCACCTTAACAAGTTTCAAAGTAAAACTCATCTGGGTTTCCATAGAAAACTTGAACAATAGCCTAGCTAAAATTCATTCATTCACCCACTTCTAAGCCATCACAATAGACCAAAACCTGAGCCATCAGAATAAAAATATGAAGTAGCTCATCCCAAGAGAAGACCACAAACCCCAACATCAGCCACCTAGGGGGAAAGAGGAAAAATAGCAACCTCAGTAAAGAGGGTCCAAAGACACTAAGCCAGAGAGAACAAGGCCACAATAGAAACTCAACTAGGGAGAACGAAGCCTCAAAGAACACAAAAAAAAAAAAAAGAACCACATGCTGAAAGACCACCAAAGGTAGAGTCCTAGTCTTAGAATGAATGAGAACACCCAAACCCCAAGAGGAACAAGGGGCCCCAAATAGGATGGAAATCAAGAAAAGGGCCAACAAGAAAGAACACCAAGCAACCTCAACATGCTAGTTAGAGCCAGAGATGGGCCAAAACTCCCAAAAAACAACCAGAGGGAGACATCACCACTCCATAGAGAGGGGACAAAAAGAACCCAAAACACAACAAGAACAAAAATCCCCAAAACATATCCACCAAACAAATGATATGCAGAAGCGAAGGACATCCAAGAAGAGGCCAGAGGCAGAACAGACTAACATGAGGAACCACCAAGCCTTCCTATTATGCCGAATAGGAGTATAAAAAATCCCATTGAACAACCAGACATCCTTAAAGAGACCAATGCACACCCACTGCAAGGTAGGAAGCTAGAAAAAGGACAAGAAGGGCTCCCACAGAACACCCTCAAGCATAAGGGATTTAGTAGGTGAACACCCATCAAAACCACAACAATGACAAAAGAAAAATCCATAGGGAATCCACTTCCAAATCTTCTCCCAACACACAGACGAAGGAAGGGAGAAAATAATCCACCATTTGGCTCATCTCCCTCATCGCAACCATTCTCCTTTGTAATATTCGAACTACAACCTCTTTCCTGAGTTTTGCCCATCATCGCACTCATCTAGCTAATTTTTTTACACATAAGTGTTATTATAATATTAAATGTTAATTTGATCATATATAGTTTAAATAATATATTATATATTAATGATAGTACAAAATATATAACTTATTTAATCATGTAATATATTTAATATTAATAATGATAATAATTAATAGTTAAAATGTATCTTTAATAAAAATAATTAATATATTTCTATAATTATCTATAATATATTTAGCATTCATATAATTTAAAATAGTTATTAATTATTATTTATTATTATATAATTATTCTCAATATTATATAAGATTAAATATAATTTAAACAATATTAATATTAATTAACAGTTATTATTTATTATTATGTAATTATTATCATTATTATATAGTAATCCAGCATCAACTAAATCATCACATGAGCACACTATTAGTACTTTTGAAATATCAAGCACCTCTCCTCTTCAAACACTTAAATGGAGGCATATCGAGTAATCTATATTTTCCCCAAAAGACCTTTTCAAATGTCCTTTAATGATACCAACGCATCTAGTAATCATTCAAAATAGTTGAATAATTTTCATCATCTTCTTTTCTAAATTTAGTCTAATCAATCACATCAACAATAATTTCAAATGAATAATCAAAAAAATGGTGTGTGTGAGGGCGAGAGCTAGGGACAGAGGTAGGAGGTTTGAATTTGCAAAAGGAGAGGGTGAAAACGACGACCCAAATGGAGGATCTTTGGAGGCCGTGCAACTTAAGGAGGCTACATCTGGTGCCCGGTTCTACTAGCATGTTCTCTTTGCTTGGGGCGTGGATGCCTTGTTGGGAGGTTGCACTAGTTTTGCTCTTTTTCTTCTAGCCTTTGTTGATGTTGAGGCAAATGGAGGTGTGGATGTGTGTTTACTGGAGGAGTCGACTCTATTCCCACTGGTGGAGTTGTTTCCCTTTCTTCCTGTTGCGGTCGTGGGTGAGGGATTCGGCTACTGCAAGCTTCTTCTTGTGTGGTACCCTCTTCTATTTGGGCCTTGCTCTCTTGGGTCTTCTTTTCTGGGGATTTCTTCTGTTGTGGCACTAGCTCTGGGTTTCTAGGTGTTTTTCTTAGTGTTGGGTGTGGCTTGTGGGTGGACTATAATGGGGCTATTTGTGGTAGGATTTTGTATTCTTTTAGACCTTGTTGGTTCGGATGGGGTTCTTCATGGTTTTCCACTCTTGACCTTCTCTTTGTTTTTTGGTCTCCCTCACCTAGCTCTACTATTTGGATGCCCCTGTGGCTTGCAACCTTTGCTTGCTTTGGCTCTAGGTTTCTTAGTGGTTTTCTTGGTGCTGGGTGTGGTTTATGGGTTGACTATGATGGGGTTGGATGCAGTAGGAGTTTTCATTCTTTCAGAGCTTTTTGGGTCAGATGGTGTGCTTCATGATTTTGCACTCTTCCCTTCTCTCTATTTTTTGGTCTCCCTCACATGACTCAGTTCTTTGGATACCCCTGTGGCTTGCAACCTTTGCTTCTTTGTGTGAGCTCTCTTTCTTGGGGGCTGATGTTTTTTGGGCTTCTGCTGACCCTCTGTGTGGTTTTCTTGGAGGTCATTTATCTTTTGTCCTCTGTTTATGATTTCTCAACTGGGTTGTTTCCTAAGACCTTTTTCAAGGCCCAATTATTCAAGAAGCTGAAGATTGTTTTTGGTACCTTTGTGCTGAAGTACAGTGGTTTGAAAGAATTTTTACTGCTAGAGTTTTCCATGGATGATTTGGGTTCTTTGGCTTCTCCTTTTTTGTTGCAGGCTGGGTGGTAGTCTAAGTTTCTCTCTATATCCGAGTAGGTTGAGCCCCTCAGGCTCAGTGGTTTAGGTTTGAAGCTAGGTTTTTCCAAAGGGTGGTATGGCTGCTTGTTCTACTACTATGTTGGTCTTCTTCTCAGATCCTATGCAGGTGGAGCTAGGAGGTGATTGTCTCTAGCTTCCTTAGTTGTTGATCTTGTTGAGGCAGATGCTTCTCCTATGGAGGTGGAGGTTGAGGGTGTTGGAGTCTTCAGGAGGTAGTGGTCTTGGTGGTCATGACATTCTCTCTAATAGAGGGGAGCTCCCTCCTGTTGAGGTGGATTTGGACTTGGTTTCTTGGTTTGAAGAGTGGCTTTGTGTCCAATGGTTTATTGTGCTCTCCAACTCTCCTATTGAGGTGGGTTTGTTGGAGTTGTTGGTGTTTTTGCTTAGGTGTTTGATGGTGTCTTACATCATTAATTAGGTTATCTTTCTTGGCTTATTGGTGTCATCCATGAGCAATTGGTTTGCTAATGTCTGGAAGATGTAGGAAAGTTCTTTGTGTATCTAAGGGTTTCTAGTCTCAGTTAAAACCAAGTTATAAAAGGGTTTCAGGCCCTTGATTTTTTTTATGGAGCTTGTGTAGTCATTTTTATCTTTTAGAGGTTGTTGTTGGGTTGTTGATGGTTTTTGTTTTATCTTAGTTGTAGCTTGCTTTTCTTTGTTAGGTTGACGACTCCCTTCAAAACCGTTTATAATGGGTCTTGAGTCCCATCAAAACCTATTTAACCCCTAATCAAAAACAATAATTTCAAACAAAAAAACTTAATAAAATTATGGTGCTTTTTCCTTCTCATACTGCTACACATACACGTAAAGATCAAGGCACACATCCAAAAACCTCACTTACACTACTCTTGTTAGCGAATGAACTGGCCTCTTAGAAAAGATTACTAAATTTGACTCTATTTAACCCTTAGTGTACTAGAGCCAATTACTAACAGCTTTGGAAATGTCACAATTATATTTGTGGCTTTCCTCTAAATTAAAGAGGTATAGCTCCCTCATATGATCTATCTAATAATATGGTAGCTTTTAACTATAAAGTGATAAGGTGACAAACACTAGTTCATAAAAATGATACTAACGCAAAATGAAAATCAGAAAGCCATAAATCAACAACACACAGATTGAAAAGACTTATGACTGGACATCATACTAGGAAAGGAGAAATTACACTGTAATAAATGGATGCAATAAAGTTTATTTCACATAGAAAATATGCCTCTATTACATGTTTGACACATAGATCGATACGTTAAACACCACATTTAAATTCATAACACACAGATTACAAACTATTACAATATAAAATTGACATAAATGAAATAATGTTCCTTCTCGAAATACAACACAGTGTATCTATGGAGATCAAACCATCTATCCTTCTTCTTCATTCTAGATATAGCAGTGAATTCCCACCCATAATGATTACCAAAAATTTTACTAAAATTGGTGATGGTTCTTGTTGTCGAACCATATTCTTGGAAATGACTAAGAGAAAATGATTGGCCAAAACAAATAAACTAAAAAATGAAATGACATTAGGCAAGAAAGCTTGGATTTGCTTCACACCAAAAGCCGCCAAATGATACATTCCATAGCCATGCAATTAATAAATATTTAAGGAGACACAACATGATCGCATGTTTATGTTGTCTAGCAAGGAATGCAATTTAAAACTAGTTCACATCAACCATTAACCAAATCAAATTTTTGTCTCATCAAATCGAAGAGAGATAGCCCAAATGTGTAACCAAACATTTATAAATTCAACCAATGTCTCCACACTTCACCATTCAGAAGCATCCAATATGGAAAGTGCTCAAAGTGATGGAGTATCAACAAATGATTTCATCATTTTGGAGGAGATCAAATGCAGTCCTCTGTTTAGGCATTTTTTGACCAATTGAAAGATTTTTTTGTCATACAGAGTGACTATTATTCTTAGCCCTGAGTGTGAGCTTCACTGCTTATAGGTTGAAATGAAAAGAAGAGAAAAGAAAGATCAAAATAAATGAAGAAAAGAAAAATAAAAGAAAATGAATGAAAATCGAAAGAAAGAAATTCAACCTTCAGGAGGATCCGAACAACTCTACTGGGGCTATGGACACCTGGCTGGCAATAGAGCAATGTTCGGGAGAATCATAGCGACAACCTCATCGGGGCTATGGATTTCTGACTGATAGTGGGGAAATGTCTAGGATGATTTTGGAGTTAGAATCAATTATGTAGCTTAACTTGATGGAGCTGAGGTTCCTATAGTAACTTAGGGAGGGAATGAATGCATTCACACACACTCAAATTTTTAGCATATAAAAGGTTGGGTTAACTAGTGGTTTTGATCCTTTGGTCGAGCGTTTAGTTTGCTTGTCCTAACGTGAAGGTCAAAACTAAAGATTCTAGGTTCATGATTCCAGTATATCATCAAAATTCTTTGGAGCATTTTCCCAGCTTAGTCACCATTTTTTGTCCTTGTTTTGCACACACACCTCACTAAAGGAAAGGAACCCCACCTTTTTCACTTCATGCTTGCCTTTCTCCTATCAGTTAGCACTTTCCTTGGTTGTTGGACCACTATTCTAAGTTTGGGATGATTGTGTACCTTGAAAATTGCAAAATCCATCATACCTGGGCAAGTTATTCACTATTAGTTTTGGGAAGTTTTAAGCCTTTGTGGAAACCACCTTGCAGGTTTCCGTTCCTTGGAAGCCATGTTGTCCCCTACTACTATTAGGTCTACCTTTACAGGTTTCCCTTTGCAGATATCCATCTTCACTTTGCTGATCTTTAGTGGCCTTCAGCCCCCACATCCTCGGAAACGATGTCCATTCCCACATGACGTCCCCCTCGCTATAAATTTAATAGGCATCTCCTTACATTGAGGACCCAATCTTCAATTTTATAACATGGAGATATGTTGCAAGTATCAAACCTCAGCCTGACATGAATCTTCCATTGTAGGTTTCATGCCCCTTTATTCTAGCAGAAGTATCCTTGTGGGCTTCTGTTTCCTCAATTCTGTTTTCTTTGCAGCATTGGCTAAACCGCCACCCACATTCTTTTTGGTACATATCATTTCATAGGTTTTAGCCAGAAAAATTCTATTGTCCACTTTCCCATCCCAAAATGAAAATCCTGAATGACATTCCCACATGTTTTATCTGTAAACAACATTTACTACTCAGCTTCCCGAGCTCATTTTCCACACCCTCGTATGCTTTGTGGGGTTCACAGTGTGGGAGGCTAGGCTCTTTGCACCACTCAAATGACCTTCCTAGGTGCTAGTTCCACATCATTTCCCTACATCACTTGTGCAGACCTTTTCCCTTTAGTGATTGTTTCCTATCGAGCCATCTATACAACATTTTCTAATCATACTTTCACGGTCCTACTTTCTGCCAATGGCCGCGCTGCTTTTGACTTCTGCATTTTGTAGGAACTTTAGTTGTGGATGTTGTGATTGTTGGGGATGTCGCTTTGCGATCCTTGTATATTGGCCTTCCGCACCTTATATCCCACATTCCTCCAATAGGTGTAATGAGGCAATCTAGGGTGCCTCATTCGAGCATCAAGTGAACTACCATACTACGTTATGGGCACTATTGCAAATAAGAATGATGGGATTATCTTTCCAAGTAGTGGTCAACATCAATTGAATATCCATTTCAGTAAAAGCTCTAAAGAAGTATGCTCACAAGCATGATCCGACTGATTCTTGTGTGTTTCAGACACGTAGTGTTCTAGCCTCAAAATCTTAAATGTAGTATACAATTTCTCCATGATGAAGCTTCAAGAATTGTGATTTAGTTCAAGTTACACAGAGTGTCGTTTCTATTGACCTACGATATAATCAGGTGGCTCTAAATGTCGATGGTGAACCCATACCATGATGAGAAGTATCAAGGTGATGGTGTTATCGTATTTGAATGGAGTTATGTGTGTTAAGTGCAATGAAATATCAACTGCCTAAGTGGGATGGAGTAAATAATCAACATCATCATCAGGATCAAACCATCGAACATCATTTAAGGTGGCGGTTGAGTCTATAAGTTGTGAAAAATGATAGAGTTATGAATAATACTCCCAAATTATCCTATTCTATAAGTTCACCATTATTAAAACCCCTAGCAAGATAAAGATGACTCATGGGTTTGAGGGGCTAAGATACTATTCATGGGCAGGGACTTTTATGCAGAAGTCTGTCAATGCAATGTTGTTCCTTGCGAAATTCCTACAATTTTCTCTTGCATACAGCTTGTACCCATGGTTAACCAGCACTATACTCTCGGGTTGTCATCTCCATGTTCTATCTCTAGTGAACTGAAGGAACAAGGTAGGTCAGAATTGGATACTATAAGAATATGCAAATCTTTATTACCAATTGCTACCATGAGGTGGCTATCATGATAACTTCATGTGCTAGGACTAGGGGAAGCGGTGCAATGGCTTAGTCTACAAAGCTAGGAGTATATAGGTGAGTGAACTATTCCACATGGTAATAATTTGTGATGGCATGACAAGTTGAGTTATCCAACTTAATCTTTTCTTGGTGAATGGTGCAGGGCACCATGTTCATCATTTTTGAGAATAGGGTCTAGTTAGATTGGTTTAGGTGTTTCTGAGTTTGGATGGCAATAAATAAGTTCACATTAGACCATTTCTTAATGTAATAGGCTTATTGGGTTAATTTGGGGTTCATTGTGCAAATATTGCAAATCTTGTAAAATATTGTCATATTCAAAAGTTGCAAAATGCAAAAAAATGCAAGTTTGTGGGAGACCAATGGTCATACAACTCAAAATTCAGTTTTGGTAGTTTTTTTTAGGTTGGTTAAGGTTTAAGTATGTTTGGAACTTGATGGTTGAAGGTTTTTGGAGGTTTTTCTGAAAGATTGAATAATAAAGCTCCTATTTTTCATTGAACTTTTGTATCTTTTCTATTGAATATTGTTGTTGCAGAGTACTTGCATGACCTATATGGTCTGATGGTGATGCCAAATTGATTCAAATATTTGTTTCAGTGTCTTATCTATCATTTTGATTTAGTTTGAGGCATTCCCATTGGGGTTGTATAATCTTATTGAGTTTTCCCTATAGGTGGGTTTGAAACTCCAATTTTAAGGTTTTGAAGACATAAAAATGTGATTATGGCCCATTCCATTGACTGTAACTCTTGTAGCTGAGTGGAATGGGCCCAACATGGTAGGATTTAGTTGATTGAATGGTTTTGTGAGTAGGGGAAGTCATTTGAGGGTTTGGGCATGATGCCCTATTTGTCAAAATGATGTTTTGAGTGAAAATTGGAGGTTAAGAGTAGGAAATGGTTGAAAAATCTTGGGGAAGCATTTTGTGAGGGTTGATTAAGTAAAGGAAGACATATTTGAGGGTTTTGGAGGAATTGAAACTATGAGGAAAGGTCTGGAGGTTATATTTTCAACAAACCCCTTCGTAACTTGCTAAAAATGAGGGTTTTGGGTTTTGAGGTGATAATGGGTGTTTCTCTAAAAGAAATTTGTGGATTTGGAGTTTTTTATAGACTAGTGAATGACTTTCTATAGGTATTTGGGGTTGGAAGATTGTTTAGAGGAGATTTTCTTTGTAAATTAGGCTTATTTGGTTTTAGGGGATAGTGTAGAAGCATCAGTTTGAGGGATTTGTTTTAAAAGAGTTATATGTGTTTTTAAGCTATGTTTTGGTATGCCTTAAAGGGCATTTGAAAATATAATTGGTTAATGGGTTTGAGAGTGGATTTGTGAGATAGGTCCAAGAAACTAGGTTTGTAGACCTACAAGGCAAGTAGTGAAGTTTTGAAGGAAATCAACCTTATTAGGGTTTGGTGGATTAATGGATTGTTGAAACTAGTTGAAATTGTGTTTTTTGATTAATTTCCTCCTTGATCTACATTAGTTGGTATCATAGCATATGTATCAGATTCTTTGAGGGTGAAAGGTGATAATTTGAAGAGTCAAAATGCCCCCCAAGGGTAACAATATGGCTCTAGGAAGATGCAAGAGATGGAAGAGAAGACTGAGAGAGATTAGGAAGTTGAAGGAACTAAAAAATAGGTTGGTAGTAGGGGTGGAAAGTGTTGAAATCAGTCAGAAAAAAGGGATGGTTGTGGGTCATGAAAGTGACTCTGAAGAGGAAGAGGAAGAAGAGTATGAAGATGCTGAAGAAGAGTTGGATCTTGAAGAGAAAAAGATGGCAAGGATACTAAAGGTAGTTAAGGGAAATAAACACAAGGTCAGGATCATGATGGGCCAAAAAGTGGCAATATTATGGGTATTTATAGGGTATGTGGCTAACGACTTTTTTTTTACCCAAAATTGATGAAACGAAAAGGGTTTTTAAAGGAGATTCTTAGCTTTCCACCAATATAAATTATGATTTAATTTGAATTTAATAAATAATAATTATTCATTTTCTATTAGAATTATGACTAAAGTCCTAATCGATAGGTTGATTGAAAAACATCTATAACTTTCAAATAGTATCACATTTTTTGAATCCAAAACATGAGTCACATTCTATGCTTCACATACTATAGGACTAAAAAAGAAAAATTAAGTTTCATGAAGTTTTGACCAAGTTAAGGTGGTCGACATAGGAGCTTTTATATGTTTAAAAATTTGTAATAAAAAATCATAATTAATTATTTACTTGGAAAAAATTACAAAAAATATGCATCACATGGACATGAGTTCTCTACTTATATATAAAATATTATAAAAAGATATTATCATTTTATTATGGTTAGGGTGGTTACAGGATACCTACTTATTTTTTCCCTAAAATTTAAGTACTACTGCATTGAAATTTCAAATTTTTACCAAATAGATTTTATTTATTTTAAATAAACCTAAAAGTTTAGAAACTAAATTCAATTTTCTACAAATTCTATTCTTACATATTTTTGAAATAATATAGATAACTTATTCAATTTTTTATGTCAAGTTGCCTAACACTGATTTTTCTAAATTTTTTGCCACTTAAGGGCCTATTTTTTCCATGATGATCTTGCACATACCCATAAGGTAAAGATTGATTTTCCTTTGTATGGAGGTAACCTTAATGTTGAAGAATTGTTAGATTGGATTGCAACATTGGATAACTACTTTGAATGCGAGGATGTACTTGATGAGCAAAAGGTGAAGATAGGAAAAACCAAATTGAAGAGGCATGCACTAGTATGGTGGGATTATGAACAAGCTGAAAGGAGAAGGAAAGATAAGGAAAAAAATGTTTATTGGGACAGAATGGTGATCAAATTGAAAGGTTAGTTTTTACCAAGTGATTATGTAATTCAAATGTCTAAAAAGCTTCAAAATTTGAAACAAAGGGAAATGGATGTCAAAACTTATACTAATGAGTTTTATAAGTTGAGCATAACATCATGGCACATAGTTGATGTTGTATAAAAGGTGGCTAAATATCTTAGTGGACTAAGGTTTAACATCTAGGATGATTTGATTTTACACAATCCAAGGACAATTGAAGAGTGCTACCAAATGGAAAAAAGGGCTGAAGAGAAACTCAAAAGAAGGAAAGATAGACAAATAAGAGGTAGAGGCAGAAATTCAAGAGGAAGAGACACATTTAACACTCCAAGGTAGTCATAAGAAAGTCAAGAAAACTCAAGAAAGGGGCAAGAACAAGTTGTTGATCACAGAGGTGGCTTTAGAGGTTTCAAAGAAAGATTTGGTGGAGGTATGAGCTTAAATACATTTTTAGGAAGGTGTTACAATTGTAATTAGTTTGGGCATCCAACATTTAAGTGCCCTAAAAGACAAGGCTCTACTTCAAGTGGAGGTGAAAGAAGGAATCAGTTGGCGCAAGAAGATGATAGTGAAAGTTTGAATTCTCCTAATCAAGTTGCTACTCCAGAAGTTGGGGAGACATTAATGGTGAGAAGAAAATTACTCCAATCATTCAAGGAGAAGGATATGACTCAAAGAAGACAATTATTTAGGACCACCTGCAAATGCAAAGGAAAGGTATGTAAGGTAGTCATAGATTATGGTTCTACTGATAACATGGTGACAACTCAAATGGTAGATAAACTGAAGTTTGAAAGAATACCTCATGAAACGCCATATAAATCTTCTTGGGTGAAT
The DNA here is from genome assembly GCA_007258455.2 of Sequoia sempervirens. Classification (NCBI taxonomy): domain Eukaryota; kingdom Viridiplantae; phylum Streptophyta; class Pinopsida; order Cupressales; family Cupressaceae; genus Sequoia; species Sequoia sempervirens. The sequence continues at coordinate 185,386,380 of VDFB02271358.1, read as the reverse complement.
GATAATCATTCAATTTTGGTGAATGAACAAGAATTAGTTGAGTTTCAAATTGGTGGATATAAGGATAAGGCTCTTTGTGATATTTTACCAATGGATTGTTCCCATTTACTTCTTGGAAGATGGCAATTTGATAGGAACTCACTTTATGATGGGAGAAATGACACATATTAGATTGAAAAGGATGGTATTACTTTCACACTAACACCATTGTAGGAGGATGATAAAGAAAAGGGTAAGGAAACAAATCTGATTATGTTTGGCAAGAAGGAGCTTGTGAAGGTTAAGGAAGACAAGAATGTAAAGTTTTCAGCCATTACAAAAGTTGTAGATAATAGGATAGCGAACTTGAAGGATGGTGCATAGTTATGAAGAAAAGATGATGAGAAGATGTCAAAATTGACCTAGAGAAGGTCAAGGATGAATTGTTGGTGAGGAAGCAAGGTGGGTTAAGAAAATGTGATAAGATTCTGATTGGGATAGTGATATGTCCCTTGATTACAAAAGAGGTGAAGGGGCAGTCAAGTCCTTCCAAAATAGAGGTTGATAAGTCCAATAGGATAGAGGTTTGTAAGTCTGATGGTATAGTGGTATTTGGGGAAGAAAGTTCGGGGACAATGATGAAGAAAAAAGGTAAGGTGAGTAATGGTGTTTGGAAAGGTGAAGAGAGTGAGTTTAAGTATGTTTCAAGAGTGAAGAAGCGAGTAGCCAGAGGAAATATTGGCAGAGGTTAGTTTGTAGGTGTAACATCATTCCATCATAAAGGAAAGATAAGAGGTCAATCATCAAATCAATTTGTGAAAGAGGAGCAGATTCAAAGTGGTAAGAGGACTACAAATGCAAGGTACAATGTAAATTTCTAGTTTTTTACTCAATGGAAAGGTTTACCAGACAAAGGAATGTTTGAAGCTCAAGGAGATGGAGTGATTAAGTTTGGACAAGCTGCAATTCAATTTCCAAGGGACTTGGAAACTTTTTTTGGCCGGTTGTATGGTGCATGGCACCAGGTTCATCATTTTTGAGAATAGGATCTAGTTAGATTGGTTTAATTTTTTTTGAGTTTGTATGGAGATAAATAAGGTCACATTAGAACATTTCTTAATGTAATAGGCTTATTTCCCATCAATTTGGGGTTCATTGTGCAAATATTGCAAATCTTCTAAAATGTTGTCATATTCAAAAGTTGCAAAATGCAAAAAACTGCAAGTTTGGGGGAGACCAAAAGTCATCCAACTCAAATTTCAGTTTTGGTAGATTTTTTTAGATTTGTTAAGGTTTAAATATGTTGGGAACTTGATGGTTGAATGTGTTTGGAGGTTTTTTTGAAAGATTGACTAATAGAGCTCCTATTTTTCATTGAAATTTTGTATATTTTCTATTGAATATTGTTGTTGTAAAGCAGTTACATGGTCTGTACGGCCTGATGGTGAATCCAAATTGATTTGAATTGTTTTTGAGTGTCCTATCTATCATTTTGACTGAGTTTGAGGTGTTCCCATTGGGGTTGTAGAATCTTATTGAGTTTTCCCTATAGTTGGGCATGAAACTCCAATTTTAAGGTTTTGAAGACATAAAAATGTGATTATGGCCCATTCCACTGACTGTAACTCTTGTAGCTGAAATTAATGGGACCAAGATGGTAGGATTTAGTTGATTGAATGGTTTTATGAGTAGGGGAGGTCATTTGAGGGTTTGCGCATGATGCCCTAGTTGTCAAAATGATGTGTTTTGAGTGAAAATTGGAAGTTAAGAGTAGGAAATGGTTGAAAAATCTTGGGGAAACATTTGGTGAGGGTTGATTAAGCAAAGGAAGAAATATTTGAGGGTTTTGGAGGAATTGAAACTATGAGGAAAGGTCTGGAGGTGATATTTTCAGTAAACCCCCTTGTAACTTGCTAAAAATGAGGGTTTTGGGTTTTGAGGTGTTAATGGGTGTTTCTCTAAAATAAAGTTATTGATTTGGAGGTTTTATGGACTGGTAAATGGCTATCTATAGGTATTTTTGGTTGGTAGATTGTTTAGAGGAGATTTGCTTTGTAAATTAGGCCTATTTGGCTTAAGGGGACAGTGTCAAAGCATCAATTTGAGGGATTTGTTTCAATAGAGTTATATGAGATTTTGAGATATATTTTGGTATACATTAAAGGGTGTTTGAAAATATAATTGGTTAATGGGTTTGAGAGTGGAGTTGTGAGATAGGGCCAAAAAACTAGGTCTACAGACCTTCAAGGCAAGTAGTGAATTTTTTTATTTAAATCAACCTTATTAGGGTTTGGTGGATTAAAGGATTGTTGAAACTAGTTGAAATTGTGTTTGTTGATTAATTTCCTCCTACTTTTCATCAGTGAAGGATTTGGTCCTATGGGTCATTCCATTGTGGGGGGGTTGTCCTCTTTTATGCTATTAGAGCTTCTTATGTAGGGCTTCGCTCCGTCATTGCCGTTTTACTATGGTAGTCCTATCATGGATTTCCCACAAGATTTCCCCATGTGGCCTTGTCTCCTGTTGAGCTTGAATGGTACAAATTGCTTTCAAAGAACCTCTGGGCAAGCATATTAATATTTTAAGGTGGTGCCATAATCTAGGCCCGCAAAATTTGATGAGGTTGGAACAATGAGCGAGAATGCATCATTTGATCTTTCAAAGGACTCATAATAGTTTCTTATTAGGGGGTCGCTTATGGCAGACGTCTATGCTCTATGTGTAATCCTTCTCGTGTCCTTGTGAACTGTCAATGACACTCTATGTAGGACGTTTCCATCATAGCTTCCTTGACATAAACTGAACCAACAACAGCCTTGTGATAGAATCCTGTCGAGGATGTTACTCTTAAAGATGTGGTGGTCGATGATCAAAGAATCTTTCAATATCATTGTTGAATGAGTGAATTAATGAGTGGCATGAGTTCCTAGGTCATACACTATGAACCATAACGTGAAACATGGCTTATAAGTGACTTCTCATTCAGGGCACTACAATGGAATGTGAGCGAATCAGGTAATTTTGTGAATAATATTCACACTGGCTGTCTTTAGCATGGTGAGCCCCAAATATTCTATGTCTCATTCCCACATGAGTGTATCCTCTATTTGTTCCTTCATGCTAGATCAACCACAGTATAGTTAAGGGCAAGATATTTAATCATTTTTGTGCTTACTACAGATTCTTCTTGGATACCAATAGGGACCATGGCATTAAGGTGGGAGGTATCGATTGTGGATTGATGAGATGTTATGATAAATATTTCATGGTATGAGTTAAGATAGATGAAGCTCTAGTGCAGAAGTCCTTTAATGCAATGTCATTTTTTTTTGGCAAACACTCGAGCGGCTTTCATGAATTTATTCTCAGTGTTTCATCTTTGTGGAAACTTGCAAGGTAGGTGTCATGATTCCTTGTGTTGTGCCATACGACATCCATGCTTAGGCTCCCCACACATTATCCTCTACATGGTGTGACCATGCCTTGTTCCCACAAAAGGAGTGGCAGTCTGATCATTGTTGACTAAGGGATTGCCAATGGTGTCTATTGAATAGGTTTATTTTCATCATTGAGGATTCTTAGATGACGCCACTTTCAAGATAAAACCAACACTCACAGAACATTTTGGAAGAAAGGAAGACAATTGAACATGTTGACGACCCTTTAGATGTGATGTTTTGATAGTGTGCTATGATATATTTTGATGTAGGGTTGGTGATAATACCCTGTCGTCCCTCACCCTGTCAGTGTCATCTCAAAGAACAACTTTAGATTAAAGGGATTAGTAGAGGGGCGTGAATACATTGTGAGTGTGGTGATTCTTGTTAGATCTTGATGAAGGTTTCTTTGAACAAGGCACGATTTGAGATGGATCCAGAAATATTATAAACACTTGGAGGGAATGAAAAGTGAATACAAGGGTATTCACCAATAAATTTACTTTGAACGCAACAATTACTCGCTAATTACCCACGATGAGATAAATGGCACATTTTAATATGATCACATTTCAATTGATGACCTTCCCCATCACGTATCTCTGTAGGACATGCAGGAGTGATGTCGATTCTAGGGGAGGTGACCTCTCTGCATTATAAAATAAGCATGTAATCCTTGAGGATAATGATGCAAATGATTTTTATAAGATGCCGCCATCATAGCGTTGTGCTTCCACATGGTCCCTACTTTATTATGCACCGTCATCGCCCTCTTGGTGGCTTCATCAACTTAGTAAAGTGATATAATGGTATATGCCATCGGGTAAGTAGCAAAATAGATCCTATCAAAGTGCATATAAAAGTGACGAAAGGCAGGGATTAGAGGGTTCCCTAGATGAGAAGGAGAACAACCATAGTGGGTCTGTAGGTTCCTTAAGCTGTTGGGGAATGAGAAGGAGGTATATGATAGCTAGTAGCAAACTCACGTTGACGCATAGAGGAATTTAGAAGAGAATCTCCAACAACTAATTAATAGGGAACAACAGGTAGTCACAAAGGAGGATCAAATGCAAGATTTTTTTAAATGACTTCTTGATGTGTTAGGAAATAATTCAGATAAACTATGGAAAACTCAAAGTGAACTGAAACAAATGCAATACGAGTATTGTAAATCAAAGGTAGATGAAATAGAAGTTCAAATGCATGAATTGAGGGCTAGCAAGAATGAAAGCGAAAGGGATGCCAACCTATTAGAGGCTATTTAAACCTTGGGGTGTCTCTTTCCCGGTGAGTATGGTTGAATAATGGACCTTTGAAGGCCTACATGGAGAGTACAATCTTTCAATTACCATTGCGATGGATAAGTACATGGACATGTAGTTAAGATCGTTGACTGTGAGTGATACTGTGAGTTGAGACCAAGAGGATAACCTATATGATTTATAATATTGCATGTGCTTGTATTGGAGTAGTAAGTTGGTGGACCCTCAATAGGTTAAGAAAGGTTGAAGACTTCTCTTTTCTTTGGTTTCACTTCTCTCCTTGCTATAGTGCGAATGTTGCTTCCCTCTTCACCGTCCACAACGGCATTCCTCAATGCCCCCTCCATGTGATAGTTTACATGAGGCATAGAGGCATGGTGCGCCCACATTATTTCCGCGTGGGGCATTCCTACTCACCTCTGGACAATGCCTTCCCTCAAGGAATCAAATAATATGCAACCATGCAAGAAATCGGTTTACCAATTCGAATCTCCTATGATTTTGATGTGGTCATCAGTCTTAGGTAACACTCAGGTGTCTAGTTTACAACTTAGACCAAAGAATGAAAGGTGTCACTATTATAAGAAATGGAGTGGTTGCCTACTATTCAATGTGATAAATCTAATTTTAAAGGGGAAGGGGAATTTCATAATTGATGAGCTTTCATTTATAAATATTAATATAAAGGCCTTGGGATAGTATGAAAATGGAGATTTTATTTAATGGGGGGGAATTGAAACCTTTTAATGGGTTTTATTATTTTAATGAATACTCATTTACTATTTTTCATATTGCGTGCAGGTATTTTCTTTGCAGGGAGGAAATGTTCACAAGCCTTCAAAGATACTTACTAAAGGGAGGAGCCTACTAATGGAATGAGTCCAAGGAAGTGCTTTCACTTGAAAGTGCATAAAGAACCATGTTAGGTGATGAGTCTAGTTTATGGACTAATTTTGGGTAGAATTTATAATTTAGTTGTTGAAGTTATCATGGACTTTGATTATTGTTATTTTTATGATATTTCCTCAAGACTATAGACATTGGGCCTAATCCTATTTCTACAAATCTTTAATGATATTGGCATGTTATATGGACTATCTATATTAATCTACATGTGGTTAATAAATGTTCTTTAAGGTGGTTATAGATTCCCAATTATTGTGCATAGTAACATTGTCATGCAAATAACTTGAGGATGCTAAATTTAGAAAGACAACACTAGCTGGGCATGCACCATAACGGCTAGCAAGGGAATCATTCAAAGGTCAAAGGAGGTTGATGATAGGAGATACCCCATGAAAATAGAATGTAACTACCTTGTATTGGTCTTTATTGATGTTGAGCAAATGTTTGTGTTACTGCAGTGCTAAATCTGTGTGTGGACATGCATGTTTGACTAGATTCCATGCATGTGTAACGGCTGCTCCACTTTCTCTATTTTCCCTAAATGGAATCCTCCTAGTACATGGAGTTGACCACCCTACTTAGTTGATAGTATAAATATTAGATGCTCCTTCTTTGGAGGTTGGATGATCTGATATTGTACTTGCACTCTTAAGTTTTCAGTAATATAGTTATGCTACTCTTTTGTATTCATGATTCTAGTGAATAAAAGTAAGTTCTAAGTTGGCGCATCTGAGTTTTCATTAATTTAGAGGATACTTATCCAAGGGGGGCCACTTGGTGAGTAATTCATCCTTTAGTTTAGTATTAGTTTAATATTATTTTTTGTTTAGTAATTAGATTAGCTATCTAGTGTTGATTGTTCCTGCAACCACTAGAATTCCATTCTATGACTATTCCTGCAACCAAAGTAGACAGATTAGTTTCCTATTTGTTGCTCAAATTTCCATTTCCGTCTTGTATCTTAGCTTGGTGTAGTTGTTGGTTGATGTTCAGTACTTATGTTATTCCTTTCTAAGCACTTTACTTTCAGCATTGTGTCTTTCTTAGCTGTAGAATGAAAATGGCTACTTTGGGTTCCTGGTGCACATTTTGTGCTAACCCATTTCAAGTTCACATCCTTGGGTTGACAAGTTAAATGCACCTTCTTGATTATTGAAATAGTTGTTTAGGTTAGATGTCCAATCTCTGAATCATGATTGTAAAGTCCTCATTCTTAAATCATTGTAGGAGGCCAATATTTTTGGTGATGTTGTTGGGGATGGTGTCAAACTAGGAATTTCTTTGGATTCATTGATAGTTTTCTTGTTGTAGTATTTCTGAAAATCATTCTTAGCATACCCCTCATTTAGGAAGTAATGAACCCCCTTATTCTTTACCAATTCTTTGTGTTAGTTAGCTGATAGTGAGTTGATACTGCATGCATAGACGAAGGAGAAGAGATGCTTGTGGGAGATTCCTTCCTAATAATCCTGATCCATTCTAGCTAGAAGAGCTTCCAAATTTGCTAAGGAATGAAGAAGAAGAAGAAGAGACAAACCCCTTTGCTGATACATTTCCTGATTGGACCAGATCTAAAGCTTCCTCTGAAGACCAAAATCAGTTTGAGAATCCCTTTGCTTGGGAAATCCGTCAAGCATGCATGGGTAGCGCAAATAGAAACAAACCTAACCAACTAGCTTTTCCTTTCCTCATTTCCCATCAGAATGAAGTTGATAATCTCAAGAATATCCTTTCTTCATCCCTTCCAAAGTTTTATGGACTTGTTATAGAAGACCCTGAAACCTTCTTTTTCAAGTTTTATATACTCTGTAGGAGTTATGACTATACCATTGATGCCCATAGGATTAATCTATTTCCTACCACTCCAAAAAAAGCTACATTAAGATGGTTCATGAGCCTAGGCAGAGATACTATGGAAACTTGGGAGGACATGAAGACAAAGTTCCTTGAGAAGTACAAGGAATATTGCAGGGGCAATGACATGAGAGGAGATGACATTTTTAGGATGCAACAAAAGGAAGATGAGAGCCTGGAGGATTACATTTCAAGGCTTTTGTTTTTCTTACAGAAATCTCCACACCATACCCTCAATGAAGAATCACAAAAGTTTCTTTTCTTAAGAGGAATTAATGAGAACTACACTGATGACTTGGACCTAATGGAAGGAGGAGATATCAGCCAAGTTCCTTGGGAAGACATCAATAAAATATGCCAGAACTATTCCATGACAACTTCAAAGAAATGGAGAGCTTACCAATCCTCTATGGGTAAGTCATCTACCAATGGAATTTCAAGGATGGAGATGACACACTTGTTGGCATATTTCAAGCAAGACATCATAAATAGTCTAGTTACTCAGCTCAATACACTTCAGACCAAGAAGAAATAAGAGGAGGTAGAGGGAATCTTGATAGAGTATTGCCCCCATTGCAGACAAAAGAAGAGGGACTGTCGATGCAAGATGGTAGCTAATATTGAAAGTAAGAAGATTCCACCTGAGTTCAAACCAATCTAGATTGAAGAAGACCAAGTCTACTATGTTGCACAAAGGAAGCCTTGGGCTCTAAGACAAGGTATGCCACTAGATCCACTATCTTATGTTGGGCCGCATTTTCATTGTTATTCATCTGGTAACTAGTGGTAGCCTCCATATCCATCTAGCTATGGAGGATATCCACCACGACCTTGGGGTAACCCTCCAAATGCTTGGCCCAGTCATCAAAACTCTCCACCCAAGTGGCAACAACCTCAGGGGAATTGGCAAGAATATCAAGGGCATTGGTAGCCACCTCCAGGAAATTGGCAGCAGACAAATCAATGGAGGGGAGGACAACAATAGCTAACCTAGCCAAATAGTTACATGCAACCACCTTCTCAACCCTAGTATCCTACTATAATGACTCCCCCTACTAATCCAAGCTCAAATCCACCTAAACCTACCCAGCTACCAGCTCAACCCAAACTCAATCCAAATAACAAACCATAGGAGCAACTTATATAATCTATTGATTCAAATCAATTTCCTGCATATGTTGTGTGTAAGTGACATCCACTTGCATTAAGGAACTACTTACCAGCCCCTTCCAAGCCCATTATCACTGAGCTTCCTTTGGAAGAGGAAGAGGAACCTCTAAATGATCCCATTTAGCCAAGTGCACCTAAAAATACTGAACCAGTCCTAGCTAAGCAGACTGAACAAGCACCACCATTTCCTCAGAGATTAGAATTTTTTGAGAAAAAAGAAGAAAAAGATGACACTACCTTTGAAATCTTGGATCAGTTGAAGTATATATGTGTCCAAATACCTCTATTTCAGGCCATAAAGGATGTCCCAATCTATGGAAAGGAAATCAAAGAAGCTTGCCTCAAGAAGCCAGGAAGGAAAAAGAAAGACCCAACTATAGTTCATGTGGTGGTGTGCCCTAGAAAATTGAACCCTTTGCTTGACATGGGATTAATTCATAATAATCAGACTTAATGAGGTCTTAATCTAGTGTTGTGAGACATTTCATGTGTCCACAGTAGGTCTTTGATCCTTTCAAATCAAATAGCATGCTTTCAATGATGTTTTGTAAAGGTGTTGTAAAGTCTTGTAAGATACTTTCATGCTTTTCTAGACTTAATAAACCTATTTCTCGCTAATTCAACATTATAAAATGTGTTTAATAACATTATTACATCAATCTAGAAGGTTCTTAATATAAACTTAATGACAAAATAGTGTTGTAGTGTGATTTACACATTCACATTGGTTTTTGTGCCCTTCTAGGCTATGTGGACCTAATTTTAGTGTTGTAAAGTGTATTTAATCACAATTTCACATTGATTTATGTGCCCCAAGCCCTATTCAAAATTTACATCATCACTAATAGTCCCCTATCAACCCATATTGTGCATTATGAGGCTTTAATTAATCAAATACCTGACAAGATGGCATTTTAAACCTTATTTCTTGATTCCTTGGCTTCTTAGGTGTTAGAATGGCCCTTGTAGGACCCATTCGCCATGCATAGTGAATCATTCCCATCTAGGTGGGACCCATTTTCCATGTGTGGTGAATGATTCCTATCTAGCCCCTATTTTGACCCTTGAGCGAGAAAAAGTGAAATTTAAAGTTTATTTTCACTCCATGTCGGCCTGTGATGAGGTATAATTGGGTACTAAGGCACAATTGTCTATAAATAAATTTTTTTATCCTCATTTTACATACAATAACATCTAAAAGCTCATTATTACATCTTTCATCTTGAATTCAACATCTATTTTCTCATCCAAGTCAAGCAACTTAGGGTTTCTCCATTAGAAGTCTTCAAATTAGCTTTCTAAAGCATTCAAGGGCTAATTCTACATGTATTGCTACATACTTACAAGATCAATCATCATTTCAAGGTAATCAACTCCATTATTCCATGCTTCATTTCTTTTATCATTTTGATTTAATTACCTAAACAAGGTTTGACCAAGGCAAACCCCCATGCCTTAACAATCAACATTTCTTCTTTTCTTATTGTGTGTTTGCAGATTTAGGTCCTTTGGAATCTTGAAAATCATTTAAGATCAATTTTCAAATTCATTCAAGTCCTCTTTTCATTATTCAAGTCAAAATATCAACAAAAAGTCATTTTTGGACCCGATTCTAGGAATTTCAGAAGCAAAGACCTATAGGAGACATAATTTCAGATCTAACTCCACAGAATCTTCCTCTAATTTTATATATTTGAATAGGTTGACTAATTTTCAACCCATGGAAAATGAGTCCCACCTATAGGCCTAAATATTGATTTTCTCATATTTTAGCTCCTGACAATCAGAAACAAGTTTTCATAACATTTCATCAGAAATAGGACTAATTCGAAATGCATGGAAAATCAATCCTAGTGGCCATTAAAAAAAGTTTTTAAGAAATTCTAGAATATTCCAATGACATCAGTTTTCCTCCAGGTGTACTCTATTTGATTTCATTAATTTATATTTTCAGTTGCTTAAAGTTTCTAGTTCATTGTTGCATAACACAATGTGTTTTCAAACATTATCTAAATTGCACTTTTGCATTCATTTTTAGTCATTTAGATTAGTCCATTGCATTTAGTTAACCTCATTTACTACATATTGTATTGCACACATCCTAATTTTTGTGTTACACGAGCATTTTTGGATCTAATCTCTCTCCTTTTAGGTGAAAAACCCTATAAGAGTTAGAGAGTCCATTGGGTCAAAAAATCTATCACATTTTGGTGAACCCAACTTTTCAAATGCTTCTATTTTGTGATTTGGTGTCTTTTATTATATATCTAGGCTTGCATTGAGCTTGCATTAGGATTTTCATGATTCGTTCTCATACTAGGTGTTAAATTTTGCATTCATAAGAAGTGAATTTTTCATTTAGGTCTATCTGTTAGCTCTCAGAATTCCTAAAAATCAGTCTGAACTTTCTGAAAAGTTTGAAAAAAGTCCATATTGGGACTCTTTCACCACCTTGGGCGAATCAATCCCTTCTGACACCTAAAACAACACTTTACAGAATTCAAAACCTTGGTTTTAGGCTTCTATTTGGTGCCTTAACCTATATATATCAATTAGTTACATTTCTATAGCATGCACTTCATGAAATTTAGCATTAATTAGCTTATCTCATGCATAGTTTCACTTTCAAGTTTGCATTCTCATCTTGTTATATCTTATAATCAGTCAATTGTCACCTTTGAATTCTGAAACATTATTCTTCATTTGCATCTTTGATTTCACATTGTTACCTTTCAAGTTTGTAGATTAATCATTGCATAATGTTTTCATTACAAAATTCTATAGTTCTCATCTTGCATGTTCTCTTTTTAGATATCATTACATGTTGTAAGAAAATTTTGTTCAAGGCATATGAATATGAAATCCTTTCACCTTTCTTTTTGTTCATCATAGACCCCTCTCCTAGTTTACCTTTGATGGATGATGTTAGTTTAGCGAAAGAAACCTTGGATAATCATAAAACATGCATTTTTCCTTCTCATATTATCTCTCACATTTATGAAGCCAATATTTTAGTGTTAGAAGAACCAATTGATGAGAGTTGTGACAATTTGAGTTGTTTCTCTCCTCTTACCTCTCCTATTAGACATGACATTACTAGAGAAGAGGACTTCACATTAAGCAATCATGATGATTAAACAAAACAACTTGATGATGAGACCATATATTCCTCTCCCAACTTCTCCTCTACTTGTAAGAATGTTTGTGAGGAGGATATGTTGACATTTAAGACCTATGACAAACATCTTTATGCTCCTATACCTCCTATTTTGGACGATATTAGGGAACAAAGCAATGAAGTCATATATGATCATGATAACCCCATTTTTTCTTCTCCTAGTAGCTCTCCTAGTTGTGAAGAAGATACTATGTTGTTAGAGAACATATCCAATGAGAGTTATGAGAACCTTAGTTATCTCCTTTCACTTACAAAAAAAATTATTGAGCAAATCACTTCAATCCTTGATTCTCCTCATACTTGTGATGAAACTACTTTGCAAATTTCAACCTTCGATCAACATATTACAAGTTCTCCTAGTAGGGTAGATAATATGGAACAAGAGAATGAGACATTGAAAACACCAAATGATTGCATACAGTCTTCCCCTACTCAAACAAATTCAATCCTCCACACCTCCTTTAGTGGAATTGAAGTTCTTTTAGACGAGCCAAACCTTAATTGTCACAAACATGAAGTTTGTTGTTCTCCTACCAACTCTCCTTATATGGAGGATATTATGATTCAAAACAAAGATAATATCCCCTTCAATGACAATGAAAAATCTCATTTGATAAGGGATGTTAACAATATTCAACCTAAAATTATCCCTTACCCACCTTTGCATCCACTTCATCCTTCCAATAAACCTAAACTTATCATTTACCCACCCTCACATCCCCTTCATCCCTCTAATGTATCGTATAAAACTAGCACTGATACTGTTGCTCATACATATAACACCTAAAACAACATGCACCTGCCGCAACCAATTCCACCATCCTTACCTTTACCTAATCTGCCTAGTGCTCCTTGCTACACCTCGCAAACAAAGTTGTATGATCTTATTGAACAATGAGAGAATACTCCTGCAAAAATTTCCCTTTGGGATTTACTTCAGACCTCACCAACTTACAACAATATTCTTCAAACAACCTTACAACAAATTGTGGTTCCTGCTGGTACAACTTCAAATGATGTGGCAACTTTAATTCATAAACCGAATCCAACAAATCTTGACATTAATCTTCATCAACATGAGCTCCCTTCTTTGGAGTTACGAAAACAAAGTGAGGCTTTCATGATTATTACTCAATACAAATGGATAGGCATAAAAATGACTCTTATCGACAATGGTCCTGCTCTTAACATGTGTTGTGTGAGTCTCCTTGATCACTTAGAAGTTGATAGATCACAAGTCATACATGATTCTATCTCTATTCTAGGATTTGATAATACAACAAAGCAACTGCTCAGTGTAATCACTTTGCCTATTACAGTTGGGGTGGTTACTTTGCAAACTCCTATTCATGTCATTTCTTATGATATTTCATACAACCTTCTTCTCTATAGACCATTGATTCATGAGATGAATGAAATACCTTCAACCCTTCACCGTATAATGAAATATGTCTATAACAATAAAATTTATCAATTTGAAGTAGATCCTGAGCCTGAGAGTTGCTTGAACCTTGAAAAAGGGGTTACAAGTCCTCTAAACACATTTATTCCCACCAACATAGAAATTTAACATAAAACTAAGGAATGGAAATCTAAATTCTTTGGTGATGATTGGGGATCCTTAGAACTCACACCATCATTTATGGGAGAATACATATTCCCACAAAATAAAAACAAACAACCAGATCAACCAACCATTATGACAACACAAAATTTGAATAATCTTTCACAAGCACCCCCTTCAATCACTTTAGACAATGCCATCAACTCTCCAACAATCCTTGACAAACAAAACAATGAACAACCACTTGATTCCACAACACTGAAAAAGTGTTATGGAAAAGGATATGATTTCATGAAACAACTTGGGTATAATGGAAAAGGTTGTGGTGCTCAAGAGCAAGGTATCTGCAACCCTACACAACTTAACACACAAAATATAACTCATGGTCTTGGGTATTTTCCTTCACTCAACATCAATACTATCACAAAATATTTTTCCAAGGTTCACCCTTATCCACATCAATAACCTTAGTTGCTACTCCTTTCCATGTAATAGTTGTAGGATAATCAAATTCTCACTATTGCATGTCTTGCATCCATCACAAGGGGAATCATACCATCATCCACTTTAGGCTTACTCTTTTCCTACACTAAGTGGGGGCCAAAGAGATAGGTAGCCTTATTCTCGTATGTCACTTGTTGTTTTCTCTTTTGTCTTCTTGTTAACCTTTCATGAACATATAAAGAGAAAGCTTGAGATGTGGATGACATGTCTTAAGACTGACTCGCATGTGACATACTACCTTTCTTTGATTTTCATTTTCCTTGACATGACACAACCTACTTTGAAACATATGACTTGGAATAGAGCTTTCCAAGTTGTCTCTCATGTCTTGTTTTATTTTCTTCTCTACTTTCAAGTAATTTCTTACAGAATGATGTGTAGCAATTCCTTTAAAGTGGGGGGCATACAATACCATAATTCATTTGCATTCATGCTTCTTAGTGTAGCCTTGTCATTTACGTGATGTGTTTTTCACTTTGTTGATGACATTGGGTATGATGTCCTTCATAAGTTTTATATTTCTAAGCATATTACATTCCTCTTGGTGGCCTAATGTGACACACTACATCCCTTAAGTTGTGAATATACTATTCTTTGATTGGTCCTCTCTTGGAGACATTAGACACAATGTTCCCTAAGTGATTGACCTTGCATAAACTGAACAAGACTCCTTTGAACATCCTTTCAAATTTTACATTTCACATTTTGCATTTCTTTGTGCCACCTTGCATAACACAACTTGCATGATTGTGGTACTTTTTCTTTTTTCTCATGACATTTTTCTTTGTGGTGCCTTGTTAAAGTTATCAGGTGGTATAGTTTTAACATGGTTGAGCAGGAAGCCCAACTAGTGGCATGACTTTTCCCCATAGCTACTTTTTTGTTTGTGAGTGCATACCACCTAGCGTATGTTTCTCACCTTTCAGGATTTCTCACCCCGCGGAAAACTAGTTCTATGGCCCCAGTGTGAGTATATAGTTTGGCCTTTCTCACCCGATAGACAACAAAGAAGTTTCATCGACCTAGAGTGAGTACATCTACCTTATCTTTCATTCTCTTCATTCTTTCCATTGCATAATTTTGTATCTTGGGGGCTTGAATTAGGATCAAGGATCCTAGGGGCTTGGTCACCTCCTTTGTTCTTTTTCATTCATTGTTATCTACGTCTGTACATGAGGATTTCTCTTGAATGTCTACTTTAGTGTGAGTTTGAAGTAAGTTCATCATCTCACTATAGTGGGGGCTAAATGGGCCATAGAAAATTGGACCCTTTTCTTGAAATGGGATTAATTCATGATAATCAGACTTAATGAGGTCTTAATATAGTGTTATGAGACATTTCATGTGTCCACACTAGGTCTTGGACCCTTGCAAATCAAATAACATGCTTTCAATGACATCTTGTAAAGGTGTTGTAAAGTCTTGTAAGATACTTTCATGCTTTTCCAGACTTAATAAACCTATTTCTCCCTAATTCAAAATTATTAAATTTGTTTAATAACATTATTACATCAATCTAGAAGGTCCTTAATATAAACTTAATGACAAACTAGTGTTGTAGTGTGATTTACACATTCACATTGGTTTTTGTGCCCTTCTAGGCTATGTGGACCTAATTTTAGTGTTGTAAAGTGTATTTAATCACACTTTCACATTGATTTATGTGTCCCAAGCCCTATTTAACATTTACATAATCATTAATAGTCCCCTATCAACCCATATTGTGCATCTCAAGGCTTTAATTGATCAAATACCCAACAAGATGGCATTTTAAACCTTATTTCCTAATTCCTTGGCTTCTTAGGTGCCAAGATGGTCCTTATGGGACACATTCCCCATTAATGGTGAATCAGTCCCATCTAGGTGGGATCCATTCACCATGTGTGGTGAATGACTCCTATTTGGCCCCTATTTTGACCCTTGAGTGGGAAAAAGTGAAATTTAAAGTTTATTTTCACTCCATGTTGGCTTGTGATGAGGTATAATTGGGTACTAAGGCACAATTGTCTATAAATAAGTGTTTTTATCCTCATTTTACATACAAAAACATCTAACAACTCATTATTACATCTTTCATCTTGAATTCAACATCTAGTTTCTCATCCAAGTCAAGCAACTTAGGGTTTCTCCATTAGAAGTCTTCAAGTTAGCTTTCTAAAGCATTCAAGGGATGATTCTACATGTATTTCTGTAGACTTACAAGATAAATCATCATTTCAAGGTAATAAATTCCATTATTTCATGATTCATTCATTTCTTTCATCATTTTGGTTTAATTACCTAAACGAGGTTTGACCAAGGAAAACCCCCATGCCTTACCAATCAACATTTCTTCTTTTCATCTTGTGTGTTTGCAGATTTATGTACTTTGGAAGCTTGAGAATCATTAAAGATCAAGTTACAAAGTCATTCAAGTCCTCTCTTCATCATTCAAATCAAAATATCAACAAAAAGTCATTTTCGGACCCAAATCTGGCAGTTTCAGAAGTGGAGACCTATAGGAGATAGAATTGCAGATCTAACTCCAATAAGTCTTCCTCTAATTTTCTAGATTTATATAGGTGGACTGATTCACCACCCATGGTGATTGAGTCCCACCTGTAGGCCTAAAATTTGGATTTTCTCATATTTGAGCTCCTGACAGTCAGAAATAGGTTTCTGAAACATTTCATCAGAAACAAAACTAATTTGCCATGCATGGTGAATCAGTCCCAGTGGCCATTAACAAAAGTTTCTAAGACATTCCAAAATATTCCAGTGACATCATTCTGCCTCTAGGTGCACTCTGTTTGATTTCATCGAATTTTTTTTCATTTGCTTAAAGTTTCTAGTTCATTGTTGCATAACACCATGTGTTTCAAACATAGTGTAAATTGCACTTTTGCATTTATTTTCAATCATTTAGATTAGTCCATTGCATTTAGTTAACCTCCTTTACTACATATCATATTGAACACATCCTAATTTTAGTGTTAAATAAGCATTTTTGGATCTAATCTCTCTCCTTTTAGGTGAAAAACCCTATAAGAGTTAGAGAGTCCATTGGGTCCAAAAATATATGTCACGGGTGGGACAGTTGGCTGACATCATGCTTGGAAAAGTGACTATCCCCAAGTACAATGAACCAAGTAGTCTTGTAGTAGCAGTTGTTATAAACGAGATCCAAATAAAGAATGCTCTGATTGATTTAGGGGCAACAATAAATGTAATGACTAAAGACATCATGTAGCAACTAAATGTTACAAGCATGAGATCTAATTCTACTGTCCTACAACTCACTGATAGTGCTATTGTTAACCTTGATGGTATAGTGGAGGATCTTATGGTAATTCTAGACTCCTGGGAGTACCCAATAGACTTTATGATTCTTTCTCCTAAAGCCACACTGGGTGGGTATCCCATTATTCTTGGAAGGCCATGGTTAGCAATTGCAGATGCATATATTGGATGTTGGTCAAGAGACATAACCATTTATGATGGGAAGAGCACCAAATTTTTTGTTCTTTATCCTCTTGCTCAGTCATCCTATGATGAAGATAGCCCCATATGACCACATGTTGGTGAAGAGACTGAGGAATTTAATTTTGTGGCACAGCTTATGATGTTGCGCATAAGCTCTTTCATGCAGCTTCAAGATGAAGATGAAGTATTGACTAACATTATTCAGAACCTTTGTGAAGCATCGTCTTCTAATTCTGCTGCTTCAGTCAAGACACTTATGCCTACTCTTCCTACAACCACTGTTTCTACAAACATTCTTCCTGCACCCACTCTTCCTATAGCCACTCTTCCTATAGCTGAACTTCCTATAGCAACAGGTATGTCCCATACATTGCTTCCATATGAACTCAATGTACTATGCATCAATGAAGCAGCCATGATCGAGTTAACTATACAAGTGCAGAAGTCAGAGGGAAAGCATTTGAATGTTAACAACAAACTGAGTGAAGAACCACAGTTGTTATTGACAAACTTATTGAGGACCCACCAACATGCATTTCCATGGGACTATCATGCTATGAATGTAGAAGTTGAAAAATCCAAATTCACAGAACCCGAAGATCACCTGCATGCAAATAATCTGTCATAGAAAGAAGAGATGGAGACAAAAAGGAAAGGGTGATTTTCAAGATTCAAGAGAGATTGCATTAAATGAATTATTAAAATATAATTGATACAAAAGCCTTTAAAAAGGAAAATAATGCACAAACCTAAACCTAACTTGAGAAAAAAGATAGCTCAACTAGATAAGGATAACTAAATGTAACCTAGGAATTAAAATAATTCCTAAGTAAACTTATGAAAGTGTAATTAAATAATTAATTACACCAACAACCCCCCATAAGTGCAAATTAGGGAGAAGATAATTATTCAAATGATGCAAAGATGCAAAAAATGGGTCTCGACAACAAGGCCATGTTAGGTACCCATAAACAAATGAAGAATCTCTCACAAATGGAGAAAAGGAGAAAAACCCTGTGGGAGAAAACTCCTCTCCAAAAGAGAGAAACACAAGACATGAAGAATATCATTGAAGTAGAAGAAGCTACAAACAACTGTTGAAAGATGACTGCTATGGTGCCAAAGAATCTCCTCTAAAGATAGGATGATTAGGATCAAGAAGACTACAATCTACATGAGTTCCCCCAACGACACTACTTGAATTAGATGGAAAACAAAGGAAAACACTTGGAATGAATATACAGATGGCACAAGTACCAATAGTCTAAAGAACACTGATGAACTGAGAATGGAAGATTCCTTCCAAAGTGAAACCAAGGAAGCATTATCATGAACAGTATAATACCCCCATAATGCTAACTGGGAGAGCCTGACAGATCCATTGAAATATTGTGTAACACCCTGTAGTGCATGAAGGAGAAGAAACAACATCTAAAAGTTCACAAGAAAGCACCTATAACTAAAAAAGTGGTGCAAAACAAAGCACACATGCATGAGGCTAGAATCATATGGATCGACTATTGTCGTGGAGGGACACTCACCTGACAAAGGTGTAATGGAAAAAACAAAGGCACTACACAACCCCCCCATGGCACTTTATAATACAATGCGAGTACAAAATATGGTACAACCTTATGTGCAAAATCCCCAAAATACATGTACAATAGTGTGGCACTTTATCTCAGTGTGTTTACCTAGAAGATTGCTTACAAATGATGCTCATAATGTCATAAAAAGACACAAGACTGGAAATACATGAAGAATAGCCAAAAATGAAGCAACCCATGCAAACGAGAAGTTCCCAGAAGCTAAAACATCCAAGTAATTCACCAGAGTGCAAAAACATAAAAAACTGAATAAAATATACCTAGAGTGAAATCTAGAAAAATAGCATGGATGGAACTAAAGGGTTTTGAAAGAAAGTTCCAACATTGCTGAGATCATGAAAAATGGAGAAACTGGTCAAAAGTTACGAGCTTGGGACTGAAAACAACTCCTTTGACTTCAACAAGGTATAAAATGCACCAGAAGCAAGATAAAGTGATGAGACCCACACCACTAGAAATTTGGCGGAACTAGCTTTCCAACGATATCTTGTTTTCCAAAAAATGATATCGTATGCCCAAGTTACGACCTTTGGAAGAAAATAGCTCCAAAGGGGGAAACAAACCAGTGCAACATTAAATTTGATGGTCAAATGACCGTTGCAACAAAATACCGGTCTTAAAGTTGACGGCCAAATGGCCGTCAACGCATTTTCACAACTGGGCTTTTTTTTTTTTTAAATTACATTAATTTCTTTTTATTTTTTTAAAAAAAATCATAAAAAAATGGGCGGCCTGGGCTATACTGCTGCCAGTGGTCAGACCGCCAGATGGTTGTAAGGCTGCCGATGGCTGATGCAGTGATAGGTCGTACGAGGCCCGTAGGCCTACATATGCAAGTACCTACAGGTACGCTGTACCAAGGCCTGAGCAAGCCTTTAAAAGGCTTTTTTATATAAAAACATTTTTTTGTTTTGATTTTTTTCTTAAAAAAAATCAAATTTTCTTACAATATATATATATATATATGTATATATATTCTGAAAAAATAAATTTAGAAAATAATTTTTTTACTAGGGCTGAAATTTTTTTCTTGATTCGCGTGCAGACGACTGTACAGGGTCGTATGGTTAATTTTTTTTTGCCTGAGAAGTCAACTGCTCAGATTTCAACAATTTTACAGTTGATCTTAGGGTTTTTGGCCACTGTGGATGCAATGGTAGGTCTATTTGGCCTCAAAGTGGTCTGAAAAATTAGGCACCCCCTGGATCAAAAGAGACAAGCCCCAAACCCTTGAAGCTCCAAAAATCCTTCAAAACACGAACATGAAGCAGCAGGTTTGGAGCTTTGATACCATGTAGAAGTTGAAAAATTCAATTTCATAGAACCCAAAGATCACCTACATGAAAATAGCCTGTCACAAAAAGAAGAGATGGAGACAAAAAAGCAAGGGTGCTCTACAAGCTTCAAGAGAGATTGCATTAACTGAATTATTAAAATACAATTGATACAAAAGCCTTTAAAAAGGAAAAGCATGCACAAACCTAAACCTAACTTGAGAAAAAACATAGCTCAACTAGATAAGGATAACTAAATGCAACCTAGGAAATAAAATAATGCCTAAGTAAACTTTTGAAAGTGTGATTAAATAATTAATTACACCAAAAATGAAGGGATTGGATCCTAAGCTTTGAACTCACAAAATTTACATCAAAGATGATTGCACGCCAATGAGGCAACCAAAAAGAAGAATTAACCTTGCACTGAGAGAAATTGTAAAAGGGAAACTACAAAAATTGCTAGATGCGGGAATTATCTACCCCATTTCAGATAGCCAGTGGGTGTCTCCATTAGTGATTATGCCCAAGAAAGGAGGCAAATGGTGAGTTTGTGTTGATTACAGGGAACTTAATGCTACCACCATATAGGACCATTTTCCCTTACCTTTCATAGATCAAGTTCTGGACACACTTGCAGGAAAGCAATACTTTTCTTTTCTAGATGGATTTAGTAGCTACAACTAGATCCAAATTGCACTAGAGTTCCAAGAGAATACCACTTTTACTTGTCCATGGGGGACCTATGCCTACTTAGTACTCCCATTTGGCTTATGCAATGCACTTGCAACGTTTTAGAGGGTAGTCGTTAGCATATTGTCGGATATCTATCTTGACTACATGGAAATTTACATGGATGACTTTACTACCGATGGTGTTGATTTCAATCAATCATTGAAAAATATTAGGAGATTCCTGCAAAGATGTGAATAGAATATGTCATTAAATAGTGAAAAGTGCTTCATGATGATGTAGGAAGGTGTAGTCCTTGGCCACTACATCTCCCACAAAGGAATTCAAGTAGATCCTGCAAAGATTGAGGTGATCACAAATCTGTCCACACCTACAAAACAAAAGGATGTTAGGAGTTTCTTGGGTCATGCAGGATATTATAGGAATTTCATCAAGGATTTTAGTAAAATAGTAGTACCATTGTATACTCTTCTCACTAAAGATGTTGAATTCTAGTGGATTGAAGATTGTGACAAGGAATTTTTTTATTTAAAGGTAGCCTTGAATTGTGCTCCTATACTTAACGGACCTAATTGGGAGCTTCCTTTTCACATCCATACAGATGCATCAGATTATGCCATAAGAGAAGTTTTAGGACCAAAAAAGGAGCTATTGAAAATGCCATTTATTTTGTCAACAAAAATTTGCAGGGAGTTGAATTCAACTATACAGTGATAGGGAAAGAAATGTTGGGAGTAATCTATGCCCTGAAAAAATTTAGGCATTACATCACAGGTTACCAAATGTTTATGGACACTGATCATGTAGCCATTAGATATCTCATGAATAAACCTTTGATCTCAGGTAGGCTAGCAAGATGGTTATTGTTGATGTAAGAGTTTGACATAACCATTGTGGAAAAACCAGGGAAGGATAATATTGTTGCAAATTTTATTTTGAGGCTGACTACATCAGGGGATAATCAAGCCATAGATGAATATTTTCCTGATGAGAACCTATTCTCCATCAGTGCACAAATACCCTGGTATGCTGACATAGCTAATTATCTGGTCATAGGTAGAGTTCCTCCTCAGTTCTCTCTAAAAGAGAGAAGGGAACTCATTGAAAAATATCTTTCTTTCTCATGTATTGTTGGATGTTTGTTTTATACTAGACCAGACCATGTCATGAGAAGATGTGTGAGAGAAGATGAGACATATGACATTTTGCATGTATGTCACAATGAACCATGTGCAGGACATTTTGCAGCCAAGAGGACAACAATGAAAATTTTGAACATAGGATATTACTGGCCAACACTCCACAAGGATGTAGGAAGGTATACAAGAAAATGTGACAGATGAAAAAGAATGGGTGGGCCAACCAAATCTGATGAGATGCTACTTTACCCTCAGGTATTAATCACTCCCTTTGACAAGTGGGGATTAGATTTCATAGGACCCATTGACCCTCCATCAAATGGTAAGTCCTATATCCTGGTATGCACTAATTATGTAACAAAGTGGGTAGAAGTTAAGGACATGAAGCATGCAAAAGATAACAAGGTTGCAAAATTTCTTTATGAGGAGATTTTCACAAGGTATGGAGTTCCAAGAGAGATAGTGACTGATCAAGGAGCTCAATTCACATCAACTCTTGTTGTAGCACTAGTTAACAAATACAACATAAGGCACAAGAAGTCTACCCCTTATCACCCCTAGGCCAATGGCTAAGTTGAGGTGACCAATAGAGAAATTGAAGCCATTTTGACCATAACAGTAGCTATCCACAGAAAGGATTGAGCAAACAAATTACTAGAAGTTGTTTGGGCCTATAGGACAACCTGGGAAACAACTATAGGATTCACTCCATTTGAGTTCTTGTATGGAAAAACAACCATGAAGCCCATTGAATTTGAGCATAAGACTCATAGGACTGCAATAGATTTGGGGATGGACATCTCTAAGGAACAAAAAGAGAGAATCATGCAGCTCAATGCTTTGGATGAGATGAGAAAAGAAGCCTTGCATCACATAAAGGTAGTGCAGAATAAAAGAATCAAGTGGCATGAAAAATTTATCACGGACAAGAAATTCCAACCAGGAGATTGGGCCCTACTTTATGACTCAAGATATCAGGACAATACAAAAAAAATGCAGACAAGGTGGCTAGGACCATATGAGGTTGTTGAGGTATTTCCTAATGGTGTTGTACAACTCATTACTATTGACCCAGTTAAATAAGCTGCTTGTTAATGGTCATCACCTCAGATTGTATCACAAGCCAACTTCCAAAGAGGATTTCCTACAGTAATTCATTCAACATGTCACACCTGAGCTTCCTACAAACAAAGGAAGTGAACCTAGTGTCCCTCCTTTTGGATAATTAAGGTATGTACTTGTCATAATAAAGACTTCCACTTTTGTGGGGTCCACTTCTCCACCAATCTGCCCATCCATCTCCGCCTTTCTCTCTCTTCCATCACTTCACTTCATTCCATTCCACCTCATCCCACCTCATCTCCATTAATTGCTCAACTTATTTCCTAAAAAGGTGAATGATACTTTCTCCACAATCTTTGCAATGAATCCTCCACACATTTAGGTATGTGTGCATTAATTGTTATATCTTAATTGTCTTTAAGTGCATTCATTTAATTATTGTACATTAGTATGGATGTTCACCATAGAATTACAATATTCCCTACCCCTATCAAATCATCATCTTGCATGTGAGGAAAAATTCCCAAATTTAGGTTGGGGGGAGGAAAAAGATGTGAATATTTTTCCCATGTGTCAGTCCATGTTGGTCTATGTTAGCAAAATTTAAATTGAACCAATTTGAAATCTGAGTGAGAGGACAACTCGCATGTGTGAAGTGACACCAACTGCTTCCACCATTTCTCCCCATCATAACTTTCATTTATTACTCCTTCTTTACCATTATTGACCCTATCATATCTCAAATTGCAAACAAAATGTAAATTAGAAACGAAAAATTTAGTTGACAATGGCATTGGAAATTTAGGAAGTGTTGTAGGAAGGTGAATTTGGTTTTTAGACGAGAATTGCAGGAAGGAAACCACAAAGTGATTGGCTGATTGCATACAATGGGAGGTGGGTTAATTCAAAATGAACCCACGGTGCATGATGTATTACTATAGGATGCACCCTGCCTGGCTGAATTCAAAAACTGTGGATGGATAGACTACTTCCTGAAGCTGGATGATTTTGATGAAGACATTGCACTAGAGTTTTCCCAAAAAATTTCTAAAGGGAAAGCCATAGTAAAAGTGTTGGAGGTCATAGCGACTGAAGAAAGAATTGCAAAAGTTATAGGGTTGAGAGCCGATGGTGAAAATTACCTTGCTTCCAGAGATGCCAGATCAGCTAGGGCCAAATTTACAAAGCCAGATGACCCTCCATTGAGCATAGATAAAAAAGGGTGCAAAGAGAATGTCTTTTCCCAAGCCATGGAAGAAAATAGCTATTTATGTCATAAAACATATCACCTATGAAGGTCACTAGTCAAATATGCGTTTCGTGCACTTCAAGCTTTTGAATCACATGAGGCACAAAAGGAGGATGAATGTGTGAATTTTTTTATAAAACCTTCTTTCAGTCATGGTGGTCAAGACTCAAAAGGGTAGGGACAATTCTATTTCCCACCATTGTCTGATTAAATTGTTAGTTGAGAAGTCTTTGCATGATGTGTCTAGAATGACCTAGGAGGAATTCATAAAAAATGATCAAATTAGACCCGGGCATTGCAACCTATGGTTTTACCTCAACCTCCTAGGTCTAGTAGGAGATTGAGCATGGCTGAAGCCACTCTTGGTGCTTCAACCTCTGGCACAGGCCCTAGTGTAAACCCTCATGCAATAGGAGAAACCATAGAAATTAGTTCTTTTGAAACAGAGCACTCAGAAAAAGAAATCTCTTCCTTAGATTCTGATGACTGTTAAAAACCAAGATCAGCTTGCAAACCAGAAAAATGACCTTCCACAGAAGAGAAAAATGAAAAAGAAGAGATTTGCATAAAAACATGCAAAATGATATATTCGAAGTACCAAATAATACAAGAGATAATTTGCTTTATAAAAGCAAAGATGACTAAACCTAATCTTATCTTGAGCAACAATATAGCTCAAAAGATAAAGATAAGATCCTATAACTTAGGAATTAAATATGCCTAAGTAAACTTATGCTAATTTGTAATTAATAATTAATTATACCAACACCCCCCCATAAGTGCAACTTAGGGAGAAGCAAATTATTATGTAAATATGAGTCCCAGCAACAAGGCCTAATCAGGTACTCATGTACAAATGTAAAGAGAGCGAAAACCCAGTGGGAAAAACCCCCCCTTAAGAGAGATGAATTGCTGCGAAGAAGCATTGGAAGAACTTTGATGAAGCAACACAGGAACCCCAAATCTGGCAAGCAAGGAAATATAGTTCTATTTGCAAAATACCAATAGGAATCACAAATGCAACAACAGAACCGATGCCAAGGAACACTAGAAGCTCACATACTGGATCAACCCTAGGATCTATAAGCAACAATAGATGAAAGGATGAATGGACCCATAATGATGACAAATCTGGAAGTTGTGTCTCACAAAGCCAATGCCAAATTGAAACTAAAACTACCCATAGGATGAGTACCATCAATATTCTAGAACATTAACCATAAAAACATGGCCTTCAAATCAGAAAGCTCTAAACCAATGGGGATCAAGAACTGTAAAATCCCAATGTGAAGTGTGAACCAAAGCAAACCAACAATGTGTCTAGCTAAGCAAGAAAGAAGCTAGAAGGAGACAATAGGAAACCAAAAAAACTCATGTGAGTTGTCACCAATCATGAAAGATGGATGCAAGAACCCTCCTTAATGGAACTTTATATCAGTTCGTTATTACAATACCTAATGATTGCATAAGGAGATAATGCAAACCTAGCACACAAAACAAAAACAAATGCATGCAAAAAATAAGTTACACATTTTTTGGAAATGACCTCATATCTGCATAGAGGCCGAAACCAGCTTTCCGACACCGTGAAAATCGTGAAAAACAGATAAGCGAGTCAGAAGATATGTCTCTCAGAGTGAAAAAAGGAAACATCTGGCTTCCATGGTAGTAAAAAGAATAAAAAGGGAAAAACCAGAAAATCACGCCTATACCATTGCATATATCTCGGAAATAGCTTTCCGGTGATATCTTGTTTGCAAAAAAATGATGTCGTATGTGAAAGTTATGTGCGTTTTCGTGAAAGTGCTCAAAAAATGTCTAATTCGGCCATCTGTAGCCCTCAGGGGATAAAAAATTTCGGCCCTTGGTCACATGCAGGACTAGGGGCTAGTGGTAAGCTTCTGAGGCAGAGCCCCTAGTCACCCATGTGACCAGGGTTGGGGCTGGAGACCTCTGGCTAGGCGCTAGGCGTGGCCCCTGTTCATCGATAGGACCTAGCGCGAGGCTTAAGAACCCGACAGGGGCTGAAGCGTGGCCCGCAGATCTCCATATGGCTGCGTTGAAAGCCGCGGGGTTTGAGAGTGAGTTCGCGGAGTAGGAGGTGAAGTTGTTGGTGGTGGTGGCCACCTGATGGTGCGGTGGTGGCCACCCAGTGGCGCGGGGGTGACGTGATCGTCCATAATTGGCAGCGCAGAAAAAATTCTGCGTTTTGATTTTTTTAATTATTTTTGAAGTTTTCTCGAATTTTGTGCCTCGTAAACTATGTCTGGGGGCCGTACGGCCCTCAGGTAAAAATTGTTTGTCTCTCTGGACGACTGTGTCCAAATGAGACAAACTTTATATGGAAATAGGGTTTTTGGGCACTATGAATCCAACGGCGAGGTCCGTTTGAGCCCAAAGTGCTCTGAAAATCAGGCAACCCCAAGATCTATTAGAAAAATCACCGATCTTACAACCCTTGCAGATCTGGCAAACGGTGATGAATATGAATAAAATGAAAGCCATTTCTGACTTTTTCCAATGCTCTGAATCCAACGGAAAACTCCAATCTGATCCAAGATGCTGCATAATGATGCTCAAGGATTGAAACCTTCAAGGGACTCCAAACGAGCTCTGCAATGAAATCCTCCAAAAAATCTTAGAAGGGGCTGCGAATCGAGGCTCTGATACCATGTTAAAAACCAAGATCAGATTGCAAACTAGAAAAATGACCTTCCACAGAAGAGAAAAATGAAAAAGTAGAGATTTGCATAAAAGCATGCAAAATGATATATTCGAAGTACCAAATAATACAAGAGATAATTTGCTTTATAAAAGAAAAGATGCCTAAACCTAATCTTATCTTGAGCAACAAGATAGCTCAAAAGATAAAGATAAGATCCTATAACTTAGGAATTAAATATGCCTAAGTAAACTTATGCTAATTTGTAATTAATAATTAATTACACCAACAATGATGACGTTCCACTTGGCATCCTGATGAAAACTAGGGCACAAAGGAAAGAGGAAGAAATGAGGAAAGGAAAAGCCAAAAAGCAGCCAGCAGAAAAAGAGGTGTTAAACTCTAAGAAGAGAAAGGCCGACACTATTCATCCTACAGCCAAAGAAAAACATGAGAGCCATCCTAGAAAATCAAGACCAGCCGGGCCAACCTTTGGTATGCCTTCAAAGGAAAGCCCTAAGTCTAGAGAAATACCACAGGGGGACACAAAAGATCTAATGGGGTAGGAGAATGTTGAGGAAGAAGACATATTTGAGAGGGCAGCAAACATAACATTGGCCAATCTTTCCAACATTGCAGAATAGGTGGAAAACCAAGAGTATGAGGAAAATTAGGATTTCCTAGAGCAAGAGATCCTCCATCAAGAAATCCTACAGCAAGAGATCCTACAGAAAAAGCCAAAATAGAAAAAAGAGTAGCAGTCCCTGCAACAATAATAAGAATTGGGAGAACAATTAGTTCCCCTGCAACCAAAATTGACGGGATAGCCTGAATCCTTGCAGCTAGTACCATGCAAAGAGCAAGCATCAGTGCCAGGTGTGAACCCCTTTCTAAAATTGCATAAATAAAATGAACAAATCACATTCGTAGATCAAAATGAAAGGTTAGCACAAGAGTTCCCCATAAAATCCATCTGCATTGTTAGAAAACAAGGAAAAGGATGATATAATTGAGCAAATACAAACACAAATAACTATCCCTATTCTAAAACAAGACAAACACTTGATCTTATGGGGGGATTGGTGCTATTGTGGAAAATAACCCTTTCCCAACCCCTTTAGATAAGCTAATGTGATGAAACTTCTTTGACGATGGTATGATGGTGGGCAAGATTAGCTCTCAATTGAAGACAGTAACCTTGTATGAGATTGTGGAGGATTTGATCAAAGATGAAGCTTTCATTTATAGATTATTTGGATGAGAGATTGGCCAAATGGATTAATGTGGGATAAAGAATCAAGCCACTGAGATGGAGACACTTGTCATCTTGTGAGTGGTTGATGCATGTGCAAGGTTTGGGAAATGTGACCATGAGAGGGAGATTTCAAATTCAAATTTGGGCAATAAATTTTGAGAGGGGGACAAGAAAATGAGAAATAAATGCAATGTTGGAGGGACAAATCAACTTGTCATATTTTTCAAACTTGAGGGAATATTCCCCATAAATGCCATGTTGAGTGAAAATGATGATTTTAATAAACCAATAAATTTATTTATTTGTGCAAGTGGCATAATCTAGAGAATGCAAGTGGTTAGGATTAGTATTTGATCATTGTTAGGTTAGCTTAATGATGATTGGGTGAGTTTGACTTTCATGACTTAAATATTTGATTTATTTAAATCAGAAAAGGATGAAATATGGATTTGGAGATTTAATTAAATAAAGTTTTGGTTTATTTAATTAAAGAGATGATATTTGATTTATTTGATTAAAAAGGTTGATGATAATGTTTGTTTAATTTTAAATTAATGATCTTAGGAGATGGAAATTAATGGGATTACCTGATGAATGAATGAGAACTTGATTAATTTAATGAGTGGATGCATAATGTTAATTTTGCATGTCTACATTTTGCCCCTCTTTGAACCAATGTACTTGTTGCATTGGTTCAAAGAATAATCTTACTGCGATCAAAATTCAAAAAAATTCTAATTTTTCAAATGCCCCAGCGAAAAGAAGTACACTGGTCGGTGCTGTCATAATAGTGGTTTACAATTCTTGAGAGGAACAAATTTTAGCTGAAATCACATATTTTTAGAAAATATAATGATTTAAGCCTTAAAATGGAACATTTTAAGGATTCCAATTGAAGAGGGTTTGATCAAATCACCTTAGATCAAACCCCCTTGGATAGAACCTCGCTAGTTTTAAACCATACCTATAAATGTGTCTCCTTTACACCTATCAAAATGCTGATAAAATCACTTTTGATTTAACTTTTGGGGGATCAAATGAATTCATTTAAAATTTATTTCAAATGATTATGGTATTCCTTAGAACAAGCTATCCAATGAATATAATTTTAATATGTTTTGGTTTTGTTATGTATTTTTTTTTAAGTTTTATTAAACATAGGTTTTTCATCGAAAATGAATTTCTTTGTTCTTCACATGTGGAAAAATAGAAGATTATCAAAAAAATTTGAAAAATATGAGTGCACCAGATATTGAAGTCCTTGATCCAACAAAAAAAATAATTTTTTTTGACATACCAAAAAAGTTAGCATTATCACATGCATTATGCGGATTGTAATTTGTTTGACTTTGAAACTTGATTAAGGAAAAAATATTCAATAAAAAACTATCTAACCAAGTGGAAGCACTAGATATCATAGTTACAAATCTAAATTTGAAAGAATTAGAATTTTATCCTTCATGGAAAAAAAGTTATGTGTTATACGGTGTGCGTCACTTTTTAAAAATGATGTTTTCTGAAAAAAATCAATTTTCGTGGGAGATGGAAAAAGAAGTGCAACTTGATTCCAAAAATTTTGAAAAAAATATTTCTAGAATCTACAGATAAAATTTGATGAGACTCTAGTTTGCACCATCTTCAAATTCCTCACAGTTTAGCCGCTATAGTTGATCGAATGTGAAGATTCAGTTAAAAATAATAATTTCAGTGTCCAATTTGGCCAAAAATTGTAAACCACTATTATGGGATCACCCTGGTACATTTCCCTCGAGAGATCGAGTGAAAATATTCGATTTGAGGGTCGATCTTGCGATAAAGAGGTTCAAAATGGATGGATGATGATGCAAATGAGATGATTTTAAGATGCTTTGAATAAAAAATCTATCTTATCCTAAACAACTTAAATGATGATTTGATGTATGAGATGGATGATGTGATATGCTTTGATTATGCAATGGATGATTTATGGGATGCTTAGACTAACAGATCTATATTATTATGGCGATATGATGTGATTATTATTTATGCAAATATGATGATTTAGGAGATGCTTAGATTAATAGATCTCTATTATGAGGATGATATGAACACACAATGGATGCATGATGAATGTATTGGTGATGATGATTAACTATTCATGCTATGATGTTAGTGCAGAAAATGAAGAAATTAGATGATGACAAGAGGATCCAACAAGCCAACATTATGAGAGATGATGATGAGAAATGATGATTTTCTTTATCAAGGATTGGGATTTTAAAAAGAGTCACTTACCTTATGTTTGATAACACGCATAAGTACGATTCATCAAGGTATAAAGGACCAGGATGGCGTTGTACTTAGTGTGATGGACTTTGACTCGAAAAATAGATAGGAGTATCATGTTCACACCTGACATACGAAAACCTTGCTAGGATGCACTTTAGAAGTTTCAAACATCTCAAACCAAAACACGGAAAGGTATAACCAATCAATGCAATAGTCAACAAGATGTCCAAAAAACTACTCTATACATATCTAACAAAGCAAGTATTCACCAAGTTATTTTACAAGAATGTCCAACAAGCATAGCAGACAAAAGGAAAATCATCATTGCCCCATTCCTATCTCTCTAAATCCTTCGTTTGGATATCATCGAGAGATCCTTAGACTGAGCACAATGAGATAAGTCACAAGCCAAAGATAAAGCACACAAACAAGTTGATGTTCTTCAATACCGCTAACCATAAAGGAATGTGTTTTTTAAGGATAAGAATCGAACTTATTGCCAAAAGATAATGCTCATTGTAGGAAGGATACATCCTAGGACATGTTAGTGGATGGCGGCATGTCATTTCATTTATCCAAAGTGTTCTTTCTAATAAATAATGCCCCTTATAGGAAGGTTTCATCTAAGGACATGACATTATCAGATGATTGATATGGGATTATTTGGATGATGGACTATCGACACAAAGAATTGACCAACTTGTTTACGTACTGACTTAGACTTGAGACTTGACGCTTTTGAGTTTTCACATTTTTAAGCTGCTAGACTTGTTTCTAGTTGTTTCACCAAAGGTTGAGGATGACGATCAGTTTATTGTGAGTGGTGTTTATTGTGGGTGCAAGCGAGATGAGGTGGATGGATTTTTTCAAATATTTGGATGTTTTTGGTATTTTGCAATGTTTTTTGAGGCTGTTTTTGGTATTTTTCAAGGTTTTACAAATGTTTTGATTTTTGATTTTTCAAATGTTTTTGGGATTTTCTGAGATTTTGACCAAGAAACTAACCTAAAGACCTATCCTAGGGGCCTTGGGGGCTGATCAAATAGATTAGCCTTGCCTATGTTATAAACGCAGAGACCACATAGTTCGACTGATGACTTGACCGATTTATAGATGACGATATACATGATGAGATGCCAGTTTATTATGATGGACTCCTAAAGGACTGACCTAAATGTCTCGGGGGATGATCAAAGATCAACCTTGCCTACATTCAAGCTCAGAGACAATGTAGTTTGGATACCATGTTTTTGATATTTTTTTGGCTTTTATGAATTTTTTGGATTTTCCGCATGATTTTGATGATTTGGATATGGACATGTGTGAAGATATCATTTCTCCGTTTGGGATTTTGTTGAAGACCAAGCTAAGGTTGATTGATTGAATTGATGGATTGATAATGACAACATTGTTGAGGATGCACAACAATGCAAGGATAGTGTTAAGCAACACAAGGATTGGGATGGATATCCCAAGATGATGATGGATTGATAACATTGTTGAGGATACATAACAATGCAAGGATTTGATTGATCAGGATTGATGACGATAACATTATTGAGGATGCACAATAATGCAAGGATTGATTGATCAGGATTTTGGAAGCTTGGTTTTGGAACAAAATTTTTTTGAATGATTTGATGTGATGTTTGAAGGGTGTGTTAGATGCAACTGATATTGATTGTTTGGATTGATGTTCGACAAAAGATGAAGACTGATAAGGAATGTCTTCTCATCAAAATATGCCATGGGCTAGTGATTTGTATTTTTTCTCACAAGTGGTGGACCAATTTTATTTCACATTTTCCAATGTTTGTATTGCCACATAAGTTGGAGGATATAGATCAAGATTTATTCTCGAAGCAAGATGTAAATATCTGCACCCAATGTCTAGCAATGTATGAAATGTCATGGGTGGATGCTCAGATAGGTGTATGGATGGATGGATATGGTAAGTATGCCAAGGATTATCTTGCAATAAGATAATGTGTTTAGATAAAGACTGCTCATTTGGATAATGCTTCATGGCTCAGATAATTCTAGGTAGGATAGGATCAATGAAAATGACCTATGTCAAGATTTTTAGTGTAAACAAGTGTAAAGTGTGGCCCAAAATTTCATCAAGATCAAGATAATTTGGATGACGGATGCAAATGGATGAAAATGGTTTTATTATGGTTGAGATGGATGGAATGCTGGATTTATTATGGATGAGATGGATGAAATTTTTGCTTTATTATGGATGGGATGAGATGCTTTCATCTGAACTAGCACACGTAGATGCTCGATTCTACACATGATGCTTGTTTGCCAGGTTTTCATCATGGTCTTTCCCAAAGCACCGCCCTTGTAGTTTTCACTAGAGGATGATTTTTCTCTTTACTGTTTTCAATCCTTTCTCTGATATTTTTTGGATTTTCATATATTTTTGATATTTTTGATTTTTTCAAAAGATTTTTAGCTCATGTTGAACCACCTGGTGGTGTTGATGTAGATGCTTCTGTCATGATGTTCCATCGATATCCTACTTGAAGAAGTTGCTTTGCTAAGATTTGTGCACTTTAATGTATCTTTTGGGATTCCTGATCTGTTTTATTGATATCGAGGTTAACTCTATCTCTGTGCACCCATTGTGATAGAGTACCTTCAGAATCCTTATGATGAAGGGTCGTTGCCAATACATGGTCAATGTGATAACTGGATATCATGCGTGGAGGTGTGGATGGAGTGTGTTTAGGGATAAGAGATGGATTGGTTGACAGCTTGGAATCTTTGACTCTCCAAACTTGGGAAGATGAACAATGATGGGTGGACATGAAAGTGTGCGTGGAATTAGGACCAATTGTTTTATACACTTTTTGTGTCACTTGAAGAGCTTTCTTTTTCTTTTTCGGACATCTTTGATGGATACTTTTCCCTTTTTTACTTTTCCCCATAGTTTCTTTGACTGATGGAGTTTGATAGGGATGATCTTTCTTTGTATGTTTTGGTATTCATGCGTATTTGATTTGTCCATTATGCTTCTCAACTTCTTTTTCTTTGATAATGTCCTTTTTTCTTTGATTCAAATATTTCTTTTGAGGTTGGTCCCAATTCATGGATGGGATGATAGGTGGATGAAGATTCATGACATGGCTGGTTGTAGTATT
Source organism: Sequoia sempervirens (assembly GCA_007258455.2). Classification (NCBI taxonomy): domain Eukaryota; kingdom Viridiplantae; phylum Streptophyta; class Pinopsida; order Cupressales; family Cupressaceae; genus Sequoia; species Sequoia sempervirens. The sequence continues at coordinate 185,352,706 of VDFB02271358.1, read as the reverse complement.
GACACTACTTTCATCATAAGGAATCTTCATGCTCCCTATGTTGATGTTTACTTGAGACGAAGTTTCCCCCAGTATGGTGGTAATATTTCCTTCATGCTTTGATTCTTCCTATTCTGAGAGCTCTTGTTTAAAATGCATTCTTTGATAAATAACCACCGTAGGTGACGTCGTTTCAATTTGCTGGTTCGCTAACTTTGGATGTTCTATCTGACTTGTTTCCTTGAGCGGATAATGTTGGATATCTTTATTCATGATGTCCTCAATCTGAGTTTGGGACATATTTGACAACTCCATTTGATTGTAGGAATCAATAACCTGCTCTTTTTGTGTAATAATGTCAGGAGTAAATGGATCTTGTTCTGAATGAGGATCATCTATGTGTCCATCAATAGAAAGCATCTCATGGGTAGGCGAATGATTATGTGCTACATGGATATGATCATCTTGCATAGATAGGAGAGTGTCCATTAGATCATTGTAGTATCTTGAAGATACAAATTCTTGATCTTGAATGATTTCAGAGTTGCTTTCGACATGCTTTGGATCAATTTCTTGACATGGGTCAGTTTCAAAGGATGGATTGCTTACAAAGGGTTCTTGGATGTCATCATTAGACATGGTAAGTGGTTCAACATCCTCAAGTGTCGAGTTCAGGGTTCCTTCAATATCTATAACCATGAAGTTAAAGGATGTCAATATGTCTTGGAAAGGACCATTGCTAGACCCTGGTGAAAGATTTTGATCATGCTTTGGGATAAAATTTTGAGATATGTCCACTAACTCATTAGGTGATGTAGAGGCATTTTCGATATGATCATTGGTCGATGAATTGTGCATTATTTCAATAGGATCAAATAATCCTAATACTCCTTGAAATAGATCACTAAAAAGTGGCTCTTGATGTATGGCGAGTTGATCATCGGATGGGGTGAAAATATCTTCAAGGTGCTCATCGATGGAGAGATCTTGATCATTGTTTTCAACAATTGTGGTGGAGGGATTTCTAATGTCTTCAACCATAGGGTCAAATGATGTTGACATTTCTTGAATTCGATCATTGTTGGGTACTGTTGGTGGATTTTGATCATGATTGAAAACTAACTCTTGACCTATGTTGATTTGAACTTCAGATGAGATAGAAACATCTTCAATGTGCTCTTTGATGGATAGATTTTGATCATTGCTTTCAGAAATTGTGGTGGGGAGATTTTCAATGCTATCACCAGTGGTTGAATGTTCATTGGTATCCCGAATAATTATCATTTTTCATGTTTGTGCTTGTGTTTGTTGGGTAGCTTGAGAGGCTTGGGAAGCTTGGGTAGCTTGAGTAGTGTGGGTAGCTTGAGCGGCTTGTGGAGCCACCTGATATTGCTGAAGCACTTGTTGGTAGGCTTGATATGCTTTTAGTGCGATGTTACGATATTGAATTATTGCACTTGGTTTTGGTGGTAGTGGTGGTGTATTTGGAATCATGTTGGATGCGGTGACAAGTGGTTGAGATACACTTGGAGCAATCATGGTAGTGAGGGGTTGAGATGTGATGGGTATGATAGTGGTGTTTGGAGTGATTGAAGTGATAGGGATGGTTGGAATGACCGAGGTGATAGGACCTTGAGAGACCATATTTTGATTTTTCCAGATCAATGTTGTTAAATTGGATACCATCTATTGGTGTGATGTTGATAGTATATTCAACGGATTTGATGTGATGGCTTGATTGGTGTTAGGTAGATTGATTTGGATAGAGTGATTGGTGCTAGGTAAAGGGGGAAGTCCTAAACCAAGGAATGATGTTGATATGGGTAATGGTGGTCGAGATGTCTCTTGACACAATGAATCAACTATTTTGGTAAGTGTAGCAATTTAATCTAGCCAAATTTGTTCTTGATTTCGATCTTGACTCCCTTGATATAGTTGATTTGGCTTTTGTTTAAGTAGATTTGGAGTGTGTACTTGTGTTTGATTTTGGACAATGTTTTGATTTTGGATGATGTTCAAATTTGGTATTATGGGTTGAAATTGAACATTGTTGGTGTTGGGAATCACATTGCCTTGATTTAGGTAACTTTGATTTAGCATGGTGCTACCTTGACTTGGAGTTGTTAACATCTTGTTTGGATTTTGAACAATATTTGTATGATCTGCAAATGTATTTATCCCAAAGTTTGCTGGATTCATGTTTGGAACACTTGTACTTGGTACATTCTTGTTTGGCATGTAGGGATTTGGTGGGATGACGTTGTTCGTTTGAAGGCTCATGCATTGATTGTTTAGTTGATAGACTTGTAGGTTTGGATTTAGATCTACCACTAAGAAATGTGTTCCAATCTTTGATTTGGGCATACTCACACTTATTGTTCCATTGATATTTGTAGAAAGTAATGATCACATGTATGGGTTGTTTAAGTGTGAGTGTTAATAATCAATCGGCGTTGTGAGGTTTTGATAGCTTAGTTGACTTGGATTACTCATGATGTATGGATCAAGTTTGTATTCCATGTTCTCCTTGTGTTTTTACCTTGTTACAAAAGTGACCTCTAAGGTTCTTAGGACCAATGATGAGATGACAGATGGGTGAATGATATGAGTGTTCAGCGTTTAGGAACTTTGGATCAATGCTAGACTTAGTGTTTGATTTTGATTGCTTTGATTGGATTTGGAAAATGAACTTGTAAACCCTAAGATGTTGGATGCAATCTTAGGATGAATTTTCTCAAAGGATTTCTAATTCAATTAAATGTATGAGAAAGGATGCATTCCCCTACACCTAACTAAACAAGGTGATTTTGAATTTGATGATTTTCCCAAGTCTAGAATGATGTTTAAAAAGCTCTAAAGTTGTTTGGATGGATTTTGATAAATTTTTGAGATGGATGAAGTGTTTGATTTGGTCCTAAATGAACCTAGGAAGGACTTGTTTACTAAGCCAAGATAGTGAAGAACATGTCTTTCTCTAAGAGTAATTCAAAATCAAAAGAACGATGTTTGTATGAAAACCATATGACCAAAAGATGACAAGCACATGTGTGGGGTCCAATTGATTTAATGTCTGCTTAATGGATTCGTTTTACCACAAACACACTCTTGATTAGATTTCAAACTAAATTTCCAATGTCTCAACTTCATCTCATTTCACAAGGTATATTATGTGAAACTTTGATGAATTTAAGGCAAGGGTTACCTATTGTTTAACTTTAGTGGGAAAATTGAGATGTAAATTCAAGTGCTTGGAAACCTCTAAGGATGTAATCCCAAGGGCAAGCAATAACACAAGAATTTGGTCAATGGTATTTTCCTCCTAAAGGGTTTAGAATTTTGATGATCATGTTGAATGTTTGTTTGTAAATGTTTTCGAATAAAGCACTGTGTTTTCAAACGAAGAACAAGAACAAACCTTATGGATGTGTAAGGCAATATTTGTTGAATCCCCACTTGGACAAGTCCAGCTACACTTATCTTTAACGAATGGTTAGATGCTTGACCCCACTAGCTCCCCTCCACGACACTCACTTATATGGGGCAACCAAGCATCAACACCCATGAAACTCCCATGGCTTGTTTTCCATTTCTACTAAAGACCGTAAAAGTGTGGGGCGGTTTTAGAAGGACCGTTCTTGCACCAACAAATAGATTAAGGATTTTGGAAAATTCTAGCACATGGATTCTAGTAAGGACTTTCCGTTCATGGAGATTGACCCATACGACAAGAGTCCCCTTTCAGATCCATCTTAGAATCAATCGTGTGATATTGGTGTTTCTTCCAATATCCACATTTATATCCCGGCTAGAAATACTCTTGGCTTTCGAGTGTTACCGATTGAATCGTTCCCTTGGGTGAGTACTTTTTCCCCAAGGAAGGCCCTCTAGGATTAAAAAAAAGCAAGCAAAGACAAAATTCGTAACTCGATCAATCTTTGATGACTCAAAGAAAGAGAATATACGCGATGATGCTCTACTCACACTGGCACAAGATGTTTAATTTTAAACCCAAATCGAAGTGTGTATGGGAAATTATTTACACAACTTAATGTCACCAAAAGCCTTTTGATTCTCAAGATCATTGTGAGGTGCGAGAGAAGCGCATACATCTTTTGATGATATTACTTTGTGTAAATACTTACAAAACAATAAAGGCAGACATTCATTTTATCCTTCAAAGCAATGATTTGATTCATTTTAAAACACAAAAGGAAAGATGAAGATTGCTTGTCCAATTTTAGCCCAAATTGAAATCTAGTAGGTGTCTAAGTTTCAATTTTAACCCTTTCCAAATGAAAAATCAAAGTGTTCTTTTTAAACCCAAATGAAAATTAGTGTCCTAAGAACAAAAAGATGACACTTTCATGAAAAGTGTTTAAACAAACACTAAAGTGTTAAAAAACACTTTAATTTTCCCAAGACATCATCTTCATTCTCCTCGTTTTGTTTTTCTTCTTCGCTTTACCTTCATTTTCCTTCGTTAGCCTTTTGTACGTTCTTCGTTTTCACCTTTTCTTTCCTTCGTTGGCCTTTTGTTTGCTTTTTTACCTCGCTTTCATTGTACCTTTTTACCTTTTCTTCTTTCCTTTGTTTTTCTTTTGCTTCCCTTGCTTTCCTTGTACCTTCCTTTGTTTTCCTATTTGGAAAAAAATCAAGTTAATACAAATTATTTTAAGCCTTAATTTTAATGAAATAATGAGTTTTAAATGGCAAAGAAAAATGATTTTAAACTAATGAAATGAATCATTACTTAAAGTCATAACTTAATAAATAGATAAACATTTACAACAATTTTAAGTAGGATTTCAAATCCCCTTCACTTATCCTTAAACAAAAATCAGAAATGAGCAAGACCAAGTAACGAGGGTACCTGCAAAACATAAATGAGTAGTTTCAAGATATAAATGTTATCTATGATTATACGTTTATCAATGTCATCTCATGTTCACCTACCCCTGATAAAGTAAATGTGAGATACAAGTGAAAAACCATCAACATGATTATTTCTAGCAAATTATGAAAGCATTGAAAGTAATTTGTAAGCACAAAATAGTATACTTCATACTTCTTGTGGAAATCTATTGAAATTTGCATAGCTTAACTACCATTAAATGTTCATCTAACCATCAACTTCCGCAAATTTAAGAACATTTCTTCGAGCTAGTCAAACATCGATGTCTTTCCTCACGCAGAATTTTAATGAAAATATTTTAAGCAATGAAAATCCAGCGACAATCCTATAGTGACATTGATGTTTGTACAGTATTCAATATTTTGCTCTATTTCCGATGATTTTACTGCTACTATTGTTGGATTCACATGACTATATTTCAACAACTTAGAGGAAACCAACCAACAAAAAATTTAGAACGCATTGATTATTTTGCAAAAATTTAAAATAGGCAGATTCATTTCTTCAAGTGCATTAATTGATTTTGATCAAAAGTAGAAACTCACCTCTAAGTTGATGTTCACTATAGACAGAAAACTAGAGAGTGATTAAATATAAACATCCAATCACCTGTCACAGATTATCTAAATGAAGTGCGTTTGAGTAGCTTTTGAAGACTTTTCCAGTTCTCATGATCTCTCACGCAACACCAAGTACCTACACCTCTCCTTTATGCAGGTCGCTATTGGATCTGAGATTAGATCGCCTACCTGGCGCACCATCTTTTTATATTATTTATTGTTACTGTCATCTCTCTTGGCGCACATATTCCATCCTTTTGAACTTGAGGCACGATTAGGAAGAAAGGAGTGGGTAAAAAAAATTGATGGCAATGTTTATTGATAATGAGGCACCATCAAGTTGTACAAATTCAAGAGAGATGACATCAAAGTAGTATACCCGCCATCAAATACCTACACCAAATACCGATTCAAGACTTTAACATTAAGGCAGATCAAGTTGTTCAGATTCGAGATTTTAACATCAAAGCAGATCAAGTTGTTCAGATTCAAGACTTTAACATCAAAGTAGTACAAAGTATAATAAAAATAATACAAAGTATTGAAGTCTTTTCAGCAAATTCAACTGTCGAGTGTAAGGTCGAGCTCCCTCAATCGTTCCAACACTCTCCCAACAATGTTCAAAAGGAAAACTAGTGATCTGCTATGGCGTTCCTATTGTGCAATGTGCAGCAGTGCCATGGAGATAAACCGAGGACAAGAAATAAACTGACGATGAGCATACGTTTTGATTATCACCAATGGAATGCCTGCTTCAAAATTATTATTATTTATTTTATTTTTTTGGTGTATGAAGCTATTGAAGAAATTTATCCCGCTGTAGAGGAAAAGTTTCCAAATCCATAACATTTGTTGTGTAAAAACATTCTATTTAAATGACCTTATTGCGGAAATATTATTGAACCCGATGAAAACATAAAATCTTATTGAAATAGATAAGGCCACCCCAACACCATACAACATTGATTGATGGGGTCGATACATCCTAAAGAAAAACACATTGTTCGAAACGTAATGCTACAATTCATTCATTGCAAGAAGGATCTGACACCTCAACAAGGCACTTTATTATTTTACATGATGCCTCTAACAAATGTGCTCTCAAGTAATGCATCTGAAAGTAAAACATAAGAGGAGAGGGGCACCACAATCGATATATCCACTATTTGTGAAAGAAAATAGAAAGCATAAGTATGATGCAACAAAAGACTCAAAAGAAAAATTGATCACATCAATTAAAATGTAAGTTGTAGTTGAAAATCAGAAGGCAAATCAAAACTGTCAGGAGGTAGTGAAACATGAAGCTAATATTAGAAGGCGTACCTAAAAGAAAATATTGGAATGGTCTCGAGCCAGGAGCCAGAGATTTAAAACCCAAATTTTGTAATGTGAGAATATCTCACATTCATTTCTTCGGGGAGTTCCTATATATGACTGATGCGTGTGCTCAACAATGTAGGGCAGCGTGAATCATTAAAAAAGAAAGTAGAAGCCCGCAAGTTGTACCTGTATTGATGATCCCGTTGCCTTCCTTCTAGCGCCAGAATGTGAACCCCTTTCTAAACTTTCATAAATAAAATGAACAAATCACATTTGTAGATCAAAATGCAAGGTCAGCACAAGAGTTCCCCATAAAATCCATCTGCATTGTTAGAAAACAAGGAAAAGGATGATATAATTGAGCAAATACAAACACAAATAACTATCCCTATTCTAAAACAAGACAAAAACTTGATCTTATGGGGGGATTGGTGCTATTGTGGAAAATAGCCCTTTCCCAACCCCTTTAGATAAGCTAATGTGATGAAACTTCTTTGAGGATGGTATAATGGTGGGAAAGATAGCTCTCAATTGAAGAGAGTAACCTTGTATGAGATTGTGGAGGATTTGATCAAAGATGAAGCTTTCATTTATAGATTATTTGGATGAGAGATTGGCCAAATGGATTAATGTGGGATAAAGAATCAAGCCACTGAGATGGAGACACTTGTCATCTTGTGAGTGGTTGATGCATGTGCAAGGTTTGGGAAATGTGACCATGAGAGGGAGATTTCAAATTCAAATTTGGGCAATAAATTTTGAGAGGGGGACAAGAAAATGAGAAATAAATGCAATGTTGGAGGGACAAATCAACTTGTCATATTTTTCAAACTTGAGGGAATATTCCCCATAAATGCCATGTTGAGTGAAAATGATGATTTTAATAAACCAATAAATTTATTTATTTGTGCAAGTGGCATAATCTAGAGAATGCAAGTGGTTAGGATTAGTATTTGATCATTGTTAGGTTAGCTTAATGATGCTTAGGTGAGTTTGACTTTCATGACTTAAATATTTGATTTATTTAAATCAGAAAAGGATGAAATATGGATTTGGAGATTTAATTAAATAAAGTTTTGGTTTATTTAATTAAAGAGATGATATTTGATTTATTTGATTAAAAAGGTTGATGATAATGTTTGTTTAATTTTAAATTAATGATCTTAGGAGATGGAAATTAATGGGATTACCTGATGAATGAATGAGAACTTGATTAATTTAATGAGTGGATGCATAATGTTAATTTTGCATGTCTACATTTTGCCCCTCTTTGAACCAATGTACTTGTTGCATTGGTTCAAAGAATAATCTTACTGCGATCAAAATTCAAAAAAATTCTAATTTTTCAAATGCCCCAGCGAAAAGAAGTACACTGGTCGGTGCTGTCATAATAGTGGTTTACAATTCTTGAGAGGAACAAATTTTAGCTGAAATCACATATTTTTAGAAAATATAATGATTTAAGCCTTAAAATGGAACATTTTAAGGATTCCAATTGAAGAGGGTTTGATCAAATCACCTTAGATCAAACCCCCTTGGATAGAACCTCGCTAGTTTTAAACCATACCTATAAATGCTTCTCCTTTACACCTATCAAAATGCTGATAAAAAATCACTTTTGATTTAGCTTTTGGGGGATCAAATGAATTCATTTAAAATTTATTTCAAATTATTATGGTATTCCTCAGAACAAGCTATCCAATGAATATAATTTTAATATGTTTTGGTTTTGTTATGTATTTGTTTTTTAAGTTTTATTAAACATAGGTTTTTCATCTAAAATGAATTTCTTTGTTCTTCACATGTGGAAAAATAGAAGATTATCAAAAAAAAAATTGAAAAAATAAGGAGTGTTCAGATATTGAAGTCCTTTGATCCAACAAAAAATAATTTTTTTTTTGACATACACAAAAAGCTACGATTATACTACCGCGACCAGAAACCGGATTGTAATTTGTTTGACTTTGAAACTTGATTAAGGAAAAAATATTCAATAAAAAACTATCTAACCAAGTGGAAGCACTAGATATCATAGTTACAAATCTAAATTTGAAAGAATTAGAATTTTATCCTTCATGGAAAAAAAGTTATGTGTTATACGGTGTGCGTCACTTTTTAAAAATGATGTTTTCTGAAAAAAATCAATTTTCGTGGGAGATGGAAAAAGAAGTGCAACTTGATTCCAAAAATTTTGAAAAAAATATTTCTAGAATCTACAGATAAAATTTGATGAGACTCTAGTTTGCACCATCTTCAAATTCCTCACAGTTTAGCCGCTATAGTTGATCGAATGTGAAGATTCAGTTAAAAATAATAATTTCAGTGTCCAATTTGGCCAAAAATTGTAAACCACTATTATGGGATCACCCTGGTACATTTCCCTCGAGAGATCGAGTGAAAATATTCGATTTGAGGGTCGATCTTGCGATAAAGAGGTTCAAAATGGATGGATGATGATGCAAATGAGATGATTTTAAGATGCTTTGAATAAAAAATCTATCTTATCCTAAACAACTTAAATGATGATTTGATGTATGAGATGGATGATGTGATATGCTTTGATTATGCAATGGATGATTTATGGGATGCTTAGACTAACAGATCTATATTATTATGGCGATATGATGTGATTATTATTTATGCAAATATGATGATTTAGGAGATGCTTAGATTAATAGATCTCTATTATGAGGATGATATGAACACACAATGGATGCATGATGAATGTATTGGTGATGATGATTAACTATTCATGCTATGATGTTAGTGCAGAAAATGAAGAAATTAGATGATGACAAGAGGATCCAACAAGCCAACATTATGAGAGATGATGATGAGAAATGATGATTTTCTTTATCAAGGATTGGGATTTTAAAAAGAGTCACTTACCTTATGTTTGATAACACGCATAAGTACGATTCATCAAGGTATAAAGGACCAGGATGGCGTTGTACTTAGTGTGATGGACTTTGACTCGAAAAATAGATAGGAGTATCATGTTCACACCTGACATACGAAAACCTTGCTAGGATGCACTTTAGAAGTTTCAAACATCTCAAACCAAAACACGGAAAGGTATAACCAATCAATGCAATAGTCAACAAGATGTCCAAAAAACTACTCTATACATATCTAACAAAGCAAGTATTCACCAAGTTATTTTACAAGAATGTCCAACAAGCATAGCAGACAAAAGGAAAATCATCATTGCCCCATTCCTATCTCTCTAAATCCTTCGTTTGGATATCATCGAGAGATCCTTAGACTGAGCACAATGAGATAAGTCACAAGCCAAAGATAAAGCACACAAACAAGTTGATGTTCTTCAATACCGCTAACCATAAAGGAATGTGTTTTTTAAGGATAAGAACCGAACTTATTGCCAAAAGATAATGCTCATTGTAGGAAGGATACATCCTAGGACATGTTAGTGGATGGCGGCATGTCATTTCATTTATCCAAAGTGTTCTTTCTAATAAATAATGCCCCTTATAGGAAGGTTTCATCTAAGGACATGACATTATCAGATGATTGATATGGGATTATTTGGATGATGGACTATCGACACAAAGAATTGACCAACTTGTTTACGTACTGACTTAGACTTGAGACTTGACGCTTTTGAGTTTTCACATTTTTAAGCTGCTAGACTTGTTTCTAGTTGTTTCACCAAAGGTTGAGGATGACGATCAGTTTATTGTGAGTGGTGTTTATTGTGGGTGCAAGCGAGATGAGGTGGATGGATTTTTTCAAATATTTGGATGTTTTTGGTATTTTGCAATGTTTTTTGAGGCTGTTTTTGGTATTTTTCAAGGTTTTACAAATGTTTTGATTTTTGATTTTTCAAATGTTTTTGGGATTTTCTGAGATTTTGACCAAGAAACTAACCTAAAGACCTATCCTAGGGGCCTTGGGGGCTGATCAAATAGATTAGCCTTGCCTATGTTATAAACGCAGAGACCACATAGTTCGACTGATGACTTGACCGATTTATAGATGACGATATACATGATGAGATGCCAGTTTATTATGATGGACTCCTAAAGGACTGACCTAAATGTCTCGGGGGATGATCAAAGATCAACCTTGCCTACATTCAAGCTCAGAGACAATGTAGTTTGGATACCATGTTTTTGATATTTTTTTGGCTTTTATGAATTTTTTGGATTTTCCGCATGATTTTGATGATTTGGATATGGACATGTGTGAAGATATCATTTCTCCGTTTGGGATTTTGTTGAAGACCAAGCTAAGGTTGATTGATTGAATTGATGGATTGATAATGACAACATTGTTGAGGATGCACAACAATGCAAGGATAGTGTTAAGCAACACAAGGATTGGGATGGATATCCCAAGATGATGATGGATTGATAACATTGTTGAGGATACATAACAATGCAAGGATTTGATTGATCAGGATTGATGACGATAACATTATTGAGGATGCACAATAATGCAAGGATTGATTGATCAGGATTTTGGAAGCTTGGTTTTGGAACAAAATTTTTTTGAATGATTTGATGTGATGTTTGAAGGGTGTGTTAGATGCAACTGATATTGATTGTTTGGATTGATGTTCGACAAAAGATGAAGACTGATAAGGAATGTCTTCTCATCAAAATATGCCATGGGCTAGTGATTTGTATTTTTTCTCACAAGTGGTGGACCAATTTTATTTCACATTTTCCAATGTTTGTATTGCCACATAAGTTGGAGGATATAGATCAAGATTTATTCTCGAAGCAAGATGTAAATATCTGCACCCAATGTCTAGCAATGTATGAAATGTCATGGGTGGATGCTCAGATAGGTGTATGGATGGATGGATATGGTAAGTATGCCAAGGATTATCTTGCAATAAGATAATGTGTTTAGATAAAGACTGCTCATTTGGATAATGCTTCATGGCTCAGATAATTCTAGGTAGGATAGGATCAATGAAAATGACCTATGTCAAGATTTTTAGTGTAAACAAGTGTAAAGTGTGGCCCAAAATTTCATCAAGATCAAGATAATTTGGATGACGGATGCAAATGGATGAAAATGGTTTTATTATGGTTGAGATGGATGGAATGCTGGATTTATTATGGATGAGATGGATGAAATTTTTGCTTTATTATGGATGGGATGAGATGCTTTCATCTGAACTAGCACACGTAGATGCTCGATTCTACACATGATGCTTGTTTGCCAGGTTTTCATCATGGTCTTTCCCAAAGCACCGCCCTTGTAGTTTTCACTAGAGGATGATTTTTCTCTTTACTGTTTTCAATCCTTTCTCTGATATTTTTTGGATTTTCATATATTTTTGATATTTTTGATTTTTTCAAAAGATTTTTAGCTCATGTTGAACCACCTGGTGGTGTTGATGTAGATGCTTCTGTCATGATGTTCCATCGATATCCTACTTGAAGAAGTTGCTTTGCTAAGATTTTGCACTTGAATGTATCTTTTGTGATTCCTGGATCTATTTTGCATTGAAAGACCCGGATGGTGCACTCGATAGCGCGAAAACGTTCGCCGCCACCGCACTGCCACGAAAATCGTGAGTGGCGTTATTCGCCAGCCCGATCCTCCATAATACGGTCGGCGCGAAGCGCGCACGGAATGAATCAGCACCACCCGTCTGAGCTTTTTCGGACATCTTTGATGGATACTTTTCCCTTTTTTACTTTTCCCCATAGTTTCTTTGACTGATGGAGTTTGATAGGGATGATCTTTCTTTGTATGTTTTGGTATTCATGCGTATTTGATTTGTCCATTATGCTTCTCAACTTCTTTTTCTTTGATAATGTCCTTTTTTCTTTGATTCAAATATTTCTTTTGAGGTTGGTCCCAATTCATGGATGGGATGATAGGTGGATGAAGATTCATGACATGGCTGGTTGTAGTATTGACACTACTTTCATCATAAGGAATCTTCATGCTCCCTATGTTGATGTTTACTTGAGACGAAGTTTCCCCCAGTATGGTGGTAATATTTCCTTCATGCTTTGATTCTTCCTATTCTGAGAGCTCTTGTTTAAAATGCATTCTTTGATAAATAACCACCGTAGGTGACGTCGTTTCAATTTGCTGGTTCGCTAACTTTGGATGTTCTATCTGACTTGTTTCCTTGAGCGGATAATGTTGGATATCTTTATTCATGATGTCCTCAATCTGAGTTTGGGACATATTTGACAACTCCATTTGATTGTAGGAATCAATAACCTGCTCTTTTTGTGTAATAATGTCAGGAGTAAATGGATCTTGTTCTGAATGAGGATCATCTATGTGTCCATCAATAGAAAGCATCTCATGGGTAGGCGAATGATTATGTGCTACATGGATATGATCATCTTGCATAGATAGGAGAGTGTCCATTAGATCATTGTAGTATCTTGAAGATACAAATTCTTGATCTTGAATGATTTCAGAGTTGCTTTCGACATGCTTTGGATCAATTTCTTGACATGGGTCAGTTTCAAAGGATGGATTGCTTACAAAGGGTTCTTGGATGTCATCATTAGACATGGTAAGTGGTTCAACATCCTCAAGTGTCGAGTTCAGGGTTCCTTCAATATCTATAACCATGAAGTTAAAGGATGTCAATATGTCTTGGAAAGGACCATTGCTAGACCCTGGTGAAAGATTTTGATCATGCTTTGGGATAAAATTTTGAGATATGTCCACTAACTCATTAGGTGATGTAGAGGCATTTTCGATATGATCATTGGTCGATGAATTGTGCATTATTTCAATAGGATCAAATAATCCTAATACTCCTTGAAATAGATCACTAAAAAGTGGCTCTTGATGTATGGCGAGTTGATCATCGGATGGGGTGAAAATATCTTCAAGGTGCTCATCGATGGAGAGATCTTGATCATTGTTTTCAACAATTGTGGTGGAGGGATTTCTAATGTCTTCAACCATAGGGTCAAATGATGTTGACATTTCTTGAATTCGATCATTGTTGGGTACTGTTGGTGGATTTTGATCATGATTGAAAACTAACTCTTGACCTATGTTGATTTGAACTTCAGATGAGATAGAAACATCTTCAATGTGCTCTTTGATGGATAGATTTTGATCATTGCTTTCAGAAATTGTGGTGGGGAGATTTTCAATGCTATCACCAGTGGTTGAATGTTCATTGGTATCCCGAATAATTATCATTTTTCATGTTTGTGCTTGTGTTTGTTGGGTAGCTTGAGAGGCTTGGGAAGCTTGGGTAGCTTGAGTAGTGTGGGTAGCTTGAGCGGCTTGTGGAGCCACCTGATATTGCTGAAGCACTTGTTGGTAGGCTTGATATGCTTTTAGTGCGATGTTACGATATTGAATTATTGCACTTGGTTTTGGTGGTAGTGGTGGTGTATTTGGAATCATGTTGGATGCGGTGACAAGTGGTTGAGATACACTTGGAGCAATCATGGTAGTGAGGGGTTGAGATGTGATGGGTATGATAGTGGTGTTTGGAGTGATTGAAGTGATAGGGATGGTTGGAATGACCGAGGTGATAGGACCTTGAGAGACCATATTTTGATTTTTCCAGATCAATGTTGTTAAATTGGATACCATCTATTGGTGTGATGTTGATAGTATATTCAACGGATTTGATGTGATGGCTTGATTGGTGTTAGGTAGATTGATTTGGATAGAGTGATTGGTGCTAGGTAAAGGGGGAAGTCCTAAACCAAGGAATGATGTTGATATGGGTAATGGTGGTCGAGATGTCTCTTGACACAATGAATCAACTATTTTGGTAAGTGTAGCAATTTAATCTAGCCAAATTTGTTCTTGATTTGTTCTTGATTTCGATCTTGACTCCCTTGATATAGTTGATTTGGCTTTTGTTTAAGTAGATTTGGAGTGTGTACTTGTGTTTGATTTTGGACAATGTTTTGATTTTGGATGATGTTCAAATTTGGTATTATGGGTTGAAATTGAACATTGTTGGTGTTGGGAATCACATTGCCTTGATTTAGGTAACTTTGATTTAGCATGGTGCTACCTTGACTTGGAGTTGTTAACATCTTGTTTGGATTTTGAACAATATTTGTATGATCTGCAAATGTATTTATCCCAAAGTTTGCTGGATTCATGTTTGGAACACTTGTACTTGGTACATTCTTGTTTGGCATGTAGGGATTTGGTGGGATGACGTTGTTCGTTTGAAGGCTCATGCATTGATTGTTTAGTTGATAGACTTGTAGGTTTGGATTTAGATCTACCACTAAGAAATGTGTTCCAATCTTTGATTTGGGCATACTCACACTTATTGTTCCATTGATATTTGTAGAAAGTAATGATCACATGTATGGGTTGTTTAAGTGTGAGTGTTAATAATCAATCGGCGTTGTGAGGTTTTGATAGCTTAGTTGACTTGGATTACTCATGATGTATGGATCAAGTTTGTATTCCATGTTCTCCTTGTGTTTTTACCTTGTTACAAAAGTGACCTCTAAGGTTCTTAGGACCAATGATGAGATGACAGATGGGTGAATGATATGAGTGTTCAGCGTTTAGGAACTTTGGATCAATGCTAGACTTAGTGTTTGATTTTGATTGCTTTGATTGGATTTGGAAAATGAACTTGTAAACCCTAAGATGTTGGATGCAATCTTAGGATGAATTTTCTCAAAGGATTTCTAATTCAATTAAATGTATGAGAAAGGATGCATTCCCCTACACCTAACTAAACAAGGTGATTTTGAATTTGATGATTTTCCCAAGTCTAGAATGATGTTTAAAAAGCTCTAAAGTTGTTTGGATGGATTTTGATAAATTTTTGAGATGGATGAAGTGTTTGATTTGGTCCTAAATGAACCTAGGAAGGACTTGTTTACTAAGCCAAGATAGTGAAGAACATGTCTTTCTCTAAGAGTAATTCAAAATCAAAAGAACGATGTTTGTATGAAAACCATATGACCAAAAGATGACAAGCACATGTGTGGGGTCCAATTGATTTAATGTCTGCTTAATGGATTCGTTTTACCACAAACACACTCTTGATTAGATTTCAAACTAAATTTCCAATGTCTCAACTTCATCTCATTTCACAAGGTATATTATGTGAAACTTTGATGAATTTAAGGCAAGGGTTACCTATTGTTTAACTTTAGTGGGAAAATTGAGATGTAAATTCAAGTGCTTGGAAACCTCTAAGGATGTAATCCCAAGGGCAAGCAATAACACAAGAATTTGGTCAATGGTATTTTCCTCCTAAAGGGTTTAGAATTTTGATGATCATGTTGAATGTTTGTTTGTAAATGTTTTCGAATAAAGCACTGTGTTTTCAAACCAAGAACAAGAACAAACCTTATGGATGTGTAAGGCAATATTTGTTGAATCCCCACTTGGACAAGTCCAGCTACACTTATCTTTAGCGAATGGTTAGATGCTTGACCCCACTAGCTCCCCTCCACGACACTCACCATAGACAACCAGCATCAACACCAGCAAACTCCCATGGCTTTGTTTCCATTTCTACTAAAGACCGTAAAAGTGTGGGGCGGTTTTAGAAGGACCGTTCTTGCACCAACAAATAGATTAAGGATTTTGGAAAATTCTAGCACATGGATTCTAGTAAGGACTTTCCGTTCATGGAGATTGACCCATACGACAAGAGTCCCCTTTCAGATCCATCTTCTTAGAATCAATCGTGTGATATTGGTGTTTCTTCCAATATCCACATTTATATCCCGGCTAGAAATACTCTTGGCTTTCGAGTGTTACCGATTGAATCGTTCCCTTGGGTGAGTACTTTTTCCCCAAGGAAGGCCCTCTAGGATTAAAAAAAAGCAAGCAAAGACAAAATTCGTAACTCGATCAATCTTTGATGACTCAAAGAAAGAGAATATACGCGATGATGCTCTACTCACACTGGCACAAGATGTTTAATTTTAAACCCAAATCGAAGTGTGTATGGGAAATTATTTACACAACTTAATGTCACCAAAATCCTTTTGATTCTCAAGATCATTGTGAGGTGCGAGAGAAGCGCATACATCTTTTGATGATATTACTTTGTGTAAATACTTACAAAACAATAAAGGAAGACATTCATTTTATCCTTCAAAGCAATGATTTGATTCATTTTAAAACACAAAAGGAAAGATGAAGATTGCTTGTCCAATTTTAGCCCAAATTGAAATCTAGTAGGTGTCTAAGTTTCAATTTTAACCCTTTCCAAATGAAAAATCAAAGTGTTCTTTTTAAACCCAAATGAAAATTAGTGTCCTAAGAACAAAAAGATGACACTTTCATGAAAAGTGTTTAAACAAACACTAAAGTGTTAAAAAACACTTTAATTTTCCCAAGACATCATCTTCATTCTCCTCGTTTTGTTTTTCTTCTTCGCTTTACCTTCATTTTCCTTCGTTAGCCTTTTGTACGTTCTTCGTTTTCACCTTTTCTTTCCTTCGTTGGCCTTTTGTTTGCTTTTTTACCTCGCTTTCATTGTACCTTTTTACCTTTTCTTCTTTCCTTTGTTTTTCTTTTGCTTCCCTTGCTTTCCTTGTACCTTCCTTTGTTTTCCTATTTGGAAAAAAATCAAGTTAATACAAATTATTTTAAGCCTTAATTTTAATGAAATAATGAGTTTTAAATGGCAAAGAAAAATGATTTTAAACTAATGAAATGAATCATTACTTAAAGTCATAACTTAATAAATAGATAAACATTTACAACAATTTTAAGTAGGATTTCAAATCCCCTTCACTTATCCTTAAACAAAAATCAGAAATGAGCAAGACCAAGTAACGAGGGTACCTGCAAAACATAAATGAGTAGTTTCAAGATATAAATGTTATCTATGATTATACGTTTATCAATGTCATCTCATGTTCACCTACCCCTGATAAAGTAAATGTGAGATACAAGTGAAAAACCATCAACATGATTATTTCTAGCAAATTATGAAAGCATTGAAAGTAATTTGTAAGCACAAAATAGTATACTTCATACTTCTTGTGGAAATCTATTGAAATTTGCATAGCTTAACTACCATTAAATGTTCATCTAACCATCAACTTCTGCAAATTTAAGAACATTTCTTCGAGCTAGTCAAACATCGATGTCTTTTCTCACGCAGAATTTTAATGAAAATATTTTAAGCAATGAAAATCCAGCGACAATCCTATAGTGACATTGATGTTTGTACAGTATTCAATATTTTGCTCTATTTCCGATGATTTTACTGCTACTATTGTTGGATTCACATGACTATATTTCAACAACTTAGAGGAAACCAACCAACAAAAAATTTAGAACGCATTGATTATTTTGCAAAAATTTAAAATAGGCAGATTCATTTCTTCAAGTGCATTAATTGATTTTGATCAAAAGTAGAAACTCACCTCTAAGTTGATGTTCACTATAGACAGAAAACTAGAGAGTGATTAAATATAAACATCCAATCACCTGTCACAGATTATCTAAATGAAGTGCGTTTGAGTAGCTTTTGAAGACTTTTCCAGTTCTCATGATCTCTCACGCAACACCAAGTACCTACACCTCTCCTTTATGCAGGTCGCTATTGGATCTGAGATTAGATCGCCTACCTGGCGCACCATCTTTTTATATTATTTATTGTTACTGTCATCTCTCTTGGCGCACATATTCCATCCTTTTGAACTTGAGGCACGATTAGGAAGAAAGGAGTGGGTAAAAAAAATTGATGGCAATGTTTATTGATAATGAGGCACCATCAAGTTGTACAAATTCAAGAGAGATGACATCAAAGTAGTATACCCGCCATCAAATACCTACACCAAATACCGATTCAAGACTTTAACATTAAGGCAGATCAAGTTGTTCAGATTCGAGATTTTAACATCAAAGCAGATCAAGTTGTTCAGATTCAAGACTTTAACATCAAAGTAGTACAAAGTATAATAAAAATAATACAAAGTATTGAAGTCTTTTCAGCAAATTCAACTGTCGAGTGTAAGGTCGAGCTCCCTCAATCGTTCCAACACTCTCCCAACAATGTTCAAAAGGAAAACTAGTGATCTGCTATGGCGTTCCTATTGTGCAATGTGCAGCAGTGCCATGGAGATAAACCGAGGACAAGAAATAAACTGACGATGAGCATACGTTTTGATTATCACCAATGGAATGCCTGCTTCAAAATTATTATTATTTATTTTATTTTTTTGGTGTATGAAGCTATTGAAGAAATTTATCCCGCTGTAGAGGAAAAGTTTCCAAATCCATAACATTTGTTGTGTAAAAACATTCTATTTAAATGACCTTATTGCGGAAATATTATTGAACCCGATGAAAACATAAAATCTTATTGAAATAGATAAGGCCACCCCAACACCATACAACATTGATTGATGGGGTCGATGCATCCTAAAGAAAAACACATTGTTCGAAACGTAATGCTACAATTCATTCATTGCAAGAAGGATCTGACACCTCAACAAGGCACTTTATTATTTTACATGATGCCTCTAACAAATGTGCTCTCAAGTAATGCATCTGAAAGTAAAACATAAGAGGAGAGGGGCACCACAATCGATATATCCACTATTTGTGAAAGAAAATAGAAAGCATAAGTATGATGCAACAAAAGACTCAAAAGAAAAATTGATCACATCAATTAAAATGTAAGTTGTAGTTGAAAATCAGAAGGCAAATCAAAACTGTCAGGAGGTAGTGAAACATGAAGCTAATATTAGAAGGCGTACCTAAAAGAAAATATTGGAATGGTCTCGAGCCAGGAGCCAGAGATTTAAAACCCAAATTTTGTAATGTGAGAATATCTCACATTCATTTCTTCGGGGAGTTCCTATATATGACTGATGCGTGTGCTCAACAATGTAGGGCAGCGTGAATCATTAAAAAAGAAAGTAGAAGCCCGCAAGTTGTACCTGTATTGATGATCCCGTTGCCTTCCTTCTAGCGCCAGAATGTGAACCCCTTTCTAAACTTTCATAAATAAAATGAACAAATCACATTTGTAGATCAAAATGCAAGGTCAGCACAAGAGTTCCCCATAAAATCCATCTGCATTGTTAGAAAACAAGGAAAAGGATGATATAATTGAGCAAATACAAACACAAATAACTATCCCTATTCTAAAACAAGACAAAAACTTGATCTTATGGGGGGATTGGTGCTATTGTGGAAAATAGCCCTTTCCCAACCCCTTTAGATAAGCTAATGTGATGAAACTTCTTTGAGGATGGTATAATGGTGGGAAAGATAGCTCTCAATTGAAGAGAGTAACCTTGTATGAGATTGTGGAGGATTTGATCAAAGATGAAGCTTTCATTTATAGATTATTTGGATGAGAGATTGGCCAAATGGATTAATGTGGGATAAAGAATCAAGCCACTGAGATGGAGACACTTGTCATCTTGTGAGTGGTTGATGCATGTGCAAGGTTTGGGAAATGTGACCATGAGAGGGAGATTTCAAATTCAAATTTGGGCAATAAATTTTGAGAGGGGGACAAGAAAATGAGAAATAAATGCAATGTTGGAGGGACAAATCAACTTGTCATATTTTTCAAACTTGAGGGAATATTCCCCATAAATGCCATGTTGAGTGAAAATGATGATTTTAATAAACCAATAAATTTATTTATTTGTGCAAGTGGCATAATCTAGAGAATGCAAGTGGTTAGGATTAGTATTTGATCATTGTTAGGTTAGCTTAATGATGCTTAGGTGAGTTTGACTTTCATGACTTAAATATTTGATTTATTTAAATCAGAAAAGGATGAAATATGGATTTGGAGATTTAATTAAATAAAGTTTTGGTTTATTTAATTAAAGAGATGATATTTGATTTATTTGATTAAAAAGGTTGATGATAATGTTTGTTTAATTTTAAATTAATGATCTTAGGAGATGGAAATTAATGGGATTACCTGATGAATGAATGAGAACTTGATTAATTTAATGAGTGGATGCATAATGTTAATTTTGCATGTCTACATTTTGCCCCTCTTTGAACCAATGTACTTGTTGCATTGGTTCAAAGAATAATCTTACTGCGATCAAAATTCAAAAAAATTCTAATTTTTCAAATGCCCCAGCGAAAAGAAGTACACTGGTCGGTGCTGTCATAATAGTGGTTTACAATTCTTGAGAGGAACAAATTTTAGCTGAAATCACATATTTTTAGAAAATATAATGATTTAAAGCAGCAAAATGGGTTTAAGGACCAATTTAGAGAAAGTTTGAATAAATCCACACTTAAGTCAGCCAAGATCGAACCTCCTTCGTTTCATACCTATCATCACGTCCTTTACACCTATAAAATCATTAAAAAATCACTTGCAGATTTTAACACTAGAGATCAAATAAATTCAGCTTTAAAATTCTTCAAATAGTTATGCATTATTTCTCAAGAATAAATATCAAAATGATCTCATTTTCATATCTTTAGTTTTGGCTATATTTTTTTTTTTTAAAGTTTCTTCAACCTGCCAGTTTCCTTAGCCATTCACTGGTTCTTCTGCTGAAATAGAATTCTCAAATTTACATCACCGATACACGAATGTGAAGTCCTTGATCCTTAAAAAAATAATTTTTTTTTTGACATACAAAATTCGCATTACTCTGTACTGTGTGCAGTTGTAATTTGTTTTGACTTTGAAACTTGATTAAGGAAAAAATATTCAATAAAAAACTATCTAACCAGTGGAGGCTTTTAGATATCATAGTTACAAATCTAAATTTAGAAGAATTGGAATTTTATCCTTCATGGAAAAAAGTTATGTGTTACTCACGGTGTAAATCACTTTTTTAAAATGATGTTTCTGAAAAAATCCAATTTTAGTGGGGAGATGGAAAAAAGAAGTGCAAGCAGTCCAAAAATTTTGAAAAAAAAAATATTTTAGAATCTCTGAGATAAAATTTGATGAGACTCTAGTTTGCACCATCTTCAAATTCCTCACAGTTTAGCCGCTATAGTTGATCGAATGTGAAGATTCAGTTAAAAATAATAATTTCAGTGTCCAATTTGGCCAAAAATTGTAAACCACTATTATGGGATCACCCTGGTACATTTCCCTCGAGAGATCGAGTGAAAATATTCGATTTGAGGGTCGATCTTGCGATAAAGAGGTTCAAAATGGATGGATGATGATGCAAATGAGATGATTTTAAGATGCTTTGAATAAAAAATCTATCTTATCCTAAACAACTTAAATGATGATTTGATGTATGAGATGGATGATGTGATATGCTTTGATTATGCAATGGATGATTTATGGGATGCTTAGACTAACAGATCTATATTATTATGGCGATATGATGTGATTATGATTTATGCAAATATGATGATTTAGGAGATGCTTAGATTAATAGATCTCTATTATGAGGATGATATGAACACACAATGGATGCATGATGAATGTATTGGTGATGATGATTAACTATTCATGCTATGATGTTAGTGCAGAAAATGAAGAAATTAGATGATGACAAGAGGATCCAACAAGCCAACATTATGAGAGATGATGATGAGAAATGATGATTTTCTTTATCAAGGATTGGGATTTTAAAAAGAGTCACTTACCTTATGTTTGATAACACGCATAAGTACGATTCATCAAGGTATAAAGGACCAGGATGGCGTTGTACTTAGTGTGATGGACTTTGACTCGAAAAATAGATAGGAGTATCATGTTCACACCTGACATACGAAAACCTTGCTAGGATGCACTTTAGAAGTTTCAAACATCTCAAACCAAAACACGGAAAGGTATAACCAATCAATGCAATAGTCAACAAGATGTCCAAAAAACTACTCTATACATATCTAACAAAGCAAGTATTCACCAAGTTATTTTACAAGAATGTCCAACAAGCATAGCAGACAAAAGGAAAATCATCATTGCCCCATTCCTATCTCTCTAAATCCTTCGTTTGGATATCATCGAGAGATCCTTAGACTGAGCACAATGAGATAAGTCACAAGCCAAAGATAAAGCACACAAACAAGTTGATGTTCTTCAATACCGCTAACCATAAAGGAATGTGTTTTTTAAGGATAAGAACCGAACTTATTGCCAAAAGATAATGCTCATTGTAGGAAGGATACATCCTAGGACATGTTAGTGGATGGCGGCATGTCATTTCATTTATCCAAAGTGTTCTTTCTAATAAATAATGCCCCTTATAGGAAGGTTTCATCTAAGGACATGACATTATCAGATGATTGATATGGGATTATTTGGATGATGGACTATCGACACAAAGAATTGACCAACTTGTTTACGTACTGACTTAGACTTGAGACTTGACGCTTTTGAGTTTTCACATTTTTAAGCTGCTAGACTTGTTTCTAGTTGTTTCACCAAAGGTTGAGGATGACGATCAGTTTATTGTGAGTGGTGTTTATTGTGGGTGCAAGCGAGATGAGGTGGATGGATTTTTTCAAATATTTGGATGTTTTTGGTATTTTGCAATGTTTTTTGAGGCTGTTTTTGGTATTTTTCAAGGTTTTACAAATGTTTTGATTTTTGATTTTTCAAATGTTTTTGGGATTTTCTGAGATTTTGACCAAGAAACTAACCTAAAGACCTATCCTAGGGGCCTTGGGGGCTGATCAAATAGATTAGCCTTGCCTATGTTATAAACGCAGAGACCACATAGTTCGACTGATGACTTGACCGATTTATAGATGACGATATACATGATGAGATGCCAGTTTATTATGATGGACTCCTAAAGGACTGACCTAAATGTCTCGGGGGATGATCAAAGATCAACCTTGCCTACATTCAAGCTCAGAGACAATGTAGTTTGGATACCATGTTTTTGATATTTTTTTGGCTTTTATGAATTTTTTGGATTTTCCGCATGATTTTGATGATTTGGATATGGACATGTGTGAAGATATCATTTCTCCGTTTGGGATTTTGTTGAAGACCAAGCTAAGGTTGATTGATTGAATTGATGGATTGATAATGACAACATTGTTGAGGATGCACAACAATGCAAGGATAGTGTTAAGCAACACAAGGATTGGGATGGATATCCCAAGATGATGATGGATTGATAACATTGTTGAGGATACATAACAATGCAAGGATTTGATTGATCAGGATTGATGACGATAACATTATTGAGGATGCACAATAATGCAAGGATTGATTGATCAGGATTTTGGAAGCTTGGTTTTGGAACAAAATTTTTTTGAATGATTTGATGTGATGTTTGAAGGGTGTGTTAGATGCAACTGATATTGATTGTTTGGATTGATGTTCGACAAAAGATGAAGACTGATAAGGAATGTCTTCTCATCAAAATATGCCATGGGCTAGTGATTTGTATTTTTGCTCACAAGTGGTGGACCAATTTTATTTCACATTTTCCAATGTTTGTATTGCCACATAAGTTGGAGGATATAGATCAAGATTTATTCTCGAAGCAAGATGTAAATATCTGCCCCCAATGTCTAGCAATGTATGAAATGTCATGGGTGGGTGCTCAGATAGGTGTATGGATGGATGGATATGGTAAGTATGCCAAGGATTATCTTGCAATAAGATAATGTGTTTAGATAAAGACTGCTCATTTGGATAATGCTTCATGGCTCAGATAATTCTAGGTAGGATAGGATCAATGAAAATGACCTATGTCAAGATTTTTAGTGTAAACAAGTGTAAAGTGTGGCCCAAAATTTCATCAAGATCAAGATAATTTGGATGACGGATGCAAATGGATGAAAATGGTTTTATTATGGTTGAGATGGATGGAATGCTAGATTTATTATGGATGAGATGGATGAAATTTTTGCTTTATTATGGATGGGATGAGATGCTTTCATCTGAACTAGCACACGTAGATGCTCGATTCTACACATGATGCTTGTTTGCCAGGTTTTCATCATGGTCTTTCCCAAAGCACCGCCCTTGTAGTTTTCACTAGAGGATGATTTTTCTCTTTACTGTTTTCAATCCTTTCTCTGATATTTTTTGGATTTTCATATATTTTTGATATTTTTGATTTTTTCAAAAGATTTTTAGCTCATGTTGAACCACCTGGTGGTGTTGATGTAGATGCTTCTGTCATGATGTTCCATCGATATCCTACTTGAAGAAGTTGCTTTGCTACGCACTTGAGATGTATCTTTTTTGTGATTCACGATCCTATTTGTGATATGAGTTAACTCTATCTCGCGCACCCATTGTGATTAGTACCTTCAAAATCCTTATATGATGAAGAATTCGTTTTGGCCTTAGTGTCGCGATAGCGGATTATCATGGTGGAGGTGTGGATGGTGTGTTTAGGGATAAAGAGATGGATTGGTTGACTTGGAATCTTTGACTCTCAAACTTGGGAAGATGAACAACTGTTAGATTGAACATAGAAGTGTGAGTGGAATTGGACCAGTGTTTTATACACTTTTGTCACTTGAAGAGCTTTCTTTTTCTTTTGGACATCTTTGATACTTTCCACACTTTTCCCCATGTTTTGCTTTGGTGATGGGTTTGATAAGGATGATCTTTCTTTGTATGTTTTGTAGGTATTCGCCATTATTTGATTTGTCGTATGCTTCTCAACTTCTTTTCTTTGATAATGTCCTTTTTCTTCCAGTTCAAATATTTCTTTTGAGTTGGTCCCAATTCATGGATGGATGATGGGTGGATAATTCATGACATAGGTTTGGTTGTAGTATGACACTGCTGTCGCAAGAATCTTACTTACTCCTATGTTGATGTTTACTTGAAACCCAGTTTCCCCAGTATGGTGGTAATATTTCCTTCATACTTTGATTCTTCCTATTCACGAAGCTCTTGTTTACGTCACATTCTTTGATAAATAACCAGTAGGTAAGCGATAGATTTCAACGAATGGCGGTTAGCTTCTTTGGATGTTCTGCTCGACTTGTTTCCTTGGCGGATAATGTTGGATATCTTTATTCATGATGTCCTCAATCTGAGTTTGGGACATATTTGTGCTTCCCATTTGATTTAGCAGGAATCAATAACACGCTCTTTTTGTGTAATAATGTCAGGAGTAAATGGATCTTGTTCTGAATGAGGATCATCTATGTGTCCATCAATAGAAAGCATCTCATGGGTAGGCGAATGATTATGTGCTACATGGATATGATCATCTTGCATAGATAGGAGAGTGTCCATTAGATCATTGTAGTATCTTGAAGATACAAATTCTTGATCTTGAATGATTTCAGAGTTGCTTTCGACATGCTTTGGATCAATTTCTTGACATGGGTCAGTTTCAAAGGATGGATTGCTTACAAAGGGTTCTTGGATGTCATCATTAGACATGGTAAGTGGTTCAACATCCTCAAGTGTCGAGTTCAGGGTTCCTTCAATATCTATAACCATGAAGTTAAAGGATGTCAATATGTCTTGGAAAGGACCATTGCTAGACCCTGGTGAAAGATTTTGATCATGCTTTGGGATAAAATTTTGAGATATGTCCACTAACTCATTAGGTGATGTAGAGGCATTTTCGATATGATCATTGGTCGATGAATTGTGCATTATTTCAATAGGATCAAATAATCCTAATACTCCTTGAAATAGATCACTAAAAAGTGGCTCTTGATGTATGGCGAGTTGATCATCGGATGGGGTGAAAATATCTTCAAGGTGCTCATCGATGGAGAGATCTTGATCATTGTTTTCAACAATTGTGGTGGAGGGATTTCTAATGTCTTCAACCATAGGGTCAAATGATGTTGACATTTCTTGAATTCGATCATTGTTGGGTACTGTTGGTGGATTTTGATCATGATTGAAAACTAACTCTTGACCTATGTTGATTTGAACTTCAGATGAGATAGAAACATCTTCAATGTGCTCTTTGATGGATAGATTTTGATCATTGCTTTCAGAAATTGTGGTGGGGAGATTTTCAATGCTATCACCAGTGGTTGAATGTTCATTGGTATCCCGAATAATTATCATTTTTCATGTTTGTGCTTGTGTTTGTTGGGTAGCTTGAGAGGCTTGGGAAGCTTGGGTAGCTTGAGTAGTGTGGGTAGCTTGAGCGGCTTGTGGAGCCACCTGATATTGCTGAAGCACTTGTTGGTAGGCTTGATATGCTTTTAGTGCGATGTTACGATATTGAATTATTGCACTTGGTTTTGGTGGTAGTGGTGGTGTATTTGGAATCATGTTGGATGCGGTGACAAGTGGTTGAGATACACTTGGAGCAATCATGGTAGTGAGGGGTTGAGATGTGATGGGTATGATAGTGGTGTTTGGAGTGATTGAAGTGATAGGGATGGTTGGAATGACCGAGGTGATAGGACCTTGAGAGACCATATTTTGATTTTTCCAGATCAATGTTGTTAAATTGGATACCATCTATTGGTGTGATGTTGATAGTATATTCAACGGATTTGATGTGATGGCTTGATTGGTGTTAGGTAGATTGATTTGGATAGAGTGATTGGTGCTAGGTAAAGGGGGAAGTCCTAAACCAAGGAATGATGTTGATATGGGTAATGGTGGTCGAGATGTCTCTTGACACAATGAATCAACTATTTTGGTAAGTGTAGCAATTTAATCTAGCCAAATTTGTTCTTGATTTCGATCTTGACTCCCTTGATATAGTTGATTTGGCTTTTGTTTAAGTAGATTTGGAGTGTGTACTTGTGTTTGATTTTGGACAATGTTTTGATTTTGGATGATGTTCAAATTTGGTATTATGGGTTGAAATTGAACATTGTTGGTGTTGGGAATCACATTGCCTTGATTTAGGTAACTTTGATTTAGCATGGTGCTACCTTGACTTGGAGTTGTTAACATCTTGTTTGGATTTTGAACAATATTTGTATGATCTGCAAATGTATTTATCCCAAAGTTTGCTGGATTCATGTTTGGAACACTTGTACTTGGTACATTCTTGTTTGGCATGTAGGGATTTGGTGGGATGACGTTGTTCGTTTGAAGGCTCATGCATTGATTGTTTAGTTGATAGACTTGTAGGTTTGGATTTAGATCTACCACTAAGAAATGTGTTCCAATCTTTGATTTGGGCATACTCACACTTATTGTTCCATTGATATTTGTAGAAAGTAATGATCACATGTATGGGTTGTTTAAGTGTGAGTGTTAATAATCAATCGGCGTTGTGAGGTTTTGATAGCTTAGTTGACTTGGATTACTCATGATGTATGGATCAAGTTTGTATTCCATGTTCTCCTTGTGTTTTTACCTTGTTACAAAAGTGACCTCTAAGGTTCTTAGGACCAATGATGAGATGACAGATGGGTGAATGATATGAGTGTTCAGCGTTTAGGAACTTTGGATCAATGCTAGACTTAGTGTTTGATTTTGATTGCTTTGATTGGATTTGGAAAATGAACTTGTAAACCCTAAGATGTTGGATGCAATCTTAGGATGAATTTTCTCAAAGGATTTCTAATTCAATTAAATGTATGAGAAAGGATGCATTCCCCTACACCTAACTAAACAAGGTGATTTTGAATTTGATGATTTTCCCAAGTCTAGAATGATGTTTAAAAAGCTCTAAAGTTGTTTGGATGGATTTTGATAAATTTTTGAGATGGATGAAGTGTTTGATTTGGTCCTAAATGAACCTAGGAAGGACTTGTTTACTAAGCCAAGATAGTGAAGAACATGTCTTTCTCTAAGAGTAATTCAAAATCAAAAGAACGATGTTTGTATGAAAACCATATGACCAAAAGATGACAAGCACATGTGTGGGGTCCAATTGATTTAATGTCTGCTTAATGGATTCGTTTTACCACAAACACACTCTTGATTAGATTTCAAACTAAATTTCCAATGTCTCAACTTCATCTCATTTCACAAGGTATATTATGTGAAACTTTGATGAATTTAAGGCAAGGGTTACCTATTGTTTAACTTTAGTGGGAAAATTGAGATGTAAATTCAAGTGCTTGGAAACCTCTAAGGATGTAATCCCAAGGGCAAGCAATAACACAAGAATTTGGTCAATGGTATTTTCCTCCTAAAGGGTTTAGAATTTTGATGATCATGTTGAATGTTTGTTTGTAAATGTTTTCGAATAAAGCACTGTGTTTTCAAACGAAGAACAAGAACAAACCTTATGGATGTGTAAGGCAATATTTGTTGAATCCCCACTTGGACAAGTCCAGCTACACTTATCTTTAACGAATGGTTAGATGCTTGACCCCACTAGCTCCCCTCCACGACACTCACTTATATGGGGCAACCAAGCATCAACACCCATGAAACTCCCATGGCT
Source organism: Sequoia sempervirens (assembly GCA_007258455.2). Classification (NCBI taxonomy): domain Eukaryota; kingdom Viridiplantae; phylum Streptophyta; class Pinopsida; order Cupressales; family Cupressaceae; genus Sequoia; species Sequoia sempervirens. Next base: position 185,323,751 of record VDFB02271358.1, on the reverse strand, counting down.
TGTTTTCCATTTCTACTAAAGACCGTAAAAGTGTGGGGCGGTTTTAGAAGGACCGTTCTTGCACCAACAAATAGATTAAGGATTTTGGAAAATTCTAGCACATGGATTCTAGTAAGGACTTTCCGTTCATGGAGATTGACCCATACGACAAGAGTCCCCTTTCAGATCCATCTTGTTAGAATCAATCGTGTGATATTGGTGTTTCTTCCAATATCCACATTTATATCCCGGCTAGAAATACTCTTGGCTTTCGAGTGTTACCGATTGAATCGTTCCCTTGGGTGAGTACTTTTTCCCCAAGGAAGGCCCTCTAGGATTAAAAAAAAGCAAGCAAAGACAAAATTCGTAACTCGATCAATCTTTGATGACTCAAAGAAAGAGAATATACGCGATGATGCTCTACTCACACTGGCACAAGATGTTTAATTTTAAACCCAAATCGAAGTGTGTATGGGAAATTATTTACACAACTTAATGTCACCAAAATCCTTTTGATTCTCAAGATCATTGTGAGGTGCGAGAGAAGCGCATACATCTTTTGATGATATTACTTTGTGTAAATACTTACAAAACAATAAAGGAAGACATTCATTTTATCCTTCAAAGCAATGATTTGATTCATTTTAAAACACAAAAGGAAAGATGAAGATTGCTTGTCCAATTTTAGCCCAAATTGAAATCTAGTAGGTGTCTAAGTTTCAATTTTAACCCTTTCCAAATGAAAAATCAAAGTGTTCTTTTTAAACCCAAATGAAAATTAGTGTCCTAAGAACAAAAAGATGACACTTTCATGAAAAGTGTTTAAACAAACACTAAAGTGTTAAAAAACACTTTAATTTTCCCAAGACATCATCTTCATTCTCCTCGTTTTGTTTTTCTTCTTCGCTTTACCTTCATTTTCCTTCGTTAGCCTTTTGTACGTTCTTCGTTTTCACCTTTTCTTTCCTTCGTTGGCCTTTTGTTTGCTTTTTTACCTCGCTTTCATTGTACCTTTTTACCTTTTCTTCTTTCCTTTGTTTTTCTTTTGCTTCCCTTGCTTTCCTTGTACCTTCCTTTGTTTTCCTATTTGGAAAAAAATCAAGTTAATACAAATTATTTTAAGCCTTAATTTTAATGAAATAATGAGTTTTAAATGGCAAAGAAAAATGATTTTAAACTAATGAAATGAATCATTACTTAAAGTCATAACTTAATAAATAGATAAACATTTACAACAATTTTAAGTAGGATTTCAAATCCCCTTCACTTATCCTTAAACAAAAATCAGAAATGAGCAAGACCAAGTAACGAGGGTACCTGCAAAACATAAATGAGTAGTTTCAAGATATAAATGTTATCTATGATTATACGTTTATCAATGTCATCTCATGTTCACCTACCCCTGATAAAGTAAATGTGAGATACAAGTGAAAAACCATCAACATGATTATTTCTAGCAAATTATGAAAGCATTGAAAGTAATTTGTAAGCACAAAATAGTATACTTCATACTTCTTGTGGAAATCTATTGAAATTTGCATAGCTTAACTACCATTAAATGTTCATCTAACCATCAACTTCTGCAAATTTAAGAACATTTCTTCGAGCTAGTCAAACATCGATGTCTTTTCTCACGCAGAATTTTAATGAAAATATTTTAAGCAATGAAAATCCAGCGACAATCCTATAGTGACATTGATGTTTGTACAGTATTCAATATTTTGCTCTATTTCCGATGATTTTACTGCTACTATTGTTGGATTCACATGACTATATTTCAACAACTTAGAGGAAACCAACCAACAAAAAATTTAGAACGCATTGATTATTTTGCAAAAATTTAAAATAGGCAGATTCATTTCTTCAAGTGCATTAATTGATTTTGATCAAAAGTAGAAACTCACCTCTAAGTTGATGTTCACTATAGACAGAAAACTAGAGAGTGATTAAATATAAACATCCAATCACCTGTCACAGATTATCTAAATGAAGTGCGTTTGAGTAGCTTTTGAAGACTTTTCCAGTTCTCATGATCTCTCACGCAACACCAAGTACCTACACCTCTCCTTTATGCAGGTCGCTATTGGATCTGAGATTAGATCGCCTACCTGGCGCACCATCTTTTTATATTATTTATTGTTACTGTCATCTCTCTTGGCGCACATATTCCATCCTTTTGAACTTGAGGCACGATTAGGAAGAAAGGAGTGGGTAAAAAAAATTGATGGCAATGTTTATTGATAATGAGGCACCATCAAGTTGTACAAATTCAAGAGAGATGACATCAAAGTAGTATACCCGCCATCAAATACCTACACCAAATACCGATTCAAGACTTTAACATTAAGGCAGATCAAGTTGTTCAGATTCGAGATTTTAACATCAAAGCAGATCAAGTTGTTCAGATTCAAGACTTTAACATCAAAGTAGTACAAAGTATAATAAAAATAATACAAAGTATTGAAGTCTTTTCAGCAAATTCAACTGTCGAGTGTAAGGTCGAGCTCCCTCAATCGTTCCAACACTCTCCCAACAATGTTCAAAAGGAAAACTAGTGATCTGCTATGGCGTTCCTATTGTGCAATGTGCAGCAGTGCCATGGAGATAAACCGAGGACAAGAAATAAACTGACGATGAGCATACGTTTTGATTATCACCAATGGAATGCCTGCTTCAAAATTATTATTATTTATTTTATTTTTTTGGTGTATGAAGCTATTGAAGAAATTTATCCCGCTGTAGAGGAAAAGTTTCCAAATCCATAACATTTGTTGTGTAAAAACATTCTATTTAAATGACCTTATTGCGGAAATATTATTGAACCCGATGAAAACATAAAATCTTATTGAAATAGATAAGGCCACCCCAACACCATACAACATTGATTGATGGGGTCGATGCATCCTAAAGAAAAACACATTGTTCGAAACGTAATGCTACAATTCATTCATTGCAAGAAGGATCTGACACCTCAACAAGGCACTTTATTATTTTACATGATGCCTCTAACAAATGTGCTCTCAAGTAATGCATCTGAAAGTAAAACATAAGAGGAGAGGGGCACCACAATCGATATATCCACTATTTGTGAAAGAAAATAGAAAGCATAAGTATGATGCAACAAAAGACTCAAAAGAAAAATTGATCACATCAATTAAAATGTAAGTTGTAGTTGAAAATCAGAAGGCAAATCAAAACTGTCAGGAGGTAGTGAAACATGAAGCTAATATTAGAAGGCGTACCTAAAAGAAAATATTGGAATGGTCTCGAGCCAGGAGCCAGAGATTTAAAACCCAAATTTTGTAATGTGAGAATATCTCACATTCATTTCTTCGGGGAGTTCCTATATATGACTGATGCGTGTGCTCAACAATGTAGGGCAGCGTGAATCATTAAAAAAGAAAGTAGAAGCCCGCAAGTTGTACCTGTATTGATGATCCCGTTGCCTTCCTTCTAGCGCCAGAATGTGAACCCCTTTCTAAACTTTCATAAATAAAATGAACAAATCACATTTGTAGATCAAAATGCAAGGTCAGCACAAGAGTTCCCCATAAAATCCATCTGCATTGTTAGAAAACAAGGAAAAGGATGATATAATTGAGCAAATACAAACACAAATAACTATCCCTATTCTAAAACAAGACAAAAACTTGATCTTATGGGGGGATTGGTGCTATTGTGGAAAATAGCCCTTTCCCAACCCCTTTAGATAAGCTAATGTGATGAAACTTCTTTGAGGATGGTATAATGGTGGGAAAGATAGCTCTCAATTGAAGAGAGTAACCTTGTATGAGATTGTGGAGGATTTGATCAAAGATGAAGCTTTCATTTATAGATTATTTGGATGAGAGATTGGCCAAATGGATTAATGTGGGATAAAGAATCAAGCCACTGAGATGGAGACACTTGTCATCTTGTGAGTGGTTGATGCATGTGCAAGGTTTGGGAAATGTGACCATGAGAGGGAGATTTCAAATTCAAATTTGGGCAATAAATTTTGAGAGGGGGACAAGAAAATGAGAAATAAATGCAATGTTGGAGGGACAAATCAACTTGTCATATTTTTCAAACTTGAGGGAATATTCCCCATAAATGCCATGTTGAGTGAAAATGATGATTTTAATAAACCAATAAATTTATTTATTTGTGCAAGTGGCATAATCTAGAGAATGCAAGTGGTTAGGATTAGTATTTGATCATTGTTAGGTTAGCTTAATGATGATTGGGTGAGTTTGACTTTCATGACTTAAATATTTGATTTATTTAAATCAGAAAAGGATGAAATATGGATTTGGAGATTTAATTAAATAAAGTTTTGGTTTATTTAATTAAAGAGATGATATTTGATTTATTTGATTAAAAAGGTTGATGATAATGTTTGTTTAATTTTAAATTAATGATCTTAGGAGATGGAAATTAATGGGATTACCTGATGAATGAATGAGAACTTGATTAATTTAATGAGTGGATGCATAATGTTAATTTTGCATGTCTACATTTTGCCCCTCTTTGAACCAATGTACTTGTTGCATTGGTTCAAAGAATAATCTTACTGCGATCAAAATTCAAAAAAATTCTAATTTTTCAAATGCCCCAGCGAAAAGAAGTACACTGGTCGGTGCTGTCATAATAGTGGTTTACAATTCTTGAGAGGAACAAATTTTAGCTGAAATCACATATTTTTAGAAAATATAATGATTTAAGCCTTAAAATGGAACATTTTAAGGATTCCAATTGAAGAGGGTTTGATCAAATCACCTTAGATCAAACCCCCTTGGATAGAACCTCGCTAGTTTTAAACCATACCTATAAATGCGTCTCCTTTACACCTATCAAAATGCTGATAAAAATCACTTTTGATTTAACTTTTGGGGGATCAAATGAATTCATTTAAAATTTATTTCAAATGATTATGGTATTCCTCAGAACAAGCTATCCAATGAATATAATTTTAATATGTTTTGGTTTTTTATATTTGTTTTTTAAGTTTTATTAAACATAGGTTTTTCATCTAAAATGAATTTCTTTGTTCTTCACATGTGGAAAAATAGAAGATTATCAAAAAAAATTTGAAAATATGAGTGCACCAGATATTGAAGTCCTTGATCCAACAAAAAATAATTTTTTTTGACATACACAAAAAAGCTACGATTATAATGGGTCGCGACTGTGTCCGATTGTAATTTGTTTGACTTTGAAACTTGATTAAGGAAAAAATATTCAATAAAAAACTATCTAACCAAGTGGAAGCACTAGATATCATAGTTACAAATCTAAATTTGAAAGAATTAGAATTTTATCCTTCATGGAAAAAAAGTTATGTGTTATACGGTGTGCGTCACTTTTTAAAAATGATGTTTTCTGAAAAAAATCAATTTTCGTGGGAGATGGAAAAAGAAGTGCAACTTGATTCCAAAAATTTTGAAAAAAATATTTCTAGAATCTACAGATAAAATTTGATGAGACTCTAGTTTGCACCATCTTCAAATTCCTCACAGTTTAGCCGCTATAGTTGATCGAATGTGAAGATTCAGTTAAAAATAATAATTTCAGTGTCCAATTTGGCCAAAAATTGTAAACCACTATTATGGGATCACCCTGGTACATTTCCCTCGAGAGATCGAGTGAAAATATTCGATTTGAGGGTCGATCTTGCGATAAAGAGGTTCAAAATGGATGGATGATGATGCAAATGAGATGATTTTAAGATGCTTTGAATAAAAAATCTATCTTATCCTAAACAACTTAAATGATGATTTGATGTATGAGATGGATGATGTGATATGCTTTGATTATGCAATGGATGATTTATGGGATGCTTAGACTAACAGATCTATATTATTATGGCGATATGATGTGATTATGATTTATGCAAATATGATGATTTAGGAGATGCTTAGATTAATAGATCTCTATTATGAGGATGATATGAACACACAATGGATGCATGATGAATGTATTGGTGATGATGATTAACTATTCATGCTATGATGTTAGTGCAGAAAATGAAGAAATTAGATGATGACAAGAGGATCCAACAAGCCAACATTATGAGAGATGATGATGAGAAATGATGATTTTCTTTATCAAGGATTGGGATTTTAAAAAGAGTCACTTACCTTATGTTTGATAACACGCATAAGTACGATTCATCAAGGTATAAAGGACCAGGATGGCGTTGTACTTAGTGTGATGGACTTTGACTCGAAAAATAGATAGGAGTATCATGTTCACACCTGACATACGAAAACCTTGCTAGGATGCACTTTAGAAGTTTCAAACATCTCAAACCAAAACACGGAAAGGTATAACCAATCAATGCAATAGTCAACAAGATGTCCAAAAAACTACTCTATACATATCTAACAAAGCAAGTATTCACCAAGTTATTTTACAAGAATGTCCAACAAGCATAGCAGACAAAAGGAAAATCATCATTGCCCCATTCCTATCTCTCTAAATCCTTCGTTTGGATATCATCGAGAGATCCTTAGACTGAGCACAATGAGATAAGTCACAAGCCAAAGATAAAGCACACAAACAAGTTGATGTTCTTCAATACCGCTAACCATAAAGGAATGTGTTTTTTAAGGATAAGAACCGAACTTATTGCCAAAAGATAATGCTCATTGTAGGAAGGATACATCCTAGGACATGTTAGTGGATGGCGGCATGTCATTTCATTTATCCAAAGTGTTCTTTCTAATAAATAATGCCCCTTATAGGAAGGTTTCATCTAAGGACATGACATTATCAGATGATTGATATGGGATTATTTGGATGATGGACTATCGACACAAAGAATTGACCAACTTGTTTACGTACTGACTTAGACTTGAGACTTGACGCTTTTGAGTTTTCACATTTTTAAGCTGCTAGACTTGTTTCTAGTTGTTTCACCAAAGGTTGAGGATGACGATCAGTTTATTGTGAGTGGTGTTTATTGTGGGTGCAAGCGAGATGAGGTGGATGGATTTTTTCAAATATTTGGATGTTTTTGGTATTTTGCAATGTTTTTTGAGGCTGTTTTTGGTATTTTTCAAGGTTTTACAAATGTTTTGATTTTTGATTTTTCAAATGTTTTTGGGATTTTCTGAGATTTTGACCAAGAAACTAACCTAAAGACCTATCCTAGGGGCCTTGGGGGCTGATCAAATAGATTAGCCTTGCCTATGTTATAAACGCAGAGACCACATAGTTCGACTGATGACTTGACCGATTTATAGATGACGATATACATGATGAGATGCCAGTTTATTATGATGGACTCCTAAAGGACTGACCTAAATGTCTCGGGGGATGATCAAAGATCAACCTTGCCTACATTCAAGCTCAGAGACAATGTAGTTTGGATACCATGTTTTTGATATTTTTTTGGCTTTTATGAATTTTTTGGATTTTCCGCATGATTTTGATGATTTGGATATGGACATGTGTGAAGATATCATTTCTCCGTTTGGGATTTTGTTGAAGACCAAGCTAAGGTTGATTGATTGAATTGATGGATTGATAATGACAACATTGTTGAGGATGCACAACAATGCAAGGATAGTGTTAAGCAACACAAGGATTGGGATGGATATCCCAAGATGATGATGGATTGATAACATTGTTGAGGATACATAACAATGCAAGGATTTGATTGATCAGGATTGATGACGATAACATTATTGAGGATGCACAATAATGCAAGGATTGATTGATCAGGATTTTGGAAGCTTGGTTTTGGAACAAAATTTTTTTGAATGATTTGATGTGATGTTTGAAGGGTGTGTTAGATGCAACTGATATTGATTGTTTGGATTGATGTTCGACAAAAGATGAAGACTGATAAGGAATGTCTTCTCATCAAAATATGCCATGGGCTAGTGATTTGTATTTTTTCTCACAAGTGGTGGACCAATTTTATTTCACATTTTCCAATGTTTGTATTGCCACATAAGTTGGAGGATATAGATCAAGATTTATTCTCGAAGCAAGATGTAAATATCTGCACCCAATGTCTAGCAATGTATGAAATGTCATGGGTGGATGCTCAGATAGGTGTATGGATGGATGGATATGGTAAGTATGCCAAGGATTATCTTGCAATAAGATAATGTGTTTAGATAAAGACTGCTCATTTGGATAATGCTTCATGGCTCAGATAATTCTAGGTAGGATAGGATCAATGAAAATGACCTATGTCAAGATTTTTAGTGTAAACAAGTGTAAAGTGTGGCCCAAAATTTCATCAAGATCAAGATAATTTGGATGACGGATGCAAATGGATGAAAATGGTTTTATTATGGTTGAGATGGATGGAATGCTGGATTTATTATGGATGAGATGGATGAAATTTTTGCTTTATTATGGATGGGATGAGATGCTTTCATCTGAACTAGCACACGTAGATGCTCGATTCTACACATGATGCTTGTTTGCCAGGTTTTCATCATGGTCTTTCCCAAAGCACCGCCCTTGTAGTTTTCACTAGAGGATGATTTTTCTCTTTACTGTTTTCAATCCTTTCTCTGATATTTTTTGGATTTTCATATATTTTTGATATTTTTGATTTTTTCAAAAGATTTTTAGCTCATGTTGAACCACCTGGTGGTGTTGATGTAGATGCTTCTGTCATGATGTTCCATCGATATCCTACTTGAAGAAGTTGCTTTGCTAAGATTTTTGCACTTGAATGTATCTTTTGTGATTCCTGATCTATTTTATTGATATCGAGGTTAACTCTATCTCTGTGCACCCATTGTGATAGAGTACCTTCAAAATCCTTATGATGAAGGGTCGTTGCCAATACATGGTCAATGTGATAACTGGATATCATGCGTGGAGGTGTGGATGGAGTGTGTTTAGGGATAAGAGATGGATTGGTTGACAGCTTGGAATCTTTGACTCTCCAAACTTGGGAAGATGAACAATGATGGGTGGACATGAAAGTGTGCGTGGAATTAGGACCAATTGTTTTATACACTTTTTGTGTCACTTGAAGAGCTTTCTTTTTCTTTTTCGGACATCTTTGATGGATACTTTTCCCTTTTTTACTTTTCCCCATAGTTTCTTTGACTGATGGAGTTTGATAGGGATGATCTTTCTTTGTATGTTTTGGTATTCATGCGTATTTGATTTGTCCATTATGCTTCTCAACTTCTTTTTCTTTGATAATGTCCTTTTTTCTTTGATTCAAATATTTCTTTTGAGGTTGGTCCCAATTCATGGATGGGATGATAGGTGGATGAAGATTCATGACATGGCTGGTTGTAGTATTGACACTACTTTCATCATAAGGAATCTTCATGCTCCCTATGTTGATGTTTACTTGAGACGAAGTTTCCCCCAGTATGGTGGTAATATTTCCTTCATGCTTTGATTCTTCCTATTCTGAGAGCTCTTGTTTAAAATGCATTCTTTGATAAATAACCACCGTAGGTGACGTCGTTTCAATTTGCTGGTTCGCTAACTTTGGATGTTCTATCTGACTTGTTTCCTTGAGCGGATAATGTTGGATATCTTTATTCATGATGTCCTCAATCTGAGTTTGGGACATATTTGACAACTCCATTTGATTGTAGGAATCAATAACCTGCTCTTTTTGTGTAATAATGTCAGGAGTAAATGGATCTTGTTCTGAATGAGGATCATCTATGTGTCCATCAATAGAAAGCATCTCATGGGTAGGCGAATGATTATGTGCTACATGGATATGATCATCTTGCATAGATAGGAGAGTGTCCATTAGATCATTGTAGTATCTTGAAGATACAAATTCTTGATCTTGAATGATTTCAGAGTTGCTTTCGACATGCTTTGGATCAATTTCTTGACATGGGTCAGTTTCAAAGGATGGATTGCTTACAAAGGGTTCTTGGATGTCATCATTAGACATGGTAAGTGGTTCAACATCCTCAAGTGTCGAGTTCAGGGTTCCTTCAATATCTATAACCATGAAGTTAAAGGATGTCAATATGTCTTGGAAAGGACCATTGCTAGACCCTGGTGAAAGATTTTGATCATGCTTTGGGATAAAATTTTGAGATATGTCCACTAACTCATTAGGTGATGTAGAGGCATTTTCGATATGATCATTGGTCGATGAATTGTGCATTATTTCAATAGGATCAAATAATCCTAATACTCCTTGAAATAGATCACTAAAAAGTGGCTCTTGATGTATGGCGAGTTGATCATCGGATGGGGTGAAAATATCTTCAAGGTGCTCATCGATGGAGAGATCTTGATCATTGTTTTCAACAATTGTGGTGGAGGGATTTCTAATGTCTTCAACCATAGGGTCAAATGATGTTGACATTTCTTGAATTCGATCATTGTTGGGTACTGTTGGTGGATTTTGATCATGATTGAAAACTAACTCTTGACCTATGTTGATTTGAACTTCAGATGAGATAGAAACATCTTCAATGTGCTCTTTGATGGATAGATTTTGATCATTGCTTTCAGAAATTGTGGTGGGGAGATTTTCAATGCTATCACCAGTGGTTGAATGTTCATTGGTATCCCGAATAATTATCATTTTTCATGTTTGTGCTTGTGTTTGTTGGGTAGCTTGAGAGGCTTGGGAAGCTTGGGTAGCTTGAGTAGTGTGGGTAGCTTGAGCGGCTTGTGGAGCCACCTGATATTGCTGAAGCACTTGTTGGTAGGCTTGATATGCTTTTAGTGCGATGTTACGATATTGAATTATTGCACTTGGTTTTGGTGGTAGTGGTGGTGTATTTGGAATCATGTTGGATGCGGTGACAAGTGGTTGAGATACACTTGGAGCAATCATGGTAGTGAGGGGTTGAGATGTGATGGGTATGATAGTGGTGTTTGGAGTGATTGAAGTGATAGGGATGGTTGGAATGACCGAGGTGATAGGACCTTGAGAGACCATATTTTGATTTTTCCAGATCAATGTTGTTAAATTGGATACCATCTATTGGTGTGATGTTGATAGTATATTCAACGGATTTGATGTGATGGCTTGATTGGTGTTAGGTAGATTGATTTGGATAGAGTGATTGGTGCTAGGTAAAGGGGGAAGTCCTAAACCAAGGAATGATGTTGATATGGGTAATGGTGGTCGAGATGTCTCTTGACACAATGAATCAACTATTTTGGTAAGTGTAGCAATTTAATCTAGCCAAATTTGTTCTTGATTTCGATCTTGACTCCCTTGATATAGTTGATTTGGCTTTTGTTTAAGTAGATTTGGAGTGTGTACTTGTGTTTGATTTTGGACAATGTTTTGATTTTGGATGATGTTCAAATTTGGTATTATGGGTTGAAATTGAACATTGTTGGTGTTGGGAATCACATTGCCTTGATTTAGGTAACTTTGATTTAGCATGGTGCTACCTTGACTTGGAGTTGTTAACATCTTGTTTGGATTTTGAACAATATTTGTATGATCTGCAAATGTATTTATCCCAAAGTTTGCTGGATTCATGTTTGGAACACTTGTACTTGGTACATTCTTGTTTGGCATGTAGGGATTTGGTGGGATGACGTTGTTCGTTTGAAGGCTCATGCATTGATTGTTTAGTTGATAGACTTGTAGGTTTGGATTTAGATCTACCACTAAGAAATGTGTTCCAATCTTTGATTTGGGCATACTCACACTTATTGTTCCATTGATATTTGTAGAAAGTAATGATCACATGTATGGGTTGTTTAAGTGTGAGTGTTAATAATCAATCGGCGTTGTGAGGTTTTGATAGCTTAGTTGACTTGGATTACTCATGATGTATGGATCAAGTTTGTATTCCATGTTCTCCTTGTGTTTTTACCTTGTTACAAAAGTGACCTCTAAGGTTCTTAGGACCAATGATGAGATGACAGATGGGTGAATGATATGAGTGTTCAGCGTTTAGGAACTTTGGATCAATGCTAGACTTAGTGTTTGATTTTGATTGCTTTGATTGGATTTGGAAAATGAACTTGTAAACCCTAAGATGTTGGATGCAATCTTAGGATGAATTTTCTCAAAGGATTTCTAATTCAATTAAATGTATGAGAAAGGATGCATTCCCCTACACCTAACTAAACAAGGTGATTTTGAATTTGATGATTTTCCCAAGTCTAGAATGATGTTTAAAAAGCTCTAAAGTTGTTTGGATGGATTTTGATAAATTTTTGAGATGGATGAAGTGTTTGATTTGGTCCTAAATGAACCTAGGAAGGACTTGTTTACTAAGCCAAGATAGTGAAGAACATGTCTTTCTCTAAGAGTAATTCAAAATCAAAAGAACGATGTTTGTATGAAAACCATATGACCAAAAGATGACAAGCACATGTGTGGGGTCCAATTGATTTAATGTCTGCTTAATGGATTCGTTTTACCACAAACACACTCTTGATTAGATTTCAAACTAAATTTCCAATGTCTCAACTTCATCTCATTTCACAAGGTATATTATGTGAAACTTTGATGAATTTAAGGCAAGGGTTACCTATTGTTTAACTTTAGTGGGAAAATTGAGATGTAAATTCAAGTGCTTGGAAACCTCTAAGGATGTAATCCCAAGGGCAAGCAATAACACAAGAATTTGGTCAATGGTATTTTCCTCCTAAAGGGTTTAGAATTTTGATGATCATGTTGAATGTTTGTTTGTAAATGTTTTCGAATAAAGCACTGTGTTTTCAAACCAAGAACAAGAACAAACCTTATGGATGTGTAAGGCAATATTTGTTGAATCCCCACTTGGACAAGTCCAGCTACACTTATCTTTAGCGAATGGTTAGATGCTTGACCCCACTAGCTCCCCTCCACGACACTCACTTATATGGGGCAACCAAGCATCAACACCCATGAAACTCCCATGGCATGTTTTCCATTTCTACTAAAGACCGTAAAAGTGTGGGGCGGTTTTAGAAGGACCGTTCTTGCACCAACAAATAGATTAAGGATTTTGGAAAATTCTAGCACATGGATTCTAGTAAGGACTTTCCGTTCATGGAGATTGACCCATACGACAAGAGTCCCCTTTCAGATCCATCTTCTTAGAATCAATCGTGTGATATTGGTGTTTCTTCCAATATCCACATTTATATCCCGGCTAGAAATACTCTTGGCTTTCGAGTGTTACCGATTGAATCGTTCCCTTGGGTGAGTACTTTTTCCCCAAGGAAGGCCCTCTAGGATTAAAAAAAAGAAAGCAAAGACAAAATTCGTAACTCGATCAATCTTTGATGACTCAAAGAAAGAGAATATACGCGATGATGCTCTACTCACACTGGCACAAGATGTTTAATTTTAAACCCAAATCGAAGTGTGTATGGGAAATTATTTACACAACTTAATGTCACCAAAAGCCTTTTGATTCTCAAGATCATTGTGAGGTGCGAGAGAAGCGCATACATCTTTTGATGATATTACTTTGTGTAAATACTTACAAAACAATAAAGGCAGACATTCATTTTATCCTTCAAAGCAATGATTTGATTCATTTTAAAACACAAAAGGAAAGATGAAGATTGCTTGTCCAATTTTAGCCCAAATTGAAATCTAGTAGGTGTCTAAGTTTCAATTTTAACCCTTTCCAAATGAAAAATCAAAGTGTTCTTTTTAAACCCAAATGAAAATTAGTGTCCTAAGAACAAAAATATGACACTTTCATGAAAAGTGTTTAAACAAACACTAAAGTGTTAAAAAACACTTTAATTTTCCCAAGACATCATCTTCATTCTCCTCGTTTTGTTTTTCTTCTTCGCTTTACCTTCATTTTCCTTCGTTAGCCTTTTGTACGTTCTTCGTTTTCACCTTTTCTTTCCTTCGTTGGCCTTTTGTTTGCTTTTTTACCTCGCTTTCATTGTACCTTTTTACCTTTTCTTCTTTCCTTTGTTTTTCTTTTGCTTCCCTTGCTTTCCTTGTACCTTCCTTTGTTTTCCTATTTGGAAAAAAATCAAGTTAATACAAATTATTTTAAGCCTTAATTTTAATGAAATAATGAGTTTTAAATGGCAAAGAAAAATGATTTTAAACTAATGAAATGAATCATTACTTAAAGTCATAACTTAATAAATAGATAAACATTTACAACAATTTTAAGTAGGATTTCAAATCCCCTTCACTTATCCTTAAACAAAAATCAGAAATGAGCAAGACCAAGTAACGAGGGTACCTGCAAAACATAAATGAGTAGTTTCAAGATATAAATGTTATCTATGATTATACGTTTATCAATGTCATCTCATGTTCACCTACCCCTGATAAAGTAAATGTGAGATACAAGTGAAAAACCATCAACATGATTATTTCTAGCAAATTATGAAAGCATTGAAAGTAATTTGTAAGCACAAAATAGTATACTTCATACTTCTTGTGGAAATCTATTGAAATTTGCATAGCTTAACTACCATTAAATGTTCATCTAACCATCAACTTCCGCAAATTTAAGAACATTTCTTCGAGCTAGTCAAACATCGATGTCTTTCCTCACGCAGAATTTTAATGAAAATATTTTAAGCAATGAAAATCCAGCGACAATCCTATAGTGACATTGATGTTTGTACAGTATTCAATATTTTGCTCTATTTCCGATGATTTTACTGCTACTATTGTTGGATTCACATGACTATATTTCAACAACTTAGAGGAAACCAACCAACAAAAAATTTAGAACGCATTGATTATTTTGCAAAAATTTAAAATAGGCAGATTCATTTCTTCAAGTGCATTAATTGATTTTGATCAAAAGTAGAAACTCACCTCTAAGTTGATGTTCACTATAGACAGAAAACTAGAGAGTGATTAAATATAAACATCCAATCACCTGTCACAGATTATCTAAATGAAGTGCGTTTGAGTAGCTTTTGAAGACTTTTCCAGTTCTCATGATCTCTCACGCAACACCAAGTACCTACACCTCTCCTTTATGCAGGTCGCTATTGGATCTGAGATTAGATCGCCTACCTGGCGCACCATCTTTTTATATTATTTATTGTTACTGTCATCTCTCTTGGCGCACATATTCCATCCTTTTGAACTTGAGGCACGATTAGGAAGAAAGGAGTGGGTAAAAAAAATTGATGGCAATGTTTATTGATAATGAGGCACCATCAAGTTGTACAAATTCAAGAGAGATGACATCAAAGTAGTATACCCGCCATCAAATACCTACACCAAATACCGATTCAAGACTTTAACATTAAGGCAGATCAAGTTGTTCAGATTCGAGATTTTAACATCAAAGCAGATCAAGTTGTTCAGATTCAAGACTTTAACATCAAAGTAGTACAAAGTATAATAAAAATAATACAAAGTATTGAAGTCTTTTCAGCAAATTCAACTGTCGAGTGTAAGGTCGAGCTCCCTCAATCGTTCCAACACTCTCCCAACAATGTTCAAAAGGAAAACTAGTGATCTGCTATGGCGTTCCTATTGTGCAATGTGCAGCAGTGCCATGGAGATAAACCGAGGACAAGAAATAAACTGACGATGAGCATACGTTTTGATTATCACCAATGGAATGCCTGCTTCAAAATTATTATTATTTATTTTATTTTTTTGGTGTATGAAGCTATTGAAGAAATTTATCCCGCTGTAGAGGAAAAGTTTCCAAATCCATAACATTTGTTGTGTAAAAACATTCTATTTAAATGACCTTATTGCGGAAATATTATTGAACCCGATGAAAACATAAAATCTTATTGAAATAGATAAGGCCACCCCAACACCATACAACATTGATTGATGGGGTCGATGCATCCTAAAGAAAAACACATTGTTCGAAACGTAATGCTACAATTCATTCATTGCAAGAAGGATCTGACACCTCAACAAGGCACTTTATTATTTTACATGATGCCTCTAACAAATGTGCTCTCAAGTAATGCATCTGAAAGTAAAACATAAGAGGAGAGGGGCACCACAATCGATATATCCACTATTTGTGAAAGAAAATAGAAAGCATAAGTATGATGCAACAAAAGACTCAAAAGAAAAATTGATCACATCAATTAAAATGTAAGTTGTAGTTGAAAATCAGAAGGCAAATCAAAACTGTCAGGAGGTAGTGAAACATGAAGCTAATATTAGAAGGCGTACCTAAAAGAAAATATTGGAATGGTCTCGAGCCAGGAGCCAGAGATTTAAAACCCAAATTTTGTAATGTGAGAATATCTCACATTCATTTCTTCGGGGAGTTCCTATATATGACTGATGCGTGTGCTCAACAATTTAGGGCAGCGTGAATCATTAAAAAAGAAAGTAGAAGCCCGCAAGTTGTACCTGTATTGATGATCCCGTTGCCTTCCTTCTAGCGCCAGAATGTGAACCCCTTTCTAAACTTGCATAAATAAAATGAACAAATCACATTTGTAGATCAAAATGCAAGGTCAGCACAAGAGTTCCCCATAAAATCCATCTGCATTGTTAGAAAACAAGGAAAAGGATGATATAATTGAGCAAATACAAACACAAATAACTATCCCTATTCTAAAACAAGACAAAAACTTGATCTTATGGGGGGATTGGTGCTATTGTGGAAAATAGCCCTTTCCCAACCCCTTTAGATAAGCTAATGTGATGAAACTTCTTTGAGGATGGTATAATGGTGGGAAAGATAGCTCTCAATTGAAGAGAGTAACCTTGTATGAGATTGTGGAGGATTTGATCAAAGATGAAGCTTTCATTTATAGATTATTTGGATGAGAGATTGGCCAAATGGATTAATGTGGGATAAAGAATCAAGCCAATGAGATGGAGACACTTGTCATCTTGTGAGTGGTTGATGCATGTGCAAGATTTGAGAAATGTGCCAATGAGAGGGAGATTTCAAATTCAAATTTGGGCAATAAATTTTGAGAGGGGGACAAGAAAATGAGAAATAAATGCAATGTTGGAGGGACAAATCAACTTGTCATATTTTTCAAACTTGAGGGAATATTCCCCATAAATGTCATGTTGAGTGAAAATGATGATTTTAATAAATCAATAAATTGATTTATTTGTGCAAGTGGCATAATCTAGAGAATGCAAGTGGTTAGGATTAGTATTTGATCATTGTTAGGTTAGCTTAATGATGGTTAGGTGAGTTTGACTTTCATGACTTAAATATTTGATTTATTTAAATCAGAAAAGGATGAAATATGAATTTGGAGATTTAATTAAAGGGATGATGTTTGATTTATTTGATTAAAAAGGTTGATGATAATGTTTGTTTAATTTTAAATTAATGACCTTAGGAGATGGAAATTAATGGGATTACCTAATGAATGAATGATTTTGATTAATTTAATGAGCGGATGCATAATGTTAATTTTGCATGTCTACACCAGGAAAAATGTTGGTAGGAATACATAAACCCCCTGATTTTTCAATGTACAACATGGCTATGCATTTATGGAAAGAGATGCAAAGGGAAAAAGAATGGAAGGAGGAAAAACATAGGTTGAAGAAGGAAATTCAAAAGATAGATGAGGAGATTGAAGACAAGGATGCAACAATTGCCACCTTAGAGAAGAAGGTGGATGATATTGCAGCTCTGGTACCATATATTTTAGAGTGCAAGATCCCTCAAAGGGTTTATGCTCTACATTTGAAGGAGAAATATCTTTATTTTAGGCTTGAAATAATTGTCTTAGGTTTGAACCCTTCCATTAAGACCCGTATGGAATTTTTCAATGCTTATTGGATTGCTTCACCTGAAATGAAGAATTTGTTGTGTGAGTTTTATTTGCATAATTATGTTGTGACTCAAGACCATGATTGGAATATGTTGTTGTATTTTGGGGATGTTCAATTAAGGGCATTTATGTCTTGGATGCAAAATGAGATTAGTTAGGGACAACAATATGGTGCTTATAAGCAAATGGAATCAAACATCCCTATGTCCATTAGGGATGAGTCAAGGAATCCAAGGGACATTTTCAGGGAATGGCACAAAATGATTTTCAGACTTAGCTATGGTAATATGATTATGCCTTGGATAGAAGTAGTTTATAGTGAATATAAGGCAAAGGAAAAAGAAAAAGAGGAAACTATGAAGAGATACCTCTCACAAAGATGGAATAGCTTAACTGATGAGCTAAAGAAATCTGAGCCCCACTCTATACAAAAACTATGCAGCAACTCTTAAAAGAATTGACATATATATTCACATTGGAAGGAAAAAAGGGTGATTTTGGCTTCCCCTAACTTTTCAACCACCCATCCTAATGTGGCCTATATCTGTAAGCGTGCAAATGAGTTAAACAATCTAAACATGCTTCTACACCTCTAAATAAGACATTGCATCTAAGATTTAAGAAATTTAAACTAATTTAAACTAAGAATCTTCAGAAATCTGTCCTATTGCTCTCTAACTCTAAAGATTTCTTTAATCAACTTGCTCTCAAATTTTAGAAGCTAATTGATTGCTAAAATGACACTTAGAAAATGAGAATTCAAAATAATTCTATTCTTATATGATTAAATAAAAAAAACTAATGTAATGGCAGCCATGACTGCAAATGCTAGATGCTTGATAGATGCTGGATGAATGCTCAAATGCTTGATTGCTTGATTGCTTGGATGCTTGGATGCTTGGAAAACCTACAGAGTAAGATTGCACAAGTTGGGATCCATTTCCTGTAGCCAAAGAGTTGTATTTATAGCTTTCACGACAACACATTTGCACAGGAATACGGGATAAAAGGCTGGGATTCAATCTAGAGAATTGAATGGCATGGGATGAGAAGATGGAGCTGATCATGGAGGATTGTTCCTCCCCATGAAAACACCAAGCAAGATGAGAGGGAAGTTTGGAGGAAGAAGATTGAGAGGACTTCCTGCAGGTTTGTCCCCAAAGCTCTTCCCGTGAATGACAGTAGAATTAATTAGATTTTAAAAATCTAATTTTATTGGTGAGTGAATAGTGTTAAATGATTTTTCCATTAATTTAAATATTTTTGATTTATTTAAATTTAGATTAAATAATTTAATAAATTTTTGATTTATTTAAATTTAGCAAAAGAAGATTAAATAATTTAATAAATCAAACCATAGGATTTGTTTATTAAATTAAAATAAAAGGAAAATGATAATTAAATAAAAGATTTTAAGATATCTTTATTTAATTAAGAAGAAATGTGATGAGGTAATTAAATAACACAAATTATTGAAGCTGTGTATTTAATTTAAGATGGAATTAATGGATAAAGTATAGAAGAAATAATAATGATAATAATTAAATAAAACAAAGTATTTAATTTTGTTTATTTAATTAAGAGAGAAATAATATGATAAAATAGAAGAATTAATAATGAACTTAATATAAATAAATATTTCTATTTATTTATTAAGTAGATGAATTTAAGATTAATTAATCAAATAAGTCGTATTTAATTAATTAGATTCTCCAGACCATTGTTAGGTGTCTACATTTTGCCCCTCTTTGAAGTGATGTGTTTACGCATTGCTTCGAAGAATGATTTTGCCTTAGCTACCAGTATTGACGAAAAGTTTGAAATATGCTCCAGACTTGCCCCAGATATTGAATTTTGAAATGATAGCGATATATGCCCCCACGAGAGATAAATTGATGAATTTTGAATTTTTTATGATTTTTTTGAATTTTTATGATGATTTGATGATTTGATGATGATTTGATGATCAAACAATGATGAAACAATTTATCTCCCGATAAAGAAATACTGATTCCTCTAGTTGATTATGATGATGATTGATGATCCTTGTAGCTTAGAAGATTATTGATCTCATGATAGGTGAGATTCAATGATTGATTGATGATTGACCTCATGATAGGAGAGGATCAATGATTGATTGATAATTGACCTCATGATAGGTGAGGATCAATGATAGATGCTCACAAGATTTGATCAAAGTCTCATCAGAGCTGATTTAGATTTGATTAGGCAATGTGGTTTGACTTCTTTGATTGATATGATATGCCTCAGTATAGGAGTGATTAATGTACTGAGACTTGATGATGCAAAATGATGAATAGGCTAGGAGATGAGATGAGGAAGAGATAATGGAAGGAGAAGATGAAAAGTAAGAACAAATGAATTCAAGGATAAACGTGATGTTGCCCCAGTCAAGTTGTAAGCCAAGATTGATTGATGATGATGATGATAAGAGTGTTGTTGATGAGGGAAGGATACATCCCAAAACAACAAAAAAGGATAGGGAAAGATACATCCTGATGATGATGATGATTGGATCAAGGCTTGTAACAAGGTTGGGAACAAAACCAAGGATGCAATTAAATGATTTGTGCTAGACATAATAGATTAAGATTGGATGGAATTTGAGATGATTGAAATGAAAGAAAATGATTCAGAAAGAGGTGATTAGGAAAACAATTATATATTATCCTAAGAATTATTGAAGAGATAGTGATATGATGAGGAGAGGGCATACATGTAGCTTTTGAGATTGAAATTGGTAGCTTTGAAACAAATCTATAAATGGATATGCAAGACTAATATGGATGCAATCTATTTTATCATGCAAATCTATTTTACCATGCAAATCTAAGTGTCATTTCAACAATCTTTTGATGTTGCTTTGTATCATCACTGAGCTTTTTAAAAATGTTGAAAGAAAATACAAGAATTAATGATATGAGATAGACCACTGATGACCTGAGTACTTCTTTCATGATTTTTGATATTTCAAGCGAACACAAGAATCAAGGTATAATTAAACCAAGATGACCTGAGCATTTCTTGCGTAAACAGACAAGAATTAACCATTTTCTTAAGTGAATTGGAATGTCATCCATGATACTTGGTAGAGCACTTCCCGCGATAATTCACAAAATAATAATGACTAACTCACAAACATCAAACAAAGAAAGGTATCATTCTCCTTCCTTGCTTCTCTAGTTCAATACATCATCGAGTAGCTCCAAAGAAATGATAAGCAAATGATAAAAATAAAAAGCACAATAATTAAAAATCTACTTAAAGTATTTTCAAATTATTATTCAGATTAGATCATCCATGTTGAAATGTGTGTGCTGATGTTTGCATGATATTCTCAGATGTTTGACCAAATGATGTAACCTAAAGACCTATCCTAGGGGTCTCGGGGACTGATCAAAGATTAGTCTTGCCTACGTTATACATGCAGAGACCATGTAGTTCAACTGATACAGACTCCACTTTCAATTGATGTAGACTCTTTTTTTGTGTTTTCAATTTTATGAATGTTTTTGCATCGATTTTCTGATTTTCTGATGTGTTTGGATTTTGATGGATTTTCTGATGTTTTGGATTTTGATGGATTTTCTGATGTTTTTGGATTTTGATGGATTTTCTGATGTTTTTGGATTTTTCAAGTATTGTCACTTGATGTTATGTTTGACTGCCTTTCCATTTAAGCTGAAAGTCCATTTGTACCAGATAACACTAGGATGTTGCCCCCAAGCTAGGGCAAAACATGATATCTCTGCTATGATATGGATAGTGATAATGATTATCTCAAATGATGGATAGAAATGATCTGAAAGAAACAATCATGACAAGACTGTATCTAAATAGATAGAAGAGCTGGTGAAAATCACAAGTAACGCCTGTTTTCCAAGTTTTCATCACTTATTTTTATTGTGTCCTCTTTCTTTTTCTTTTGTATTTTTTTTCATTTTTTTTTTAAATTTTTTTTTTTATTTATTTTATTTCTCTGTCATCATGACGCCTGTTTGCTAGGTTTTCATCAAGACAACTTTATTGACCGTGCACTAGGTATCCTCAAGTGTAGAATCACCTGAGATGAATGATGTTCATGGGTTCCTCCAACATATCCCCTTCTGGTGTAGACAACCGGTATGCTCCTGATCCATAGGCTGATATGATGACATAAGGTCCTATCCAGTTAGGTTCAAACTTTCCCTTCTTTTCTCTGTCTACTTGATTTCTAGGGTTTTCCTGTAGGACCAAGTCTCCGATCTGGAAGACTCTAGGCTTAACCCTATGATTATAGTTTCGAGACATTCTTTGTTGATAGGCTGTCAAATGATTGATAGCTTGTTGTCGTTGTTCATCAAGTAGTTCTAATTCTTGAAGTCTAGAGATCCTATAATCTTCATCTGAAATGAGTCCCTTTAGTGAAACTCAAAGGGATGGAATTTCTACCTCGATAGGTAATATTGCTTCTGATCCATAAACAAGAGCATATGGTGTAGCTCTTGTTGGTGTTTTGATGCTAGTCCTGTAAACCCAAAGAGCAGGGTTAAGCTAAATGTGCCAATCACGCCCTATGTCATTTATAGTCTTCTTGAGAATCTTGAGGATTATTTTGTTTGAAGCTTCAGCCTGTCCATTACCTTGAGGGTAATACGGGGTTGAAAAGCGATGTTGGATGTGGAACTTTTCACACAGCTCTTGGACGTCTTGATTCTTAAAAGGCCTGCCATTATCTGTGATGATTGACTGGGGTATCCCATATCTACAAATGAGATAATTAAGTATGAAAGATGATATTTGCTTCCCAGTGATTGTGGTTAAGGGAACCGCCTCCACCCATTTTGTAAAATATTTTGTTGCTATGATAATGAACTTGTGTCCATTAGATGAAGATGGGTTTATTTTCCCTACCAAGTCCAATCCCCACTGAAAAAAAGGCCATGTAGTTGTGAATGGATGAAGCTCTTGTGCTGGTGCATGTATAATATTGCCATGAATCTGACACTTTTGACATCTCTTGACAAACTTATAAGATTCTTGCTCCATGTGTGGCCAGTAATACCCCAAACGAAGGAGTTTCTTGGCTAAAGATAATCCGCTTGAATGTGTACCACAAATTCCTTCATGGACCTCATGTAAAGCAGAAGCGAATTCGTTATGTTCTAAACAATGCAAAAGAGTACCATCTAGGCCTCGACAGTAAAGGGTGTCAGCAATAATGGTATGTTTGGCGGATTGGCATATGAAGTTGCGCTTTTGGTTGCGAGAAAGATCTAGTGGTAAGATATTTTCTTTTAGATAAGTATAAATGTCTCCATAAATGGAAGATTGGGCACTATCCAAAAGGCTTATGGTTTGGGATTTGGGATTTGTGTATGCAGGATTTGACACTTGTTCCACAATAAATCAATAACGCTCTTGCGTTTCAGGCATTTGCAGAAGAGATGCTATTGTGGCCATGGCATCTGCTACTTTATTCTCTGATCTTGGTATCTGCTCAAATTTGATTTCTATGAAATATTTTCTTAGATCATCTACTAGTCTTTTGTATAAAACAAGTGTGTCATCCTCAGTTTGGTAATCATTGTTGACTTGATAGATGATTAACTAAGAGTCTCCATACACCTGTAATTTTGTGATTTCCAGTCAATAGCCACTTTAATTCCAAGGATCAAAGCTTCATATTCTGCCACATTGTTAGTGCAATGGAAGGTAATCCTGTAAGATCATGGAATTGTGTGCCCAAGAGGTGTGACAAATAAAATTCCTGCCCCTGATCCATGTTGTGTGTAGGATCCATCAAAGTAGATTTGCCATGGTTGTGTTGTAATGTTAAGGATATCCGCATCAGGAAATTCCATGGTCATAGGATGACAGTCTGACAATGGATCTTCTACTAATTGGTCGGTGATGACTTGTCCTTTGAGAGCTCGCCTTTCAATATACTAAATGTCAAACTCACTGAGGAGCATGACCCACTTTGCCAACCTTCCTGTTAAAGCTACTTTGCTCAGTAAATACTTGAGGGGATCAATTTTTTCAATGAGCTTGACAGTGTGAGTGAGCATATAGTGTCGCAATTTTTGTGTTACAAATACTACTGCTAAGCATGATTTTTCAATGATGTAGTTTACTTCATGTCCATTGAGTGTCCTACTGATATAGTATATTGCCTGTTCCTTTCCTTCTCTGTCCTCTTGTGCTAGCAAGGCTCCCAAAGAGATATCTATTGTTGTGATATATAGCAATAATGGCTTGTCTTCACTGGGTAGTACCAAGATTGGTGGTGTCATCAAATAATGCTTGATTTGATTGAAAGTACTCTCACATTGTTCATCCCATTTAAAAGACACATTTTTATGCAAAAGATGGTTGAATGGATGACACCGATCTGCTAGTTGAGAGATGAATCTTCTGATGGACTGTAGTCGGCCTTGTAGAGATCTTAATGTACTGATATTCTTAGGAGGTGGCATTTCCATAATGGCTTTAACTTTTGCTGGATCTACTTCAATTCCCTTTGTAGAAACTATGTACCCAAGGAGTTTTGCTGATGTTACTTCAAAGGCACATTTCTTGGGATTTAATCTGACTTTAAATTTTTCCAACCTGTCAAATATTTTGCCCAGTATCTCAAGATGTCCTTCTCTGGTGTAATATTTGGCTAAGATTCCATCCACATAGTCCTCCATGAAGGTGTGCATCATATCATGGAAGATTGTTGTCATAGCTCGCTGGTATGTAGCTCCTGCATTCTTTAACCCAAAAGGCATGACGTTCCAGCAAAAGGTGCCCCATGGACATGTAAATGCTATCTTTTCTTGGTCTTCAAAAGCTATTTTTATTTGATTGTATCCTGAAAATCCATCCATGAGTGATAGCATTTGATGGCCAGCTGTTAAATCTACAATCATGTCTATGTTTGGGAAAGGAAAATCATCCTTTGGACATGCTTTATTTAAATCCTGAAAATCAGTACATATTCTGATGGTGTGATCTGGTTTTGAAATAGGTACAATGTTGGATATCCATTCAGCATGATCAATAGATCTGATAAATGCAGCATCTAGTAGTTTCTTTAAATCATTTTTTACCAATAATGCAACATGTGGATGCATTTTTCTTAGTTTTTGTTTTACTGGTTTAGTGCCAGCTGGTAAGGATAACTGATGCATAATAAGATCTGTGTCGAACCCTGGCATGTCAGAGTATGACCATGCAAAATTGATGCATTGTTCTTCAAAGAATTTGATAAAATCTGGCTTTTCTGTATCTGTCATGGATACTGCCAGGTGTAGTATTCTTGCTTTCTCTGCTGTGCCAATATCAATAGACTGTGTGGGTTCTATTAACACTGATGATCTTTCATGGTAATGTTGTGGGAGGATGTCAAACCTTCCATCCTTTGGTGCCTCAATGAGGTTTTCACCATTGGATGCATTCTTTGTTTTTACTATTTTAGGATCAAATACTGCCATAGAATGGTTTTCACCATTAGATCCATTTTTTATTTCCATATTTTTGCAACTGGAAGGCTTGGCATCCTCCTACCTGAAAGCATCGTTAAAAGAAGCATTGGTAGAACAAGTATCAGTTTCCTCACAGCAAAGGTAGTTAATAATAGCCGAGTCATTGTCAAAAATAGGGAGATTGATAGGGTGTTGGGGTTCCCATTCGATAAGCTCGGGATGTAGTAAAGGCAATGAATCATTAGATGGGTTGAGGTCAGCGATGGTGAAAGCTCAGACAGAAATGTCATCTAGGTTGTTAATGGTTATGTTGAGGCCTACGAAGGTATTTTCTTCCACATCATTTATCTCAATCGACGTCCGTTCATCTTCACTTGAGTCATCAAAGTTTTGTGTTTCAAAGACAATAGGATTAAAATTCGAGCTTTGACCCTCCTCATGTTTGGGGGTATACTTTTTTATGACATCGATCTGAATATCTTCATAGGAAACATCTGATAAGTTATCCCACTCATATTCATTTGAATTTGTTTCAGAGTTATCTCTCATTTGCAGAATACGCTCCATAGTTTTATTGGTGATTTATGCTCTTGCTTCTTCTGTGTATCCCAGTCCAGTTCTGCCATTTTGCTGAATTGTGAGAACTTGGATCGGTTCCGTTACACTTTGTTTCCCTTGGTCAAGAGATCCTTGTTCTATTGTATATCCTAGTCCATTTTTATCCTTATGTTGGAGCATGAGTGGCTGGATTGGTTCTGTTATGCCTTGTTTCCTTAACCCAAGAGGTCCCTGTCCTGAATATCCCATCTTCTCCAGAATAGTTTTTCCCTTTCCATATTGATTTGTTTCTATGATATTACTCGTGGAAGTGGAAGCTTCCTCATCTCTATAAAGCCAATTTAGTATGGCCTTATCTTCTGATTCTTCATCTAAGTTCCCAGCTTTTATAAATCTGCCATCTAACGTCATTGTAGATTGTGCTAATTTTTGGGTGGTTGTAGATGGTTGTACATATGTTTGTAAGGAGGGTAACATTTGTGATAAATGAAATGAGTGTCCAACACCATATTCACTTATTCCTTCATCACTTATCTATACTTCCTTGGTGAATTGATGTGAGAGTGAAGCCAATTGTTCTTCAACATTTGAAGGGTTAGATTGTTTTACCCTGATCTCATGTGATTTTTGTTGTTTTGGAAGCCACTTTGATATGAAACTTTGTTGTTTCTCACCATTAGATGAATCTGATGCGCCAACTTCTCTATTGTGAGGTATTAATGTATCCTGAGATGTTTTCAATGTATGACAAGCTTGAGTGTCATTATAGTCTGCTGTGATTGTTACCTCCTGTCCATTGACGAGAAATTTTAGGCATTGATGATAGGTGGAAGGTATTCCTTGCATATCATGAATCCAAGGACGTCCCAATAGTATGTTGTATGTCAGTTCTCTATCTAAGACTTGACAAACCACATTTTGGACAATAGGTCCTACTTGAATGGGTAATATGATCAACCCTTTAGAGGACCTTTCTTCTTCATCATATGCTTTGATTGTGATTTTTCTTCTTGTATCAATGGCTTCATCTGAGTATCCTAGTGTACGAATCAACTTTAAGGTACAAATATTTAAACCAGCCCCTCCATCTATCAGGACATGCTTTACACGGTGTTTATGGATGAGGACTTCAATGTGAAGGGCGGAATTATGTGGATGGGTGAGTGATACATCATCATGTTTGGAAAATGAAAGGAAATGAGGTGTAGATAGATGTTCCACCATAGCTTGGAATTGACATACATCCAAATTGTTAGGTACTGTGGTTGATACAAGAGCTTGTTCAAGAACATCTTTGTGTGATGGGGAAATTTTAAAAGTTCCAAGATGGATATTTGTGCCGGTATTTTCTGCAATTGATTGATGAGATTATATTGATTAGAGGGAGGATCCACAGATGGGGATGATATTGATGCTCCTTTCAATATAACTTTTGATTGTGCCCTTGTTGTGGCATTAACTGGTTGGTACTCTTGTTTCCCTTTGAGTGTGATTACGTTAATTTGGTTTTCAGATTTGTCCATATGTTGTACCAATTCGGTAGATATAATGTCCTTGTTCCGATTGATTTGATTGCATAACTCTTCATCCTCCTTGGCAGCAGAAAAACAAAGGATCGTTGTGTCATAAACATAACCGACGTTCTTACCTTTGGTGTTTGTGGAAGAGGATTCTCCCTTCTGATAATTGCGTAGAGGATTTTTGAACATTGTATGATCTTTGTTTGTTTGGTGCCCCTCTACAAATACTTTCTTTTGATCTATGAGGTCTTGTACCACATGTTTTAACTGCCAACAATTTTTAGTCACGTGGCCTTTATTTTGATGGTAGTGACAGTAATGTAAGTCATTCCACCATGATGGTTTGACTTGAGGGTCCCAATTTCTAGCCTCTTGTACTTGAATGAGTTTTTCATCTAAAAGTTCTTTGAGGATTGATTCCAATGATTGTCCTAATGGTGTGAATTTTTGTTTATTGGATGGTCATTGGAATGATTGGGTTTTTGTTTCTCCACTATTTTGATTATTTCCTTGATCACTACTTTGTTTGACATTAAGACCATTGTTTTGTTTGTTTGTAGTGGTTGGCGTCAAGGTGAATACTAGTTTAGACGTGTGTGTATCAATCATGGTATCAGTATTCTTGTTCTTTTGCCAAAATCTTGGCTTTTCGTTGTTGTTGTTAGAGGAATTGTTATTGTTTGAACCTTCAATGAAGTGTTTGATTGTTCCTCTTTTGATTAGAGCCTCTTCGATTTTGAGCCCTTTTTCAATAACTTGTTCAAATGTAGATGGACATTGTAAGTCCAATCTGTAATTCATGTCATCTACTAAGTTATCAATGAACATCTCTATCTTAACCTCTTCAGGAATAGATATAGGGTATTTAGCAAATAGCCTTCTCCATCATTGGAGAAAGGAAAGAAACTTTTCACCCTTTGCTTGTTTGGTGTTGTAAAGTTCTTTTAAGGTCACCCCATGTTGGATGTTGAATGAGAAATGTGTTATGAACCTATTGATCAGTTCTTCAAAAGATTGAATCCCAGGTTCCAATTTAGAAAACCACTCCATGCAAGTGTTTCCTAAGCTTCTTGGAAATAATTGTAGCAAGTAAGAGTCCTTGTGTGTGAACTCTATGCTCATGGCTCAAAATTCTCGTACGTGATCAAATGGATCGGTTCTTCCATTGTATTTGTTGTATGTTGGGTATTCACAATACCGTGGAAATGGTATCATGTTAATGCTTGGATCGAATGGATAAGGGAAAATGTCCTGTAAGGAATATCTTTTTGTTGGCCCTTGTTGGATATTTTGGAACTGCAATTGTAATTGTTGGATTTGTTTTGTCAAAGCATCTATTTGATTTGGATTTTCTATACTAGTTGAGTTAGGTGTGGTCATTTCCTTGAGTTGATTGACATCAAAGTCTTTAGGAAGCTTAGCACCCTTGTCAGCTAATAATAGAAGATACTTTTCCATATCTTGCTCTAACATCTTTTCCATCAATTTATGGAAATGAGGGTCTTGTTGAACTTTCTCGATTTCCTCTGCAGTTATTTCTTTCTCGTGTGAATTAGTGAGAGGATCAGTGTTGCTATATCATCCCCAAGGGTTTTCTTCAGCCATGGCTGCTATTCTTTCATTTTGTTCTTGTTGTTGTCTTTGATATGCTGATCGTGTAAAAATAGGCATACAAACTTTTTACTCTAGACTTTGATCTTGGATTTTTGATTGGATAAGTGTCAAGGTTTTTGATTTAAAATCTGATTTAGTCATGTCTAGTTTCGTGATGGAAGGATGATAAAAATCCTTGATAGGGAAACTTTGACAGAAAATCTCAGATTTGGTGATAAGGACACTTTGCAAGATGTTTCAAGATCTAGGTGTAATGGTAAAGTTTTTCTTTTGTATGACCCAAGTGTTTTGGACTGATGAAAACCTTGTTATCGATATGGGAAAACTAACAAACTGTCCTACCAACTCTCTATTTTTCGACTTTCGGAGTTCTAAATAGAGACCTAAAGCGCTAAAACAGAGACCGGATCGCTTAGTAGGATCGCTAAAAGCAGAGACTGATCTTGGCCCAGAGCGAGAGAGAATCCAAAGCTAAAAAGCAGAGACCCGGGCTGATGTTGGAATAGAGACCCAAAGCGCTATAACAGAGACCGGACGCGATGGAATAGAGACTTAAAATGCTAAAACAGAGACCAAAAGCGCTGGAACAGAGACTGAAAGCGCTAAAACAGAGACCGGATGTGCTATAATAGAGACCTGACGCGCTAAGAAAGAAAACTATCTTATTCTATGAAACTCACTTGGTCTGGTGTCGTATTGGATGGCTGGTTGAGGGATGTATTTTGGACGAATTCTTTGACTGTGGTTGTGGTGTTGCCTAAGAGCCCTTCTTTGATAAAATGCTTGTGAATCTAAGGGAGCTACAGCATAGTCATCTGTATAACCTCTAGAGAAATCGTGATACCTATGAATAAAAGTCCTATGTTGGAGTAGAACTTTCCTACTTTGATATAAAAATCATTGCTTTCTCAGAAGTTGTTTGTATGTAAGTGTTTTCTTTGGCTTTCTGATTCATTTGACAAGAGATTTCTTGACAAATTTGGTGGATATCCAATCTCGAATCATGAGAATTTCACAAGTGTTTTGATTTTGAAGATTTTTGTGATGATCTTATCTGAATTTAATGAGAGAAAACACAACAAGCAAGAATAGAATGGTTGACTTTAAAATCCTAGAATCTAAACAGATAGTGTATGTTCTTAAGAATCAAGCATGATTCTTCTTGATTTTCCTTTGGTTTTATAATAGATAAAGCCTTGGATAGACTCACT